>JACEVL010000918.1:177500-360000 GCA_020284085.1 Aporrectodea caliginosa
TACAGTCACAATAACAATCATATTAACAATAATACAATCAGAGTCAGAATTATTAGAAACCACCGTTTCCACCTGCCACACATCTATAGCTTGCTTCCAGGTAGGACGTGAGGTCTCTCGGACATGGTTGGACTAGGTCTCTCAGCGTCGGAATGTGGAACTGGCAGGACCGCTGACCGGAACAGGAACGGTCCAGAAGGTCAAGGACGTTGGCTGAGCACCCAATGAACCCGTAGTCACGGTTGACGCAACGTCCAAGTTGCAGCCGACCGTAGCGAGCATCTTCCATGACTATGACTTGGTTGAGTGAACAGGAAATGTTGAACGACTCGAACTGACAATATTCTTTTGCGGCTGAAAGGGAAAGTAAATACACACTGACTTACAGACATGCTTACATGCATACATCATACAAACATACATACACACATACATATACATACATACATGCATGCGTACATGCATAAATACATTATACAAACATAAATACATACATGCATGTATGCATACATACATGCTTACATGCATACATACATACATATATACATACGTACATACATATATACATATACATACATTATATACATGCATACATGTACATACATACTAACACACCATTGAGTGCTTCTGAACACACCCTACGAGAGGCGCTTTATAAATTTTTAAAACAATACAATGCAATTCAACACATGCACCCATATATAAAATTACACATACATTCATTCATATATAATTATATGTATGCATAGCGTTGCATACCTAGATACGTGCATGCGTCCATACGTGCCTACTGTATTACCTAATTGCATACATACACACACTCATGGCAGCGTGCATTGAAAAGCCGTGAATGAAATCTGCAAATGAAGAGGTAAGGTCTGCGTGTATAATAGAGCCGTCTATAGGTTCTGTTGTGGACATCGTAATTGCATGGCACCCTTGTCGGTCGTCTGGTCTGACGGGGTTCGCAGCAGCGGCAGAGGCCGCCCGCCTTGCTACCCGACGGCGGCGGAGGCGGAGGCGGAGGCGGCCAAGATGCGAAACAGTGACATCGATTCTGACAATTGATCTGGTGCTGGTGTTTGGCGCCTTGGCTCTGTCGCTCTTTCGCCAAGATGAATGCCAGAACGGACGCATCGTAGATGGACCGGATGGATGGATGGATGGATGGATGGATGGATGGATGGATGGATGGATGGATGGATGGATGGATGGATGGATGGATGGATGGTGGATGGATGGATGGATGGATGGATGGATGAATGGATGGATGGATGGATGGTGGGTGGGTGGGTGGGTGGGTGGGTGGGTGGACGGACAGGACGGACGGACGGACGGATGGATGGATGGATGGATGGGTGGATGGGTGGAGGACAGACGTGACGACTGGATTGACTAGAGGCATGGATACTTCGATGACTGTGCGCGTGTTTGTGTAATATCAGTGTGTATGTATGTGTGTAGGTGTGTGCGTATGTATGTGTGCGTCCATGTGTGTATGTTTGCTGTGCTGGTGTGTGTGATTGGATGGATGGATGGATGACTCTACGGTCGTCTGGTGATAGTACGTGTATGTGTGTGCTCTGATGTTCATGAAATTGCTTGCCGTTTTGGAGCATTCGTTCTCAATTTTCTCCTTATCTTTACAATTCATACTCTGGCTATCTATCTATATCTCTGTCGCCCTCTGTATCTCTGTCTTTCTAGGTCCCTGAAACATACATATTTCTTTTTCTCCTTCCCCTCTCTCTCTTATCTCTCTGTCTCTCTGTCTCTCTGTCTCCCTGTCTCTCAATCTCTCTCTGTGTCTCTCTGTGTCTCTCTGTTTCTCTTTTTACTCAATTTGCTCAGCTGGACTTGGGTCAATTTCACTATTCCAAATTTCAATTTTTCTATGACTTCATGCATGCTCCCCATCTGTCTATCTATACCGTCTCCCCCACCCAGTACCCCTTTCTCTATTTTCTCTGTCTGATGTCTCATGTCTCTTCGACTCTCTGTCTCTGTCTGTCTGTCTGATATCTGTCTCTCGTCTGTCTGTCTGTCTGTCTGTCTCTGTCTGTCTCTGTCTATCTCAAGTGCCCAGCAGCTGCAGCAGCAACAACCAGAAGCATAGGCAGAGCAACGGTCACGGGGTTCTGCCTTCTCATCACTGACCACTCACTCCATGACCGACTCGACTGACCCACTGACCGTCTTCACCCGACCATGGCAGAGGCTGAGTGACCACACCAACAGACAGACAACCGACAACTCCCCGGTCATTGTTCGCCAATGGGACAAGAGATTTCCGATATATACAGTATATATACGGCATATACGCATAAGGATTGATGCTGCATATAATTATATGCACATATAAATATACAAATATATAAATATAATATACTGTATAAATATATATATTCCTATTAGAGGAATTGCCTATATATATATATAATATAGGGATCCTGAGTGGCCGAGTGGGTTGGTAGCCCGCTCGTCACGCCGGCGGCCCAGGTTCGCTTCCCGGTCGGTCGGTTTATCAGAATTAATTTCTCGGATCTTTACTGCGGGTGGCTCGGTCGCAATATAAACGCGGAGTACAATACAACACAATACAACACAACACAATATACTGGGGCGCGGTGGTATGGCCGGGGTATGTTCGGTGCCTTGCAGCTGGAGGGTTGCTGGTTCGAATCCACCTCAAAGCCGCCGCGTAGGGACCCTGGGCAAGTCCTTCACTCGCAATTGCTCATGCGCTTCGGCGTGAAACTCCGATTCAGCGTCCGCGCAGTAGTCGGGAGCGCCTCTGAATGGACAATCTGGTAGGGGCGCTATAACAAGTGTTCAAATACAATACAATACAATATAATATATGTATAGATATTATATATATCTATAGGGTGTTTTAAGGTACATGTGAAATTTCAACTCAAAGATTTTTTACCGGCCAGGTCAAATTATCATGCCAATATTATTCCTGCAGTGTATAAACTCCACATCATATAAGAGAATCCTCTTATAAGGATCGGCGTATATATTTACGTTAAATGAACTATTATACACCTGCTACATGTGTGCATGTATATACACTGTGTCCGGAAAAATTCCGACCCCCACAGATGTGGTTAAAAAACTATAGTAGATAATAATCGATTTAAAAAAATACAAAAGCATTTTCATCTTGACATACTTACAAACGAAATTCTTTGTAATGTATTAACGGCCCCGTTTAAACTTACGTCATAGTGACGTATTTGAGTTTTATATTTTGTAAACAAAGTTGCAAGAAAATGGCGTTTAGCGAGGAAGACAAAATTGTTATAAAATTTTTACGCCAAAACAAGAAATATGGAGCCAAGAAGTTTCTGAAAAAATTTCCGAACAAGGGTTGGACATTAGGTGGACTAAAGTACCTTATACGAAAAATTGATCTAACCGAATCGTGTAAGCGTCGCAAGGGTAGCGGTAGACCGAGAGTTGCACGGACAACTGAAAATATCGAAAAGTTGAGGATCTCGTTTTAAGTCAAGAAGATCGACCTCAATCACATCTAACGCTAAGAGAAATCGCTCGAGAGACTGGAATTTCAAAAACTTCAGTGCACGAAATTGTCAAAAATGACCTTCATCTAAAGTGTTTAAAGAAAAGACGAGCGACTGAATTAACAGAAGCCAACAAGGAAGCACGGCTCGAGCGTTCAAGGATTTTGTTAGATCGCTATCCTGATGAAATGGTAAACTTTATTTGGTTTACAGACGAAAAGTTGTTTACCATCGCCACACCAAAGAACAGTCAAAATGATCGTCTGTACGTTGCCACCGGAACTCGGAAGAAAAACATCCCAGCTAATCGTTTGCTTAGTACTCGCCCAACATTCAGCCAGTCAGTAATGGTTTCAGTTGGTGTATCTGCTCTTGGTAAAACAGACATACATTTCATAGAACCTGGCGTTAAAATAAATGGAGCTTACTATCGAGATTCTTTGTTGTTGGAAAAATTATTACCTGATATCAGGCAATATTCAGATTACTACACATTTCAACAAGATGGTGCTCCAGCTCACCGAGCACGTGAAACTGTCGAACTGCTGATAAAGGAGACTCCAGATTTTATACCTCCAAATCTTTGGCCTCCAAACAGTCCGGACTTAAATCCTGTTGATTATAAAATTTGGGGAATAATGCAGGAGAAGGTATACAAGACAAAGGTCAGAAACATTGAAGAACTCCGTGAGCGAATTGTTAATGCTTGGGATGAATTTGATCAACTGGTCGTCGATGCTGCCGTTAGTCAGTGGCGTGTGCGTCTCGTAGCTTGTGTTGAAGCCAATGGCGGACATTTTGAACATAAATTATAGTTCCCTAATATTTCAGGATTAAATTGTTTTTGGAATTTTAAAAATTGATGACAATTTACTAGTTCTCTCATTCGTATCTCAGGGGGTCGGAATTTTTCCGGACACAGTGTATATACGTACATTCAAGTGGATTGATAGACTGACATACAGATGGATATATAAATGTAGACGAATTGTATATATCCATACACGGTCAATGTTGTCTTGGTATCAAAAGTATATAGTCAAGTGAACTAAGTATATAAAGAGACAGAGAGAGACATACACACATATATATATATACATTCAATATATATATATATATTTATTTTTATATATACATTCAATATATATATATATAAATTTTCATACATACATATATATACATACGTATGTGTGAAGGGATAAGCGACGCGTTAACCCGTGGATTCGATGCCATTACGGATGCGTAGAGTTGAAGACTTAGTCGTTCATTATCGTTTGTCGGCGACTGTATCGTCGGTGAGGCCGGGCGCCGTTCCGCCCGGGGCTCGACCGGACGCGTCCAGTCAGTCCCCCGTCGGATTAGCGCCGCCGCCACCCGTCCGTCCCGTCCCAGATAAGCCCTGCCCCCGACCGACAGACCGACCGACTGACCGACCGAGTGTCCGTCCGTCCGTCCGGTCAGCTGCTGCTGTCGTTGTCGGTTAACAAATCACCTTCGAAGGAAATGTCGTGCGAGATTTGTCGGCGGCCGTTGATAAAGACGGGCTGGAGACGGTGACGGCGGCTGTGAGGCCCGTGCGCCGGCGGCGGCGGCTGCGGCTGGCCCGAGGGACTGGGTCCGTCTGCGGCTCGTGCGTGGACCTCTGTGACTGCGGGCCTGAAGAGAGGAAGGACCGGGGTCACGTTCGCTGGACATGTGGCCCCAAATTAGGTTATGGACAGAGTGTTAGGGTTTGGCTTAGGGTGTAAGGGTTAGGGTGTATTATATTGGTTGGGTTAGGGATATGTTGCTTAGGGTTAGGGCATATTGGTTGGGGTTAGGGTATACGATTGGTTGGGGTTAGGGCATATTGGTTGGGTTAGGGTAGATTGGTTGGGTTAGGGTAGATTGGTTAGGGTGTGGTGGTTAGGTAAATAAATAAGAAAAAGCATGTCGAAGACATGTTTGCACTGGCTCAAGATGATCCCCGAAGTTCGCGAACGGACAACGTGTCGTTTCAAGACCTTCGCGTGTAGGTATGGTAAGTAGATTAGCAAACAGTTCTGCTACTACAGTTTCAAAGGTCTGGTCAAGTCGCATCAAAGTCAACGTCTCAAAAGCATAGAGTTTGCAGGACATTCCGATATCATTCGCAACACAGGACAACGAAGACAACGTTAAATCTAACATTCCTAAGCTTATCTTATTTCATCTTTCATTAGCTTACCTCATCTAATTTTATCTAAGTTTCTAACTTTCCCAAGCCACAGCCCACAGTTTACGCGACCTACAGCTATCTCATCTCTTGAAATAATTCCAATCTGAATTTTTCTTTTCTTCTTCTTACATGCACTTATATTCACAACAAACGTGAAGCATGAAAAACAACCCAGCAAATTTCATTTCCGTGCGAGCACCAGTTTTCTTCCAGAATCCAAAAACAATGTAACAGAATCGATATAATATTGTCGAATGCAAAATCTGACAGAATCCACAAACTCCTCTTTCTGTTTCTTCTCGTACAATTGCTTACATCAACGGCGGTCGAAGTCTACAACCGTTGCCGGTTGATTTCATCAACGTCGCCTGCAAATCGTCTTTCCGACTCGATTTCAGCGACAGCTGGTGTTGCCTTCCGGCGATTTCTACTGTCTAACGACTAACGACTCGTGTATCTAGACGTTCTGGGACAGCGCAGTCGATTGGCTAGGACGCTCTCCTTGTAACACGGAGAGTAAGGGTTCGATCCTCCTCCTCTGAGGCGATTACTGTGTAGGGACCTTGAGTAAGTCCTTCACTCACAGCTGATCAGGGCTATCGATTGATGCCTGGCTAAGATCAGAATGAGGTTACTTTAGATGGGATTGAATTAGATTGAAATAGATTAACTCAATTGGATGGATTGGATCTGATAAGATAAGATTGGATTATATTGATTTGATTGGGTTTTATTAACTAAAAATAATTTAGATCGGATTAGATTGGATTAGATCGCAATAGGTTTGATTAAATTGTAATAGATTGGAGTTGATGAGAAAGAGATACAATACACTGGACCAGATTAGATGCGATCCTTTTGAATAAGATTTAACTGGATTTGCCGGTCTGGGTTCTATTTGGATTATATTACAATATGTTTGATGAGATTAAGATAGATTAGATTAAATCTGGTCAGCAGTTGTTGGAAACAATTGACCCTTCAGGGAATTCTCTCATCCCAATAATAGCAGTCGTCAGTCCTCGCCTGCTAAGCAGACCCGTGCGTAACGATTCTCAACCAGTCGTTCGTGACAACTTGTCCGTGTCACCAATCGCAGAGCAGTTTGGCAGCGACGTTATCTGGAAAGCAAACAGCATGTCTCGCAGTGCGCTGGCTCCCTTTCCAGGAATAACATTCGAATTCGTCCGAGGGCCCAAGAGTTGGAAATGAACGTGTCCACTTCATAGGTGTGGACTGTTTAACGACATCTTGTGCTGTCATAGGCGTTCACTTCCCTTAGACCTCACTGTACATTTTAAAATAAATTAACCTGTGTTGCTAGTAATAGTAGGTTCCTCTTAAACGACGCTGTGAAAAAGGCAATAGATGAATGATACCGTCACTGGCGTGAAGAGCAAAACATCAAGTAGGAAGCGGGATCGATACTTAATACCCTCCCAAAAGTCCACTCAGCCTGTCACTCACTAGGTGGCGTTGGTAAAATGAGCAGTAGGACGTGATGGGCACCTTGCATGGCTGCCATACAGTTAAAGTCGACTCCTGTAATCACTTGTAATCATCCGTTCGTGTTATGAGTTGTACTGATGCTGCGTACTTGTCAGTTTGAATTACTAAAGACGAATATATATAGTACAAAAAGACTATTAGCGTCGCCCTCCTTCTTTATCTGTTTTGGACTGGCACCACCAGAGAAAGGCGTGGGACAGTCTACTCTAAACATGTGAATAATCCGTCATCTTTGGAAAAACTCAAGTCACGGCTCAGGACCTATCTCGTTAAACTATCATATAAACGGATCCCTTAGGGACTTCAGCATTATATAAAGAGCAGAATTGTCTGGAATAGGCCCTTAGTACTACTACTACTGCTACTGCTACTGCTACTCCTACTGCTACTGATACTGCTACTGCTGCTGCTACTACTACTACTACTACTACTACTACTACTACTACTACTACTACTACTACTACTACTACTGCTGCTTGCTGCTGCTGCTGCTGCTGCTGCTGCTGCTGCTGCTGCTGCTGCTGCTGCTGCTGCTGCTGCTGCTACCACTACCACCATGCACCACAACCACAACCACTACTATTATTATTACTATTACTATTATTACTACAACTGTCATGGTCATTATCATTGTCATTATTGTTTTTAGAGTCTGTCGCTTTCCCTAATGGCCGAGTGCCAATCGATGCCGCCTTCCTGTTTCTGCGGCAGAGAATCTGAGATGACGTCGCTGCAGTTGAATCGGGAACCATCGTCTTCTTTCGAAAGCCAAGACGGACGATTAAACAAAACCAGATCTCCTATAATTGCCAGTCGAGCAACAACCCGAGATCCTACCGCCACTCTACGTGAATATATAGGCCTATATATATATATATATATATATATATATATATATATATATATATATATATAATTATATATATATGGGTCTATCAGCCTATATATATATGAATATATACTGATAGACAGAGTACTAACAGAGAGACACGCATGCAGACAGACACACAGACAGACAGACAGACAGACAGAGAGTAAGATGTAACACAGCATTCTATAAATAAACAATAGATAGGCAGACATGCAGACAGACAGATAGACCAATACAATAGCACAGCATTGTGTAAAGACTAGGCAGGCAGGCAGAAGCACAGATAGACAGAGGTAGACAAACAGACAAAGAAAATTGCATAAGAGAGAGATAGACAAAGAGACAGACAGAGACAGACAGAGAGACATAGCGAGTGAGAAACGAAGGAGAGAGAGACAGGGGCACACAGACAGACAAACCCAGGCAGTCTGAAAGACAGAGGAAGAGGGAGAAGAAGAGGGAGAGAGGCTGTTCCCAGCACTTGCGTTGGAACACGAACCGCCCTGAACAAACGAACAGTCTCTAATCTATACAGTGGCCATTCTCAACAGGCAAATGATTCCCCTCTCTCTCGCTCCATCCAGCTCCACCCACTTCTCTACCTGATGGGGCAGTGAGGACTCCCCGTCCCCTCCCCGTCATCGACTGCCCGATCCCTGCCGAGAAGGGGACGCCTGGATACCAGTCGGGGTCCGTTATACGTCGACCGGTTTAATATTTCCCTGAGTCCGTCTCACATTGCGCTCTGGTGTGCACACATCTTCAGCAAATAGAGATTCATTGTTCGATTTCAACCTGTAGAAAAATCTTCATCTCCCAACGGAGAGAACCTCATGTTCGCTGAAGATGTACTGCACTCCTGTTAATTCGCTCGATACCGTGGTGCCACCAATGCGCACCTTGTGATTCATACAGGCTATATCATGCCAATCAATCAATATTCGTTTAATCAAATAAATCCGGTTGTCAAAGACTGAACTGGTTACAAGTAACAGAGTAGTTGCTGAGCGAAGCTAGAGTTAGTTATTGGAGTACAGTAACTCATAGTCAATTTAATTTGCATCTTTGAATAGGACTCGTGAGACATAGTTACGCTCATCCTTGGTGGGAGGGAGAAGTTGTGCATTCTAGGTCGTAGACTCGTAGGCCGTATTTATATTGTCGTGGAGGTGGAAAGATACCCCGGAGGACATGGCATGGTTCAAAACACGAAACAGACCAGCATCTGCAGCCTCATCCACGGCTGGGGTGGTGGATAAGAGGAAGCCTCTTCGCTTCATCCGGTTTAACATACGTTCCAGTTTTTCTCTGTCATTCTCACGGACATACCCCACAAAGCGTGGGATATGTCGCATAAGAACGGTGAGAACTTTTCAGAATAATTTATTAAGTCGACGTCAACGGCCTTTTTGTTGCCATAAGATGTCGTTAAATTCTGGTTATATCCACTAGCACGGAGCTATAAGATGACTTGATGCCAGCGTACGTTATTATCTACCAAGCGGATTCCTTCGAAAGTTGTTTGGACAATACATGTAGATTTGGCCTTCCCTTGAAAGAAACTCTTTTCTTTATCGACAAACCGTGTATCGTTTAGACCAGTGATACTAAAACCGTGGTGCCAGGACTGGTGGCGGTCACCGAGTGAGTGCATGGTGATCGCGGAATGATCACAATATTTTTTATCACGCTTAAAATATTAAATTGTGTACAATGTAAACCTTAAACAGGAGAAAGCGACTCAGTGCTCATTATAATAAACAGTTTTAAACATGCAACAGTAACAGAAGTAGGCTACCTACCCTCCACAGTTTTAGGTTACCCAATCAAAACATTGGTTTATTTCTGTTTGTTTATGTTTATTTAATTCAAAAGTTGTGATTTTGTATCCCTAATGAATATTCCCTTTTGTCATTATTATAGTTTCTTCCAGTAGAATTCTCCAATATTATTAGGTTGAATCCTTGTGTATCTTATTTTTGTATGCAATAATTATCTCATGCACGTTGAATTAGCGTGGTAGTAGTCTTAGTACAATTAACATTTTTGTGACATTTTTATTTGTTCAGATATTGAGACTAGCTTTCAATTTTCTATGTATCACGTTTTTATTCAATAAACGTATACCATGAGTTGCACGCATAAAAATTTATCGTTTCAGCTCAAATTTCAGAGATGTGTAGTGTGTACAGTGCAGTAGTAGGCTAATATGAACTCAGGTTCAGGCTACTCCCAGGAAGGGATATGAAATCAATTTAAGATTACCAGGAAGTAATAATAATAATCGATCTAATCTAATCAAATTTAACCCAATCCTATTTGATTTAATCTCCAACATAGGTTTAGAGTTATTGCCGCCGAAAGAATCAAACATCGTCTCCATACTATAGGACCAGAGTTGGCATTTCGGTGACATTGACGAACCGCATATGTATGTAGGCTCTATACATGTATTTATGTATGTATATATATATATATGTATGTAGGTATATATGCATGTATGCATGCATGCATGTATGCATGTTTGTATATATGTATGTATGCATGTTTGTATGTGTGTATATATATGCATGCATGCATGTTTGTGTATTTAGGCCTATGTATGTATGTATGTATGTATCTATGTATGTATGTATGTATGTATGTATGTATGTCTGTGTGTATGCATAAATGTATGTATGTATATGGTCATTTATATAGCGCCTTACAAGAACCCCACTAAGGCGCATATGGTCGACATCAATTCGTCCACAAGCCACAGACCTTTCCGACCTTTCTTGACGTCTCTTCGATGAGGACACGCGCCATTAACGCAACCAGCCACTTCTGCTATACACCAGCCACTTTAGAAACGCCTTAAAGGCAGAAGAAAACATCAATCCTGCCTCCGACGCGGAAGAAAGGACTTTCGGACGAGAGAGATGATGCAGAACAGACCCCAGAAAATGACGGACGCACCGTGCAAATCCTGGCGGCCATTCCAACCATCCTCCTGCCTCGGTGCATGACGCGGTTCCTGGATAATCTAATCAGATCGAGCGTAAAGCCTGAGTTCTGTCGAATGTCATATCCACTTAATTCGGTTCCCTTCGTAAGCCGGTTATAACCGCAGCGGTCACGCCCCAAGCCTCCCTCGGTCGTCGTCTGAACTTCGTCTGTATAGGAGGAAGTTCAACGACCGGAGCGGACGTCGTCTAACCCGGCGACTCAGATGGTGGCTTGATCGGACGAGTATCATGGCAGATGTCTGCGTCCGATGCTGGGAAAGCATTCTAGCGGAACGCAAATCAACCGTGGAAAGGAAATTTACGACGCATACAGTGGCGTAGCCGGGTAAAAAATTCGGATTGGTTTAAGTTTTTGGGGGGTAGGGGTCCATTGGAAATGGTCACATTTTCTAATTTTTTAGCTTTTAATAACAGTAATGCATTTATCCCAGGGGGCGCTTGAAACCGTAAAACCACCCCCTAAATACGCAAATGGACGGATATCGTAATCGTAATCACGAAATTTATACAGAGTCCCAACAAGTCTATTCAGTCAAAGTCTAAAAGTCTAAACAAAGTCTAAAGTCAGGTAAGGTGAAAATACTTAAAATCAATTCTTATTCCCCAGACTTATCATTATTTAACTAGTTATATCCATAACCATAACCATAAATTTTATTGTTTTCCCACAGAAACAAAGAATACAAACATCATAGGTACAGTATAATAGTTGGAAAACAACAGAGGATAAAGAACCCTAAAGGGAACAAGTCTCGACTAGCAGGGTCACCCATACATCGTTGCTGTACTCGAGTGGCTAACGGAATAATTTTAATTCTACTAACTAGTTATTATTACAATTACTCACACCTAGAAGCGTGTAACTGTAATATGAACCTTTGTTTCTACAAACGTCTTTGTTGGAAGCGCATTGAACCGAAACGCCGATCGACCGTGGAGAGAGAAATTCATCGGACGGACATACACCTGAATGCTGTGATGATGCAGTGGAAGAGTTTTTGTCCTTCCGATCAGGGTGAGAATTGCCGGGGGTTGGGGGGTTCAACCCCTAGTCTCTCTTTGGCTCCCATAGAAAAGTCTACATTTCACACCCAAACTGCACATAAATCAACGTCTAACCCCAGTTATTTTTTACAATTCCCATACTGCTTCCGATAGCACGGCCGGGGTTCGATTCCAAAACGCCTGAGATTAAACTAATATTATGACGCTACCTATAATTATTATTCGCTGCGAGATTCGCGAGTGCGGTGGTCAGCAATGCATATCAGCAGCGTTACCCCTGCGTAGGAATGGAAAGATGGAGTCGGCATAAGATGATCCAGTCGTATTCTTGAAACGACCTCGCTGGTTGGAATTACGGCTTCGTTGATTCTGTAACTTCTATTAGCCTGCTTTAACAGGCAACGAGGCTTTAACACTTTAACGCCAGAGCGTACTAAAAGCGACTGGGTAGCCTAACCAATATAACTCGTCGCTAAAGTGTTAATGTAGGTGCTTAGACCGGACTCAGTTGGTTCGGCGGTTCTACGTGTCGGTGGAAGACAACCGATGGTAACTATTTCAGTAATCCAGGCATTATTTGCTTACAGGTGTAGTTTTGTTCTTATCGAACTTTAGCACAGCCTATGGAAGCGTGATATAATAATAGAGGACCCTATATTGTATTGAATTGTATTTGAACACTTGTTATAGCGCCCTACCAGATTTCCCATTCAGAGGCGCTCCCGACTACTGCGCGAACGCTGAATCGGAGTTTCACGCCGAAGCGCATGAGCAATTGCGAGTGAAGGACTTGCCCAGGGTCCCTACGCGGCGACTTTGAGGTGGATTCGAACCCGCAACCCTCCAGCTGCAAGGCACCGAACATACCCCTATACCACCGCGCCCCAGTTGTATTGTGATGTGTTGTATTGTGTGTTGTATTGTACTCCACGTTTATAATGCGACCGAGTCACCCGCAGTAAAGATCCGAGAAATTAATCTCTGATAAACCGACCCGACCGGGAAGCGAACCCGGGGCGCCGGCGTGACGAGCAGGCTACCAACCCACTCGGCCACTCAGGATCCTTAAATGAAGCGTGTAAGCATAAACAGGCATAGGTGCAGTCTTGAAAATGCTATTTAACGCATAAATAAATGTATATCTATCCCTCGTAATCGTAAACTTCAAACTTCTAAAGCGTCACTCGAAAACCAAGAGCAGGGCACCAGATTATTCACGAGCGAGTAATTAGCGTCACTGTAAAGGACGGCGCACTGCAACATGTTTAAGAAAACTAAACGAAAAGCGCTTTTGTTGTATCCGACCTCATTCAATGACTTAGAATACAGCACGGTTATAATGTACAGAGTATCAGTCGAGTCAAAGTCCATCAGAGGCCAGGTCGATGTCCCATAAGTAAGACAAAACAGAGATCATGCTACGGATGTTATGTAAGCAAGCTGAAGCAGATGACTTTTAAGTTTAGTTGAATGGAAAACCAAGTTCTACGCAAAGAGGCGCTATATAAAAACTCAGACACGTACACGCATACATACCGGTGAGGTCCAGCAGCTGCTGGCAGAGCAGAAGAACGAAGAGGTTGATCAGCATCTTCTTTAGCGACGTGGAAGACCTGCCGACGACACACCTTTGTGCTCTCTCACCTGCCGAGTCTTTTAATCGCAACGCCGTGTCTGTCAACTTACGCTCACCAGAACTTTCACAGTGGTGTCGTTGATCGGGGAAAAATAGTTCACCCAATGCGATGAGGTCAGAGACAGCATAAAGCTGTAGATATCGGAGTTTGTTTTCGGGGGTTAGCTTAGGATAGTCTTAAAATACTGAAGTAGAAATCTGCGTGTGGTGAGGTAACATTATCTTCGCGAGCCTACGTCACTCCGGCTTTCCAGGACTTAGGCCCCTATTTATATGGAACTCGTGGAATAGGCCTACTAATTGTACACAAGTCTTCGCCGAAAACCCACTTCTACCTTCGATGGATCGATAAAAACATTACTGCTAGACCCCACTCGATTTTCTACGTCTGCATTTCGAAGACATTGAAACGCTGGGTCGCCTTGCACTCCGTTGCTATGCAGTACGTTAGCAATACGCAAGAAATGGTCTGTTTCGCCGCGATACATGATCTGCGTCGATCAAGCTTATCGCTGGTACTTATAGACGAACACTCTCGCGGTGCACCAGTGATCCAGGCGCATTAACACCGTCCACTCTGACGGTGTCATTCCAAGTTATACAGTTTTCGTATACATCTACAGCGCACGTCGCTTTAAACGTTCCAATTCCCGAGTTTCCGCGTAGGCCTAGTAAGTTTCTCGTAGTTCCTGAACCGCGAGTTCCCGATAAGCCAGTCCTAAGAAGTCACCAGGTTTTCTGATCAGAAGTTCGCACCACACACCGAGAGACGCTAATCACCGTGTCGCCGAATCGAAATTATTTTTCCACTAGCGCAAACGCCGCACATGGGCGTCGATCGGGCCCAACTTCTTCCGCGACAAATTCCTCGCACTTAACGGAACAAAACCCGGTCCATCGAACGGCGACATCTCGATAATCTTCTCCCGGTCGCGCCGCCCGCGTCGTCCCCCGAACAACATCCGACACGCGCCCTGCGTTTGTCGGGCGCCCGGATTAAGAATCCCGGAGACCGTAATCTCGTGTCGAACAGCGGGTGTCGTGCGATAGGTCGACTCTTGGCGGGCGCAGCGGTGGCGGTCGACGAGAGCGGACGGACGGACGGACGGTAGCCCGACCGACCGACCGACGGCGGAGACGCGGAGGAGCGTGAACGACGGAGCCACGCCACGCGGAGAGTCGTCGTCGTCGGTCGTCGAAGATTGGCTTGTTTGTCATCGATCGGACGGAGATTTCCCGCGCGACCTTTCCTATACAGCGACCGTAGGACGACGGACTAAGCAGTAAAGCCATTAAATCGCAGCAGATGTGATCCCGAAGCTGTCGGGCCCCGTCCATCGATCCGGCTCCTCCGGCCTCCCTACACCCAACTCATAAGCCGTCCTTAGCGATCGCCGCAGCCGCAGCCGTCGGCGCTAGACCCACCGACCGACCGACCGAAGAGAGACAGAGAGTTCTTTCGGACCGAAGTGAGAACTAATCTGTCGGTCGTCGTCGTCGCCAGCTTTTCGTCTTCTCTTGAGTCTTGACTTTATAAGAGTAGCGATTGGAGAACGGAATTTTTCGACTGCTGGGTAGAATACATGTTGCGCCGACTAAATGAGTTCCCGAAAAGAAAGTCACGTTCCAAACTGCATGTAGGCCCTATGTACAAGAGAGCAACACGGAAAAACATTCATATATGATATAATTGGCCTATATTTTAATAGGCCTATAACATAATAAACAAGATATAATAATAGGTAGCCTAATAGATCTATAATAGGCCTATAATGAAAAATTTGAACGGGTGAAACACGCTGAGAACCGTGAGCAAATGAGTGCCTTGTATTAGTTTCCATCAACACAAACAAGTTGATAACCACTGCCATAAGAATTATTACGCAGCTAAAACAATGTTGTAGTCTCTAAAAGATCTGGGGCTTCGAAACTTTTACGACAGTCACGCTAAAAGAGTTGTGAACATGAAGAGGTAGAGAGTTCCAGATTGAGGGTCCCTCAATTATGAATGAACGCCGGCCAAAGACAAGACGTAGGCCTAGGCCTATACCAGGAACAACATACTTTCCAGTAGATGCTGATCGAAGAGAGGAGCGGCCTATAACAGGGTTGCAAAGTGTGACCATGGAAGAGAAGCAGGATGGCAGATTGTCTGCGCATGTTCGATAGGCTACATGAGGAGTGCCAGCGTTCACAGACAGGAAGCCACTCAAGCCAGGCTGCCTGTGTAGAGAACGGAGCAGACGCACGTGATATGGGTTCAGTACGAGAGTTCAAACCTCTTGCAGCCTGATGCAATATTCTGGTTAGAGGGGGCAGTGTGCAACCGTGGATATGTGGCATAAAGCAGTTAAGCCTAGTAGGCCTACTATATAATCGATAGATAACCTTGATATGCCCAACGAACGATCAAAACTGTTCAGAAAATTTTTCTACCTACGTCAAATGCCTTTGAAGCTTTCAGATACGTCAATGAACTATTGGATCTAATTCAAACGCTGTATTAATGGCAAATTTCGTATTAACGCTTACACACCTTTAAAACGCTTCCCATCGACGCTATATTCAAGAAAGACGCATGGTCGTGAATGAGTTCATCAATCCTAGGATATGACTTTTAGTTAAATCAGATTTGTAGTTATCAAAAAGAACTGGAGGGCACGACATTTTTAACTATTACCACACGGGTCCAAATCTAATGTTGTTAATGTTGCAAACAAAACAACTGTTGATTGACCCTAAACAACTTTCAGTTACTTGGCTGAGGGGCTAGAAACACAGCTTTGGCGTTGTAGCCTACCTCCACACTCTGATAACTAGGGCAGTCCCTAAATCACGAATTCACGGAAATCACGGAAACCGTGAATTTCGCCGTTTGCCGTGAATTTTGCCGTTTGCCGTGAATTTTGCCGTTTGCCGTGATTTTCCGTGATTTTTCACATTTTCAGTAGCACTACTTTTTTCTAAAAACACGTTAAAAATGGTTGCGAAACACGTCAAAAAAAAAAGGTCATCGGAAAAATTTTTCACGTTTGCCGTGAATTTTTTTGCACAGTGCCGTGAATTTCTTGATTTTTGCAAAAGTATGCCGTGATTTTTTCACTTTTTGACCGTGATTTAGGGACTGCCCTACTGATAACCAATTAAAATACCGAGTTAAACTGTTGTTCATTAACAAGTAGGCCCTAGCTAGATTGTATTGTATTGTATTGTATTGTATTGTATCCTATATTCAGGGATGGGCAGTAATTTAATTGATGTAATTGAAATTACGTAATTTGAATTACAATTGTAATTGGTAATTTGTAATTTGTTGCTCTGGATCAATGTAATTTGTAATTTGTAATTGAATTACATTTTTCATGTAATTTGTAATTTCAAATTACATCTGTAAAATCAATTACTTTGAAAAGAAAACTAGAACCAGAGACTCCACAACCAGAGCAGTTTTGAAAGCATCTTTTCCTTATCTTGATCACCATCACTATAGTATCTCTGGAATGAACGGTATAGCAACACTGAACTCTTTGAATGCTTTCACAAAATTGGAGCCATTGTCAGAAATGGTAGCAGCAATTTTGTCAAGTGTTAGACCAAACTCATTAGATCTATGTATTACAGTTGCGCTACTCCATCGTGCATGTATGCTCCAACAAAACATCTGCTTGCTACTTAAAGCAACTGAGATCGCTCAAATGTATTATGTAGATGCATCCAGTGAGAAGTAACTAACATAATAGCCTAACTTCTATGTTTTATAGACCACACATAGATAACTGTAAAGATATTATTTATACTATTTAATGCTGCACTTCCTTCATCTGCACTGGTAGACAGACTCATTATAGTTTTGCAAGCATGATTGTAAGGTCAAAAAGACGCCGGTTATCGATAACTTGTTCAAACAGTAGGCTACTGTTGCTACTTCTTAGAGAAAATTAAATAAACAGTTTCAAGCAGTGTAGGCTAATACATACAGTATATGAACCGTGGAAATAAAGTATGTGTTTCCCGACTGAGTTTCTTGATCACAATTATGTATGTAATTTGTAATTTAATGTAATTGAAATTACGTAATTTGTAATTTGTAATTTCCAGCAAATTTCTAAAGTAATTTGTAATTTGTAATTCAATTACATTTTCCCAAGTAATTTGTAATTTGTAATTCAATTACATTTGACCATGTAATTTGCCCATTTCTGCCTATATTGTATTTGAACACTTGTTATAGCGCCCCTACCAGATTTCCTATTCAGAGGCGCTAGATTGTAAGTTAGTAGCACGGTGAGGCGGAGATGCAACATTCATGGGATCACAGCCTTAGCGAAAAGGCAACTTTCTGGCTAATCTTGGCCTAGTAGGCGACAAGTGGTCCCTTTTCTCCGCCAAGGTCACACACGCACGCACGCACGCACACACATAATCCAGAGTTTTCGTTCATAGGCCCTAAATACCAGCGATAACCTTGAGCAATACGGATCGTGTATATCGCGGCCAACGAGACTATTATTCGCGTACTGCACTGCTGCTAGCGTCCCGCATAGCAACGGATTTACAAGGCAACAACGCGCTTCAGTGGGCACCAGCTTATTCACGAGCGCCTGAGCAGTGACAGTTCTTCTGCACAGCTGCAACACTTATTACAGTTTCACAGAATAACGAATGCACTCGTTGTGTACTAAATCGCATTGAACTCTGTCAGTTAAATTGCTGAAATAAATAGGTACACAAACGAAAGAAAAAATTATAAATATATAAATACCTAGGCTATATATCTACATTTTATAGGAAATGTTCTTTTATGGCTTAAACATATTAAGAAATTTAAACAATTATATTATCTACGTCAAGCTAATTTTAACTTAAATAAATATTTGAGCTATAGGCTAGAATGTAATAATCCGTCAACCTTTTTTCATTCTATATCGTATTAAACGAGCGACTGTTACATAAGAATAGCCCTTAGACCTATTTCAGAATTTTAAATACAGAAATCTACTTTATTTTAGAGCTGTATTTCTTACAATAGGAAGTATATAGGACCAAAAGCTAAATATTCATCAAAGTAGGCCGAGTTTCTCAATCAACTGAGGCTGCAGGCAGGGAGATGCATGGTTGAACGGTAACACGCTGGCACGAAGATCATACAGACGCGGGTTCATATACGGGACTAATACCCACTAGTCCCGTAAGGTTGACTCAGCCTTCCATTCCCTAGGGCGACTTAAAATGAGTAGGACAGATGGGCGCCTATTAGGCTGCTATACAGTTAAATTCGACTCCTGTTAAACTTGTTATCATCTGGTACTATTATATCATGTACTCTGGGACCTGGGCAAGTCCTTCACTCGTAATTGCTCATGCGCTTCGGCGTGAAACTCCCGATTCAGTGTCCGCGCTATAGTCGGGAGTGCCTCTGAGTACAAATCTTGAAGGGGAGCTATAACAAGTGCTCATAGGCCTACATACATACATACAGGTAAGTTTGAATTAATAAAAGATTAAAACAAAAAACTTGCCAAAGCTTTAGCCTACCGACCTGTGTTTCTTTAGCAACTACACTTTTTTAGTCTCGGCATTTGAGAGTAAGTGACCAATCTCTCTCACCCGCCCGATCTTAACCACAGCAGTGTGTGGTCGGTATACTCATTTTATGGCCGAGCTGGCTAGGAGGTGCAGAGATCTTGAAACAATTTCAGCCATAGCAAGGACTTGAACCGCCGACCTCTCCACTGCCCGCCCAGTAAGCTAACCAGTACACCATCATGCACTGACATGCTGTTTGGTCTAATAATCCTATGATTCCTGAGCCATGTAAGTATATCAGGACATCTGTATCATTATTATAAATCTATGCATTTATTAATTGCCATTGTACAATGACCAAGTATCAATCGATAGGCGCTGAGCAACTGCAAGTGAAGGACTTGCTGAAGGTCCCTACACAGTAACCATCTCAGAGGAGGAGGATCAAACCCATACTCTGCGCTACAAGGCAAGCGCTCTAACCAGTCGGCTACTGTGTCCCACGACATGGTATATCGAGCCATCCAGATCCTCCTTTATGTGATCTACGAAAGACGATGGAATTAGTATTCAAATATACAGTGATTTGCATGAACATGCTTTTCCACCTTCCAGGCAGTTTACTTGGATTCATTACCTTCAACGGACTGCTGATGAGTTACTGAAAGGATTGAAAAGTGCCTCGAAATGTTGTCACCAGTAAATAAACCAGGAAATCCCATTAAGCCCCATATCACATCACATACATGTATGACGTATTAATAACAATTTCAATTAAAACCAGTGACCTGAAAGTTTAATGTACAAACGTCACAAAAACAGCAATTAAGAGCATTAACGATTTTGATAAGTTCGAATTCCGCTGACCCTACAGTATGCCGGCAGTGTAAGGATATGGCAAAAAGCGTACACCACACACAATCAACATTAAAACATTCAACCAAAAACTAAAAACTGTTCCTAACGAGCTTAATTCAACGTGGAATTCAGCCAAGAGTGACAAAACAAAGACAAAGGCAAAACACTTTCCATCAACAAAGGAAACAGAAATCAATAGCAACATCATATATATATATCAACAATAAGTAACTTCTATTGCGCCGGCATCTATTGCAAAAGGCAACCAATGGCGCGTCAAAACCAAGTCGTAATCAATATCCAGAAGATAGTCGTTAATTTAAACAGACAGGCAGCCAGTGGTGGATAAACAATCTGAAAAAAGCGCATATGAAGTTGAAAATGAGATTAGATAATACACGAAGCTTATGTAATGTAGGTCAACAGTGAAGTCCAAATGGCAAAATTCCCTCATGCATCTCCTAGACTATACTTTGATAAAACTTACACATCAAAGGCGGCATATGGCACACAATAACTTAAGAGATTGATTGATAATAAAGGCTGCAGAACTGCCGTGGAATGCTCCTCAACGTTAAAACACTGAAAAAACAGCCGGAAAAAAATTTGACGAATGCTGCAGCTCCAACCCTATGACGACGATAAAACCAAGAACATATTTTTCTATTTACTTTACAGAGTCAACAGTTTGACTATTCATTTTTGTTACCTAGCTTCATATCCTGGTGGACACAACCTTCATTCACGGTACACCCACTTTATTATTGTTATTACTATATGCAAATATTATTACAATATGCATCATTATTACCATATATGCATTATTATTATTATCATTATTATTATTACTGTTACTATTATTAATATTATGCATTTATTAAGCACCACTAACGACCAAGCATCAATCGATGGCGCTGAGCAACAGCGAGCGAAGGACTAGCTCAAGGTTCCTACACAGTAACCGTCTCAGAGAGTAAGCTCAAACCCTCTCTGCATTTAAAGTCGAGCGCTCTGACCACGGTGTCCCACAGCTACGAGCAGAAACCTCCTACCCATCCCAGATTCAATTCCCATTGGGTGGTACAACCTATGCTTATACTCCAATCTCGAAAGCTCAGTCACAAATCGACGTCCCTACACAAACAAAACGAAGTTGATTCCTCTCGGGTGCATATTCAAACGGTGCGAAACACAACACAGCACTTTAAGAAACCTAACTCTGAACAAGAACGCGGCTCTCTGTCCGATCGAGTCGAATCATCGATCACCGTCACGCCCGATCGAAGCGACGGGGCGACGCGTCGAGCGAGCAACAATTCTTCGTAACAGAAACAGAGCACGAGTAGACGAGACATTGACAGGCAACGATTGAGATATGGCGCTCGCTCAGAACTTGAGGTTCCCGATCGACGGAAGGTCTGGCAGTTTGATGTCTTTGATTCTCTGTGGGAGGTTCATCTCCTTCACTGCGGACACGGCACGGGCTGGCGCAGCGGATAGGCCGGCCTGGTGGAAACAACAGACAGCGCGGATATGTAAAAGGTGAATTTAATGGTAAAAGGTAGACTTAATGGTAAAAGGTAGACTTAATGGTAAAATGTAAGTAAAAGGTGGACTTAATGGTAAAAGATGGATTTAATTAAAAAAGGTGGACTTAATGGTCAGAGGTAAGTACAAGGTCGACTAGTGGTAAAAGGTAAGGAAAAGGTGGACTCAATGTAATGGTCAAAGGTGGACTTAACGGTTAGAGGTATTTTTTAAAGGGTGGATTTAATGACAAAAGGTGAACTTCATGGTAAAAGGTAGGTAAAAGGTGGACTGAACGGTCTGGCCACGCAGACTAGACATTGACTGAACTTGGAAGCAATTATAATTAGCCATAATATTAGTGTTGACACATGTATTACCGGTAATATTACATTACTAAAGAAATTACAGGGTGCATTTAAAATCTGTGCGTAAGAATTGTAATCAATGTTATTGCTATTGCTATTAATATTATTACTTTTACTTCATTATTATTACCGTAGTTGGGCCAGAGTTGGGCTGGGAATACCTGTAAGTAGGTATCTTAGACAGGTGCCATATAAGTCCTCTGAATGAATTAGTATATTTCTCTTCTGTTTTTCCCCAAGGTACCACAAATTACATTAAACTGCCCTACAGGTTAAATGGTAGCTTGTAAATTCTCACTTCCTGTTTCTCGAGCTTATTCTGCTCTTCGATTCGTGTCAGGATCTCCGACATGTTCGTCTCGAGAACCATTCCACCCATGCACAGTTCGGATAGTATAAAGTGAACCTATCAAATACAAATACACATAGATATACATATATGTAAATAGTGGTTAGCGTGCTGGACCGTCAATCAAGAGGTGTGAGGTTCAAATCCCCAACAGGGCAGAAATTTGTTCCTAGCCAACCTCAGCTACAATGAGTACACTGACCGTACACTGTCGGTGGGAAGATGAGATGGCAAGGGAGAGGACTGGCCACCCGCCCTCATATGCTGAAGTTAAGAAAATGAAGTCGGTAACACTTCATACTCAAGGCTGCCTCAGGGCTAGCCGAATGGACTGATCTTCTTCTTCTTCTTTGCACAGAAATGTGAAATGAAAAAATATCAAAAAAGAAGACACATAAAAAGAAAATACGATGAGAGCAGTCAAATAAAACCCAAAGGTGTCAGGAGAACAGGCAAATGAAAGCAAAAATATCCTGAGAGCGTGAATTTAACATTGTGAATGTTTCTTAGCACGAATAAACTCGGTATGCAGCCCAAGAAGTTCATTGTTTACCTTGTCCAAATGAAAGATTAAGTCCAATTCACAGACATTTTCAAAACACTTATCCAGCGTTTCAACGAAAACCTGCAAAACCAAAAATCATTCCTATTCAGCATTCACCACCAAAATCCACATGTATGGCATGCGTGTGTATATGCACGCACTAGTGTACGCATGCATGCACACATGTACATTTCCATACAACATGTAGTAACACAAACATTGCCTAGAAACACATGTTGAGCACAATCATTTGAAAATGGCGTGCATAAATGCTTAGGGATACAGTGATCAAGATCCACAGTACCATAAGGGACCGCTTGAATTTGGAGGCTCGAACTACATCACTCTGCATGTTAGTTTGCCGAATGTGCTCAATCCATGTTGATTATCATGCTACATATAATAATATAGCACCATTTCATAACACACACATTGAATTAGAATTACTACATGTTGAGCAGAATAAAGTAAAATAGCGTGCATAAATGTCTTACGGATACAATGAGTTAAAGATCCATTAGAATTAGAATTACCATAAACACTGACCCAAAATGTGACCTCTCTATCAAACAAATTTTAGCTTTGTTAGGAATTGTATTGATTAGAATTAGCCATGTACAGTACTGTAGTGTTTGCTTATCGATTAGCTAAGCGATTAGTTACCCACCTCTGACACTTACTTCCTTATTTAACTTTAACAATACAGTTGAATGTTAGAAATTGTTTATACACCAACCTGAATAAGATCAAGAATCCCTAGTTCGCTTTCCGAGGAATCGACGCAGAATACAAAGTAGAGCGTCGCGTAATGCCGATAGATCAACTTGAAGTCCGAACCTCCTATCAGTCTGGAAAAGATCAAGCCAAACGAATCATGTCACGTGTCCTCAGTGTAATGTAACGTAATTTCATGGGAAACGTTATCCGATTGGTTAGTGCGTTCGCCTTGGGACGCAGAGAGTAGGGTTCGATCCTCCTCCTCTGAGATGGTGTAAGGACCTTGGACAAGTCCTTCACTCAGAACTGCTCAGCACCATCGATTGATGCTTCGTCATTAGATAGTGGCACTTAGAATGCATAATAATTTTGAAATTGTAAAAGTAATTGCTTATAAAATGTATAGTGCCTATTCAAGAAAACTCATCAAAGGTGCTTCTGAACTCACTAAATAAGCTTTTGATCGCATAGAATAGTCTTCGACTGCTTGCAAAATAGAGGCATAGGAAGGACAAGCTTGGGAAACTGTAACTGTAGCTTCATAGAGTGCCTCGTCAGGAAAAACCAATCACAGTTCTACATTTTTTTTAAGTCACCTAGACCAGGAGCAATAAAAATCATTTCTTATGCTACAAAGAGCTATGCAACACGTAATCTTGGCCGGGCTTCGTTGGTTGGCTCTGCTCCATCATTTGAGAGACGTTTTTGCTGGTTTCAGCTGAGTCATGTCACTGGTTACTTCATTCAACCGCCCGTGGAGATCTTCTGGTCCCTCTCTGCCATAAGTCATCTCTAGTGCACTGTGCACTCTCATGCGTTGGTCTAAGGAGAGAGAGAGTTCTATATAAATTCTACTGATTGATTGAATGAAGTTTCAAAATAACGTACGAGCCGCCTTCGAGAAAATTACAGACGTTGTCATCTCGCTTCGAGACCAGATGAAACGTTTCGCGAATAATCTGCTGCTGGATATCTTCTGGCTGCAAACATCACAGCACATATGTAAACAGATCTGACCGAATAGTTGAGTGTGCTTCTTCACAAATGGCCCTGCTAAACTATATCAAGATACAAGATAATCTATTTATAGAGCGTACTCCTACTGGCGGGCGTACTCCTTTGCGGGCGAAATCCTGTAGGTTTTTTAATTAACGACGCTGTGTCATAGCAAAGTTGATAATGCATTGCTCGCCTCCTTTGTCCAACCTTGTGCCTGGTACCACACCAAAACGACATTGGCGAAATACGGGTGAAACCGTGACCGTATGATCTATTCGTACAAGTCCGGAACTAAACCAGTTCCAATCGTTGCCCTTGCTCACGTAGCAAGCGCATGGACTGAAAAATCATCTGGCCCCAAAAAATTCGCATCTAGAGAAAATATTAGAATTATTTAATTAATTATTTACATTCCATCGCGTTATTATCGGATGCAGTTTATAGCTACGCTAATGCAATAAACTCACGTAATAATGATAGAACTTGGTCAGACGAGGTTTTCCATGATTGTTGAAAACCAGAATTGCTTTGATCATGTTTGTTTTGATAAAGAAGTAACATTAGATGTCGAAAATTGCAGAAATTTATTGAACAAGAAAATAAATTCTTTCTTCACGGAACTTCCGTTACCAAGCATGCTAAATTTCTGTAGCGCATATCGACTGTTAAGCAAAATTTATTACATCAACGTCAAAATATTGTTTCAGTTTATACGTTACACAAATATTATAACTGTGCATGTTTAGTTACATCGAGAGATCGGGTAAGGCACGGCTCCCAGTTAAAATAACGAAGCTGAAAGGATTAAAACTGACAATATAGGCCCTTAAATATAAATCGCTGAAATTGACCTAGGCCTACACTGCTTGGCTTGCCTACTTGGCATCATAATGTAAGAGATAAATGCTTCGCATTACGCCGCATTAGGCCTACTTCGTCCCTATTCACCGGCAACTGTGTAGGCCTATCATTTAGGTTTCAGTACAACCGCATCATCATCAGCTGGGGAGGGGTATAAAGGATCACTCTTGCCTGAAGTTTAACGGATCCGGTTCGAATCCCGTAATTAAGGCCCTCCTGGGTTTAGCTCATGCCTTCATTCCCTAGGTGGTACCAAAAGTACAATGAGCTTGCGCCTTGCATGGCTGCAACTTTGTCGATTTATGTCTTCTGTAGCCTAATAATTTGTGTTCTTGTAGACCTACAGCCCATGCAGTGCGTTTGCCAGGCGTTAATTCATTAAAGAATAATATTACTTAGACCTATAATTGTTATTATTTATATATGGGAGTTGGCGAGAACTCGATCAGTGCTTGATAAACAAGAACAGTGCTTCAAAAAGTGGTGGTCCGCGGCAGAGGCGCAACCACGGTTCAGAAGTTGGAGGGAACCTACCAGAATGTCTGAGTGAGGGCATTGCGAGCGCCGAAGGCAAGAAGCCCCTAACGACTAGGGGGTATGAGGGAGCGTCGTAAGCTCCCCCATCGGGGTCTGGGGCGGAGCAGTTTCAGTTTCGTTGTGAGTGCAAATCTCAGCGGTTTCTCGGCGGAGCCCCAGAAGCCGACGCAATTTTGAGCATTTGGTACCAAATGGAGTGCATTTTTGGCTTTTGTTTACCTCAAAATTTTCAAAAGTTGGAGGGGACCGTCCCAACCTGTTTGAAAGTTGGGGGACGGGTCCCACGGGTCCCATAGGGTGGTTGCGCCTATGGACTCCGCGGACCCGTGTAACTCAGCGCGCGATCTCTCAGTTGTCGGTCCGCAAGTAAGTGAAGAAACTGCATGGTCAAATCATCTCGGAATCAAGAAATGGCTATTACATTTTAAAATTAAAGTCATAACAAAAATCACTTATTGGGCTAGCATTTAAAGGGCAACAGAGTCATAGAATTGGCTAAACATGTATTTAAATCAAATTTAATACATATTTGAGGAATTTATTTTAGGTGATCGCAAAAGAGAAATATAATTACATGTAATGTGACCGAAATTGGTCACCGCGGTCCTCCTGCACTGGGAAAATTCCTGACGGTCCATGACACTGAAACGTTTGGGAAGCACTGATTCGAACTATAAATCTTGAAATACAATACAATTTTTAAAAAGGATTTCAGCATCATAATTTAAAGTACAAATACTCCAAAAAGTATTTTAAGTAAAGTAATTCCACTGTATTTTAAACATAGGCTAAGTACAAAATATCTAGACAGTATTTACCGACCAGTATTTAAAATACTTCCCATCACTGAATCAAACATAGTAAGAAATAAATAAGAACAAGAAAGAAATATGTTAGCACATTTAACCAGTTTTGCACATTATTGACTAAATACAAAACACAACAAGCCAAGTTTTCCCCCTCCCAAATTGTTTTGGCCCCACCATGAAAAAACTGAAATGATTGACGTCCTTAGTGCTATTATGTAAAACGGGAAATAAGAGAAAACGAGGCTACTATAAACCAGTCATTTTAAAATAAAAGAAAACGAGGTTACTACAGACAAGTCAGTTTAACCAGTAATAATAATAATAATAACAATTTATATGGCGCCGTATCACGACCATGCCGTTACAAGGGCGTCAGTATTGTGTGCCAAGTCCTACGGAGCATCAAGAACATAGTGGGACATTTGAGCGACTGCGACTAAACAAAGCGGTCAATGTGTATTTATAAGTGGACTTTTATGTTTGACAAATCTGCTTTGAGAAGGTCTGTGACAGATTAGGTAAAGTCGCTGACATACTTTACCTAGACTTTGCCAAAGCATTTCCCGAAGCAACTCTTGCAAGCCTTACCAAAAAGTTGCAAGCATCAGCGATTACAGGGTAGGTTCTTGGTGGGGACCTACTAACATTGTTTCAAGCAGAATTAGACAACTATTATTACCCATTTATTAAGTGCCACTGTACAAGCATCAATACCTTTACCCAAATCCCATAGTTCATATAAACAACTCAGGCGCCTCAGTTCAACTGCATTTAGTATTTTAATCTCAGCCATATATTTAGATCACGTTATTCAAAGTTTTCTAGCATTTTGCATTGTGAGTCATCATGTTACTGTACAGAGAAAATCGCTTGTCGCATCGGCTACAAGCAAATGGTTTCTCACCCGTGTGACTTCTCATATGTCCCTCGAGATTTGTCTTCTTTGGAAACCTCTTTTTACAGATGCTACATTCAAATGGCTTTTCACCAGTGTGCATTCTCATGTGCGTAGGCATATAACTGGCCCAAACGGTTTTACCACAAACAGAGCATGGTTTATTCGCCAGCCTCCTCTTTCCGCTGTGAGAGTCCATGTGACTCCGTAACAGAATCTTCGTATGAAATTGCTTTTCACATAACGAACATTTGAATGGCTTCTCTCCAGCATGAATCATCATGTGCACCTTCAAATTAGAGGAACCTAAAAACTTCCTTTTGCAGATGCTGCAGATGACGCTTTTTCTCTGCTCATATTTCTTGTGGGATTCGCCGTGCCTTGATAAACCTTCTTTGGTCTTGAACGATTTGTTGCATTTTTTGCAAGGAAAAGGCCTCTCCTCTGAATGTGTATATTTATGATGGCGAAGACCGCCCTGGAGCCGAAAGCACTTGTCACACTGATCGCAGGTGAATGGCTTTTCCTGCGTATGCATCGTCACATGGTTTGACAAATCACTCTTCTGCGCATAACGTTTACTACAAAACTCACAAGAGTAACGTTTCTCGTCATGCTGCATTCTGATATGGCCATATACAGCTCGCTTTCTCTTGTAGGCCTTACCACAGAAACCACAGGCAAACGGTTTTTCTTGATCGTTTATGTGAAACAAACCTCGATCGCCAAGCGGAGTAGAACAAGGCGGCAGTTTTGAATATACCACGACCTTTGCACGCCAGAAACATGCAGAGCGTTTATCACGGTCATTATTTGTTTGAAGAGAAGATGGCCCATAATCTTTGTGTTCCGTTATGCTTTTTGGAAAGAAAACAAGGACCAGTGGAACATCCAAATCTTCTTGTTCTTCTGTATTTACTTGTGCCGCCATATGGAAATCTGAAAAAGTAAAACATTGAAAAGTAAACATCAAAACCTGTTTAAATGCCTTTGGAGCAGCACTGAAATACACAAGGTAAAGGGAACACACTTCCTCTCAAGCCTCTTCAGAAACCTCTCAGAAGATGGTAACACTTGTTTATTTGCCATTTTAGAAACTCCTCCAAAGTAGAAGAAGCGACCACGTTAAGCTCGAGATCTTTACCAAAAAGTTTTGCAAAAAAGTAAATAGTTTACTGGCAAGTTCATGGGTAGCAAAGAATACAGCAGGGACGACCTAATTTAACTTATCCTGATGCAATAACAAATTCGAGGTCATTCACAAGGTTTCTGGCATTGTAGAACTTTCACCAATTCAATTAAATACACAAAAGTGGCAGATGAAACAAGTTCTGGTATAAGATAGTTTAAAATATTGTGATCGGATGAAAGTGACAGTGGTACCACCAAAAGGCGTCATCATTTCATTATCGGTTTTCCTAATCACCTCTGCATAAATATTTTTGTTTTTTATAGTTTATACACTGTTTGATTTTATGCTGACTACAATATTAATCATTGTAATTTGTATTACGATACTACTACTACTACTACTACCACTACTACTACTACTAATAATAATATCAATAATAGCAACAACAACAGCAACAAATGACAAAAAATAATAATAATGTAACTATGCAGATACGGGCCGTCATCTGACACAGGCGACAGACGAAGTGAGAGAGACGACCTTCCTATTTCAAAGACTTTCAGTGACAATTCAACGCTTTAACGCTGTGGCCTTCGTTTGTTGACACTAGGCCCGAGATGGAAGAGAGATAGCCTTTCCATAATAATAATAATAATAATAATAATAATAAACATGAGAATATTCAACCAATAATAATAATAATAATAATAATAAGAATCGAGGTAGTATATGTATAATAAAGCTTAGTGCACAATTTTGGCAATGTTTAGTGTTCCATATTGAGTCTAGGGCACAGTGGAAGTCGAGGAAATGAAGATATTAAGCAGACGAAAATGTGATTCTAAGAACAATAATTAAAATATACTTAGACTAAAAATATCAAAAGTAGTACTGGTGAAAATGCGGTTTCAACGTCACATGGCCTACTCTCTCTACTAAATTTGTACATAGTACATAATATTATTATACATATACTACCTCGAGCCTCTTGTTTTTTCAGATCATTATTTCGATGCTGCTTTTCTCTGAAATAGTCCCAAAAATGCAACAAATACAGCTAATGGTTCTCAAAATATCGTATATCAATTAATTCACTTTGGCTTAAGAATGTTTAGATATGAAAAGTCTGCAAGGTGAGCATTGATACAACAGGGAATAGTATTGTTGACATTAAAAAATGTATAGAAAGAAATTTTATAATCAACAATCCAGAGTGAAAATGGCTACCAGGTAGTTTAAAAAGAAGTAAGATGCTTATAGGATGGTAAGTAGAGCAGAGCTACCATAAAAAAACAAGAATTACATTAATTAAAATACTGACGACGGTTGAAATATATAAAAATATTAAATATACCGAGTCGTATGGCAGCTGTTCTCTCTTGCTCCCTAAATAAACAATACAGAACTGGATTCTAATTTTTTATCGACAACATTATTGGTAAAATTCATTGGTGCTTCTCTGTGGTTTCTCTACAAGAAGCAACACCTTATAACACAGTGGTCATTGGTCAATCGTTATTACGCTTGGTCTGTTGTAATCCAACGATTGCGAGTTAGACCCAGCATAGCAGATGCCACATAAGAACCCAGGGATAGTTGTTTTCCAACACATCCCTCTGTCACAAAACGTAAAATTGGAAAGTAATTGGCAATTCCTGCAATGCACTGGCTTGTGATCACGGCCCTGAGATAGATGCATTGCCATTTTAAGAGATAAACAACAAGCAATAATTTCCTTCCATATGTCTTACTAGTGGCCCTGGTAGCTAAACTTTCCTTAGTGACATGAATTCCCAAACTGGTGTACAAACAGTAGCCTAAACTTGTCTCGCAAGCAACATACTAATCCAGGAAACAAAAGTACAAGCAATTATTCCTACAACACAGACACGTACATTAGTAAAGCTATTATATAACAGTTTGTGCAGGCTAACAAACAAATAAATATGCAAATACAACTTATTAACTATCCTAATAGATTTGTTCAAGAAAGCAACACCAAACTTAGGTTAAAAATTCCTGCATGTACTTACTTCCGAAATTAGTACTGCATCACTCTTATTTTTACAGCAATGTGGGAATTACAGGATCCATCGTAATCATTCAGAAGCCAAAACTGATAAAATACTTCAACATTGTTTGGAGCTGATATCACATCTAAATAAACTGACTTCAGTCTACTGTTATAATTAGGCTACTGATTATGCAGATGGCCTTTTGTAATGCTGGCACTCAATCAGCAACAGATTTTACCTTCAACCTTTCAACTACTTCCACTAGCAGCCGAAAACATTGTGGAAAAGCATTGCAAATGGACGATGATGTGCAATGTGGTAAAAAAACAAAGTGCAAAGTACATAAGTCAGCTGTCTGAAACTTAATTGTTCACTTCTGGCTCATTACCAGAAACGACCACACTGTGTTTTGATATCGGAAATCATGTCATATCTCATCTGTGTTTCAGAAATATGCAATTATATCAAACACAGTGTAAATGGAAGTCTCCGAAATTTCACAGCGCTTCACAGTGGCAGCGTTAGTTAGGCTTCAAAACCGGCGCTGTATGAAATCAAGTCCGTAAGAGCAGGGTCACTTGTTTGGGGAACGGACATTATCCCCCGGACATTACCCCCCGGACATTATCCCCCGGACATTATCCCCCCGATTTTGCGTAGGACATTTCCCCCGGACATTTATCCCCCTCTGTGTAAATATATGTATATGTACATATTTATGTATATGTACATTGTATGTATATATATATAAACGTATACGTATGTTTGTATATATATGTATTTATATATACATGTACATATGTTATCCTACATATATATATATATATATATATATATATATATATATATATATATATATATATATATATAACGCTGCATTTGCAAGCCTGGTCGGTCATTCTCATCCCTCGCTGTGGGTGCTCATAGGAGCGCTGCAGCAGGATGAGGGCGCTGTTCAGACCGCGATATTGCAGGAGGCACGAGGGCAGCCGCCCCAAAAGCGGGTGAAACGGAGCACCAAACAGCTGCAGGCACGTTTGTTACAGTTGTGCAAAGATCGTCGCGATGGAGCTAAATCCATAGAAGAAACGCTGCGCGAACTTGGACATAGCATCCGATTTTAGCATTGTTGGCAATTTTTCAGCTATGAGACACTTTTGTTAGCAACTAACATACATTAACACGTGTTCACTTTAAATTTATATGACACTAACAAGTCTTCACTTAATAACTGAAGAACCGATTGACAGTAACAAGTCTTTGGTTCGGGGTCAGCCCGAATCCCCGAAACCCGAATCCCGAAAACGCTGAAAACAGACAAAAGCCCGATTCCCCGAAAACAGTTCTCTAGAAAGCGGCCGAGCTATTCAAAGTTAAATTGTAAACATGACATAGACTTAGCGTGGCCTTGATGTATATCTATATACTGCCTATTCAAATGTTTATTTTTTGTTATATTCATTCGGGTCTGACTTAGAAAATCAATTTCGGGGATCCGGCCGAATTTACGCCGAAATGCCTTTCGGGGATTCGGGTTTCGGGGATTCGGGCACCCTTTGGTTCAATTAAATAAAAACTTAAATTAATCAATGCAGCTTCTATTTACGGAAACACTTAAGCATCTCATAAATCAAACTTCCATTTAGGCCAACAACTATTCTCATCATTTTCCTGCATTTCGGCAAGAATATTATACGATTATATCTTAGACTGGGGGATAATGTCCTACCCTGGGGGGATAATGTCCGGGGGATAATGTCCGGGGGGATAATGTCCTACACTCACTTGTTTGGCCAGATCGGAATCAGAGGAGGGGAGGGTAAATGCGAGCATTCTTAGTGCTTTTTACATAAACGAACACATCACAAACTACTAATGTCTTATTTTCATTCTAAAATCTAAAATAATAATTTTAAAAATGTCCATCGAAAATAAATTGGTCTAACCATCCGCGGGAATGTCAAGAAGTTCCGACAAAACTTAGACGCTGACATCGTTTTCCCAGATTAAGAAGATTAAAAATGGGTAATTGTCAACTACTTTCAGAATGTTAAAAGCTCCACGCGGAATTAAAATTCTACCATTCAGATGAAAATAGCCCTATGCACTGATGTGTATTAATACAACTGGATTGATAAAGCTTCGGATATTGGTCTATGGCAGACGGCGAATCACACGCAGCTTCCGGTCAGGGCAGCTAGGCTTAATTTGGCCTGAGCTGCCCCAGGGAATCCTGGGATTTGCCCCAATGAATCCTGGGATTTGCTCCAAATAAGCCTGAGATTGCCCTTACTGAGCGATAATCCGAACTTTCATAGCCATTTAGCTATCCAGTAACTATTAATAGAGATCACTGGCCCTATGCACATAGTCCACATAATATCAAAACATTGCTGCGTCCCATCAGCCAATCGTTTTACAGATAACTAGGCCAGTTTAAGATCATCGAATCATTTCATTTGTACTGGAATTAACGCCTCTGACCTGATAAATAATACGGGTAACATGATTCGTCGGTAGACGGTAGGCTAAATAGATCTGGTGAAATAGCGCGAGATTTGTTCGCGACAGTCGTCTCCCGCGGGCATTTTCGCCGATCCAAGGTGAGTACAGCAAATAATTTCGGACTAGTCAGGATAATTTATCGTTTTTGCTTTCTTAATAATATTATATACATGGCATTTCAATGCCAATGTCCAGGATAATTGTCATCAATCCAACTTCTAATTAGGCAAGAAATATTTCTCATCAATCCAGCTTCTAATTAAGCAAGAATTATTTCTTCTTTAATCCATCTTCTATTTATGGAAGAATTATTTTCATCAATCCAACTTCTACTGAAGCAAGAGTTATTGTCGCCAATCTAGTTTCTATTTAAAGTTATCCTATATAAGATAATTTAAAGCGTTAAACCGATAAATTATCCTGATTAGTCAGAAAATTGTTGCTATACTCACCTTGGATCGGCGAAAATGCCTCCCGCGGGAGAGTTCAAGTCGGTCAAGTGAGCGCAGGGGTCGAAGTAAGGTGGCTGATCGGCCGGCGGATGAGAATGATCACAGAGGTATTTTAGGAGCCAAGCCAGAAAAGAGTCGGTAGATAAGTACAAGGACCTTTAGTTGAATACGATCCAAAATAGGGGTAGCCACTGTAGGTGGACAAACATATAAGATGTATGCGAGGTAGACAATATCCAGACAATATTAACTCCGCCACTGCTCGCTTTTTGACAGTGCCAGTCCCAAGCCTGGATAAAGAAGGAGGGCGACGCTAATGGTCTTTGTAACCATACAGCTAGTCGTTAAAAAGGAAACACACACAATATCTAGAGGGCCATGGGTAGGCGAGCTATCAGTCTAGCAGCAGCGTTCAACACAGATTGAAGAGGAGAAAGACAGACTTTAGGAAGACCAATGAAGAAAAGGGAATTGCAGTCATCCATTCGGGAGGAAGTGAAGGCATGAATAATAATAATATTTTCGTTTATTGAAACAATCCGGTTGACAAACCGCAACCGGACTGGTTAGTGTACAATTATGCAACTGAAACAATTCACAAGAACACAAATGACAGAAGACATAAATCTTAACTTCTAACAGAACAGACAGCCCGCGGCGCTAATAGCAGCCTGCAAAGCATGTCCACCCTACGGGGTTCGAACTCGGTACCTCTCGCTCTCTGTGCCAGATGTTATCCAATGCGCTATCGGGCCCCAAAAAGTAAAGGTGGAAGAGGAGACGGAACGTCGTTTCGCTCTGAGCCGTCTCAGCTAGAAGTAGCAGGAGCGGGTAACGTTAGAAATGTGAGCAGAAAAGATAAGAGTGCTGTCCAGGATAGCGCCAAGGTCACCAACACTAGACAAGAAAGTGAGAGGGAAATTCTCAGCAAGACAGCCAAAGTCAAGCGTGATGGTTAATAGCAGTCATACAGTGCCATTTCTTTAAACGGGAAATAAACGACAGCCATATTATGTTGATAGTTTGACAAATCTGCTATTACAGCGAGGCTTATGAAAGATTAGGGAAAGTCACGGACCAGTGTTTAATCTAGTCCCCTTGCTGTGGGGGGGGGGAATCGAGGGTTGTCGGGGGGGGGTGGGACGTAATAACAACACTTTTCCCAAGAATTTCGAGGGGGGTAGTAACGCGAATTTTCCAAGAATTTTCGAAGGGGGTAATAACAAGAGTTTTCCACCAGGAAATTTCGAGGGGGTAGTAACGAGAATTTTCCAAGAAAAATTTAGGGGGATGCGATAAATCCTGGGGGAATTATCCCTACATTTCACACTTTTCTGTACAAAATTTCATCTATTTCGTTTTTCTGGGGGGTGGGAAACTTAATCCTGGGGGAACTTTACCCCCCCCCAGAGACCTCTAGATTAAACACTGGTCACGGACATACTTTACCTAGAGTTCCTAGACAATGCCAAAGCATTTTTCAAAGTAGGCCTACCTCTCGCAAGGTTCCGCGACAACTCGTCGAACGACATTTCGTATAACGACACTTCGTCTACGACAATTCGTATAACGACATTTCGTCTACTAGTGTATCTGTATCCATTACGGCTAATCAACAGAGGCCGCTTTCTTATAGTTTCGCTAAAACGTGCTATATATTCTCAGGAATCCAGCTTCTAATTACTGACAAGATTATTTTCATCAATCCAGCTTCTGTTGAATGGAAACCTATTTTCATCCATGCATCCAGGTTGGTTTCCAGCTTATTTTTACGTGAAACATTATTTCGATCAATTCAGCTTCTATTTCAACACGGGAATGTTTTCATCAATCCCACTTCCATTTCGGGAAACAGTTTTTTCATCAATCCAGCTTCCATTTTAAAGTGACAATATCAAATAACTTAGTAGACGAAATGTCGTTCGACGAATTGTCGCTCGACGAAGTGTCGTAGACGAAATGTCGTTCGACGAGTTGTCGTGACACCCTCTCGCAACGCTTACCAAAATTTGCAAACATGAGCGAAAACAGTGTGAGAAGTGACCTACTAGGCCTAACACGTACGCACTTCAGACAGATATATAGACAATAATTATTATACTACCACGCATTTATTAAGCGCCACTGTAAAATGACCAAAAATCAAACCAAATCCCATAGTTCATCACAAACAACTCAGGCACTTCATTTCAATTTAGTATCTTAATTTCAGCAATAGGCCTACATTTGGGTCACGTTATCTGAAGTTTTCTTGCATTTTGCCTTGTGAGTCATCATGTTACTGTACAGAGCAAATCGTTTATCACATCCGCCACATCCAAAGGGTTTTTCGCCCGTGTGACTTCTCAGATGTCCCTCGAGATTTGATTTCCTCGGAAACCTCTTTCCACAGATATTACATTCAAACGGCTTCTCACCAGAGTGCATTCTCATGTGCTCATGCATACTTCTCACTGCAATGCTTTTACCACACACGGAACACGGTTTCTTATCTGGAAACATCTTCTTTCTGCTGTGAGTGTTCATGTGACTTTGCAACTGGATTTTCAAGCGAAATTCTTTGTCACATGACGAGCATTTGAACGGCTTCTCGCCAGTGTGAATCGTCATGTGGTTTTTCAAATGACACGGGTTTCGAAACCTCTTCTTGCAGATGTTGCAGATGACGCCCGTCGTGCACTCCTCTCTGTTGTGAATTTGGCTGTGTATGTTTAAGTGCACTTTGCGCTTGTACGACTTGTTGCAAATCTTGCAAAGGAAAGGCCTTTCCTTTGTGTGCGTAAATTTATGACAGCGAAGATCACCCAGACAACGAAAGCTCTTGCCACACTGATCACAGGTGTATGGCTTTTCCTGCGAATGGATCCGCATGTGATCTGCCAAACAATATTGTTCCCCATAACTTCTGCCACAAAACTCACAAGAGAAACGTTTCTCGTCATGCTGCAGTTTGATATGGCTATATACAGCTCGCTTTCCCTTGTAGGTCTTACCACAGAATGCACACCCAAAAGGTTTTTCTTTATCCTTTATGCGATACACGCCTCGATCGCTAACTAAAGTAGAACCAGGCGGCAGTTTTAAAGATGCCATGGACTTTACATGCCTAAAACCTGATGAAGATGTGCCACGGATGTTATTTGCCTGACAAGAAGATTGCGCAGGAACTTCTTCATCCGTCTCTGAATCATTCGATGAAAGCAACGTTTGTGTTGTGGTAGAACATCGCGATCCCTCAGGAGATGAAACTTCATCTTCGTATACGATACCAGACGCAATTGAAATCCGCTTTCCATTAACGGCTTTTGTCAAGAAATTTTTACCTTCAGTTGGACTGGACTTTCTTTTCGTACTAGTTGAAGTCCGTCGTTCTCCCACAATCGCCAATTTACTCCCTGATACAACTTTACTGTATACGTGTTGAGACGACCCATTAATTGCATTCACGAGTCGACTATTCGTACAGCTGAGTGCAGAGTCTGGATGAGTTGTTGCTAATCCACTTGGAACTGTTGGAAGGATAGGTATCGCCTGATTTTGACTGTGTTCCAGCTGAAAAGGATGAATGCTACTTTCCACAAGGCCTATGTTTTCTGGTAATTGCTCTATAACAGCAGTAGCATTCGTTGAGGAGAAAACAATCTCTTCAGCTGTAGGCCTATTCTCTTCAGCTTTACTATAGTCTTGAACAAATTGTTTTATGCCTTGATGACTTGTGGCTAACTGAATTGGTACGTTTATTGTACTTTCCTCTGGGTATTGAGCATCTCCTAGCAGTCGCTTTCCATTTTTGCTGTGAGAAAGCAAGTGAATCTGCAAGTATATATCCACAGGGAAATGTCTGTCACATAACGAACATTTGTACGGTTTTTCACCAGTATGTATCTTCATGTGCTCCTTCAACATAAACTGATCACTAAACTCCTTGTTACAGATGTTGCAAGTGACGTCTTTCCTGGACTCGCATTCTTTGTGAATTTCACTGTGGCTAAATAAATCGCCCTTGGACGTGTCCGACTTGCTGCAAATCTTGGGGCCAAACTGGACAGGTACGTTTATTCTACTTCCTGCTGAATCACGCCCATCACCTAGCAATAGTTTCCATGTTTCTCTGTGAGTAATCATGTGATGCTGCAAGTGTAACTCCACACGGAAATGTTTGTCACATAACGAACATTTGAACGGTTTTCCACCAGTATGTATCTTCATGTGCTCCTTCAAATTATAGTGGTCACTAAACTCCTTCTTGCAGATGTCGCAAATGACACTTTCTCTGTAATGCTCTTCTTTGTGAACTTTGCTGTGCCTCAATAATTCCTGCTTAGACGTGTGCGACTTGTTGCAAATCTTACAAGGAAATAGTCTCTCCTCTGTATGCATAAATTTGTGACGGCAAAGATCAGTCTCAAGTCGAAAGCGCATGCCACACAGATCGCAGATGAATGGCTTTTCCAGCGAATGACTTGTCACGTCCTTCTCATCATGTTTCTGCATGATATGCCTATATACATGTATCTTCCTTTTGTAGTTCTTACCACAGTAACCGCAGGCAAAAGGTCTCTCCATGTCTTTTGTGTGAAACACGCCTCGGTCACTAACTAAAGTGGAATCAGGTGGCAGTTTCAAAGTATCCATGGACTCCTTGTGAACTTTACTTTGTTTCACCATAATATGCCTATATACGTGATTCTTTGTCTTGTAGTTCATACCACAGTAACCGCAGGCAAAAGGTCTATCCTTGTCTTTTGTGTGAAACACGCCTCGATCGCTAACTAAAGTAGAACCAGGTGGCAGTTTCAAAGTATCCATGGATTCCACGTGACCACGTAATGAAGAGGATATACCATGGTCATTAGATGCACGGCGGGATGATGGCCGAAGAACTCTTCTAACCGCCTCATCAGAGCTACAATTTGTGTCTCTCTCTTCAACATTGCGTCTATGACCCATGTTTAAATTTAATCGTTTACTTCTGTTAGCAGAGTCACCTTTTTGAAGTGCAGTAGAAAGTCTATGCTGAGATATAATAATATTCTTGTGCACTGTGCTTTCTCGTAAGCAATAATCGAGGTGATTCTTTCTGCTTTCAGGAAAGTAAACAAGGACCAAAGGAACATCCAAATAGACTTGCTCTTCTGTACTTGCACGTGCCACTGAACGGAAATCTGAAAAATAAAACATTGAAAAGGTTAAAACCTGTTAATATACATTTGTCCAAACACTCAAAGGGGCAGTCCATAAATGACGTCACGGAATTTTGGCTGATGTTAACCCTCGTCACACTTCGACACAAAAAGCAACACCCCTGAAAAATGACGTCACAAAGCACTAACCACCCCCCAAATTTCCATTTGATAATAAAACATGTTTCAAATCACATTTATTGTCATTGTAATAAATATTCAATGTGGCATTGCACTCTAATGTTGTATTAAAGTAGAAAGTCAGGTATTTAAAAGGAGTGGTTGGAAAGCTAAATATTAGCATAAAATTATGACGGGTCCATTGTGTAGTGGTAACATCACTGGCTTCAAGAGCAGTAGGTAGCGGGATCGTTTCCCGTACCCTCCCAAAGGTCCACTCAGCCTATCATTTGCGAGATGGCGCGTTTGTAAAATGAGATGTAGGATGTCATGGACGCCTTGCATGGCTGCCATATACAGTTAAATTCTTCTCCTGTAATAACTTGTGATCATCCGTTCATTCTGATTTGTAATCATCCTGCGTTGTGTCAGTTTGAAATTAAACAAAGATTATTATTATTATTATTATTAACTTGAATATTCATTGTCTAACTAATTACTAGAGATGCTCAGAATATTTTGTAGTAGAACAATTAAGCAAACTGAAATGAGCAGAATTACCACAATAACATATTAATTCCACAGAATGAAAAGCTCTGGTAGAATCATTAGAATTAAAATGTTTTGATATAAACAATCTATCCAAAAATTTACAGAATTTATGGTTCTCCATTCTTCCATGGTGAAACAAAATGCTCCTTCAAGGAACAAATAGGAAGAGCATGAATATTTTAAAATCTGATTTCCTATTCACCTCTACATAAAAGTCTGTGCATTTCATTGTTGTAAAACTGATCTGATCCTGAATATAATATTAAGAATTGCAATTGGATAATAATAATAATAATAATAATAATAATAATAATAATAATACATCGAAGGCTTATAAAAATATTGAAAACAGTTACTTTGTTTATAGTAATAATAAAAAATAAAATTAAAATAATAATGATGATGATGATGATGATGATGTGATGATAATAATAATAATAATAATAATAATAATAATAATTAATAATAATAATAATAATTAATAATAATAATAATAATAATAATAAAGCTACATGCACAACTTTGACAAGTGTAATGTTCTGTGCTTCATGAGTCTAGGCCACAGTGGTAAGTCTTGGAAATGAAGAAATTAAGCAGATGAAACTGTAATTCTAAGAACAATTATTAAAATATATACTTTTATTAAAATATTATTAAAAAGTAGTACCGGTTAAAATGCCGTTTCAACATTACACAGCCTACTTTCCCTACTAAATTTGTACATATGACACATACTTACCTCGAGTCTCTTGTATTTTCAGATCATTATTTTGAGACTGCTTTTCTCTGAAATAGTCCAAAAACCCAACCTATAGGAGCATTTACAAAGTCACGTGATATCTTTGTGATATCTGCCCGCCAACGTTTCTGTAAGTCAAAACATCGGCTCATTCGGCTGTTGCTGGATGCAATATTGCCAACAACTGAGTAAAAACATTAATATTATGAAGATTACTAATGCTGTATTCATTTTTTAAATGTCTAAATCAACTGTGAAATATGTTGACGGCATTTTTAAATCTGTTTTGACTTACGTAAACATGGTCACGTGATCCAGAGTAAATGCTCCTATAACTGATGGTTGTCAAATATCGTATATCAATTAATGCAGTTTGACTTAAGAATATTTAGACGTGATAAAATCAACAATCCAGAACGAAAATGGCTTCCAGGTATAGTTGAAACAAGGTAAACTGCTTTAGGGTACTAAACAGAACAGAATGACCATAAAAACAAGTATTACGTTAAAAATACTGAAGACGGTTGAAAAATATCAAAATAGTATATACCCAGTTGCATGGCAGCTGTTTTCACTTGCTCCCTAAAATGTACAACACAGAAACAGGAAAAAAGCGTCTTCCAAATGTCTCACTGGTTGTCCCGGTTCGTTAAATTTATTTAGCTACAAGAATTCCCACACTGGTGTAGAAATAGAAAGGTCGTTTCATGAGCAAAATACTAATACAGGAGGCAAGCATTTAACAGGCAATAATTGCTTCAACTAACACAGGCCTACAGCAGTAAGTAAACCAAAGCTACAACATTACAGCCTGTGCACTCTAGCAACAAAACAAATATATAAGTACAAAGAATTAAATAACACAGATTTGTACAAGAAAGTAACACCAGACTTAGAAAAAATTCCTGCATCCTAACTTCTTACACCAGCACAACAATCTGGGATTTGCTACAGATTCAATCATAACCACTGAGAAGCCAAAAATGATAAATGACCATATTATTTAGAGCTGATGTCAAATTTAAGTGAACTGACATCGGTTTTAGTTACTGAATATGCAATAGTTGCCCATTGTTGCCCCGTCTGTAACAGATTTTACCTTCCACCTTTAAAGTACTTCCACTAATAGCCAAAACAATGTGGCAAAACAGAATTGCAATAAGGTGCAATGTGGTAAAAAAAAGTGTAGGTACGGAATTGTGACACTTCTTGCCCAAAGACAAGGTTCACAATATGTTTTGACACCGAAAATCATGTAGTAGGCTATTCATCTGTGTTTGAGAAATTTGAGATATAAATAAATTTAGTCCTATAAATATATAATTTTGAACTCCACTGATCCTCTGGCAACTGGCCTCGGATCTCCTTCGGCCTACTCTTTGGGACAACTTCTGACTCGGTGCATGATTGTGAATAAGCTTGCTTTCGAGTGGCGCTGTAGAATTTTGGAATTTACGATGACAATTGCGATTTATTAATTATTAGATCAATGGCAAAAAATAGAACGCCAAAATGCAAAATTACCTCAAAAGTTCAAACCACGTTGAATAGAAATCTCCGAAATTTGGAGCGCTACAGTGTGTCACCGTCAGGGATAACACTTTAGGTCTAAATATCGGTGTTATATGAAATGAAGTCCGCAAAAGCAAGATTGCGGTCCAATTGCGGAGGTTTGCACGATTGTTTGGTCGGGTGTCGGTGCCAGATCACTAAGAGGTGGAGAGGGTAACTGCGAGCATTCTGGATCTCGCTTACTGCATTTTACATGCACGAACACAGCACAACACATCACAAACAACAAATTTCTGATTTTCATTCTAAAATCTAAAATAATTATTTTACAATATGTTCATCGAAAGAGAAATAATGGTCTTTATAACCACCTGCGGGAATGTCATGAAGTTTCGACAAAACTTAGACGCTGACATCGTTTCGCAACCAGATTAAAAGATATTAGGAACACGCAATAATCAAATGGTTTTAGAATGTTAATATACAGCTCCACGCGGAACTAAAAAATTACAAAGTTCTATTGGTAAAGAGCCATCTCTACATAATCTGCATAATGTCAAAACATTGCTGCGTCCCAACAGCCAATCGTTTTACAGATAACTAGGCCAGTTTGAGATCAGCGAATCAATTTACTTGGACCAGGAGTCTACGCATCTGACCTGATAAATAATACGAGTAACATGATTCGTCCGTCGACCGCAACTTCTAGTCGGCCGGATCTCTATTAATAGTTTCCACTGCCTGTATAATAATTATTCTGGGATTATTATTACTGAAATAACGGCCTTCCAGATATTACATAATTCTATGACCAGGATCGTGGTTTGTCTGCCGATGCTTTAAAGATGTTTAAAGAGGACGGTATTACTTGACAGATATCATACCGGTAGCCTAAGTACAAAGACTAGCTATAGGTAGCTACTATTCTGTTTACGGACTTAAGCGTAAGGCTACAGGTAGGCCTATGGAACTGATTGGGAAAAGACACCTTCTGTAAAAGAAAGGCATTATAATATTATGCGTAATTTAATAATCTTCGTTTAGGCTAATTTCAAACTGACACAACGCAGGATGATTACAAATCAGTAGGCCTATGGACAGAGGATGATCACAAGTTATTACAGGAGTCGAATTTAACTGTATAGGGCAGCCATGCAATGCGCCCATCACGTCCTACATCTCATTTTACCAACGCGCCATCTCGCGAATGAATAGGCTGAGTGGACCTTTGGGAGCATCCATAAAGGACGTCCTCAATGAGGGGATGGGGGGTCATCCAGTGCGGACGTCCGCACCTAAATTGGGTACATAGTTAAGCTTATTTCAGTAGCCTACAACCTGTGCCATATTTAAAACTTGTATCGTACAAAGCTCTATAACTACCAGCTTCAGTCACAAGGTTCATTCATTCATTTAAGAGATTTATAGGCCTATAGCACCACATAAAGATTATCTATACTCAGGAGCGCTTCTGACCTTAAAGAGAACAGTCTTGAGGCTAGAGTAGAACGTGACCGCAAGGGTTTTAGGTAATAATTTTGGTAGTAGGCCTAAGTAAGGTAGTCTGTCCTGTATTATAGCATTGGTTTGTCATTTGTAATGTTCTTTTGCAGTACCAGATAGTTGAATAAACATTTCATGATTCCATGTTTCAAACATCCCTATATAAACATACATACAGGAATAATATACTTGTTGAAAGATTTAGTTTCTTCATTCAATACCAAACACACAGTGTACTAATCGGACCACATGCTGCCTTGTGGATTAGGGAATCTTAATTGCAGGTTTATCCGGGTCAACAGCCGGTATACGCGGCTTATAAAAGGCGGATTCCCTGCTCGGTCTACTTTCGGCTCATCGGCCCCTCTAACTTCGCATCCATGGCTAGGTGATGATGATGATGATGATGATGATGAGTTCTCTGCCCGAAGGCAGGTCCATTGGCTTGTATGCCACCCGGGGATGAGATGAGTGAGATGATTTCTCCTTGCCAGATACATAGCTAGGCTAGTGAATTCTGCAGCATATCTTAACTGCCCCCCGCTCCTGTGCACAGACAAAGGTTATTCTGCACAGAATATTTCCGATAAAATGGATGCACGGTATAAACTTTATAGCGACTTTAAAGATGCTTTTGTTAGATAGAACTAGTCTATAGTTTATTAATGACGTTATTCACGATGTTGGTGTTTTATTTTGTTCATTGGTTTTGGTTGGCATGCGGACGTCCGCAAAGGGGGAGGGTGGGGTATGGCTAAATGCGGACAAATGCGGACAAGGGGAGGGGGTCCAAAATAGGTCATTTTTATGCGGACGTCCTTTATGGACGTCCTTTATGGACGACCCTTTGGGAGGGTTGCGGGAAGCGTTCCCGCTACCTACTGCTCTTCACGCCAGTGATGTTACCATAGGCGTAGCTACATGAAGGCTTGGTTTTTCCATATAGTGGAGTTTCAATTGATGAACGACGCAAATGACCAGGATTTTGGCAAGTTGCCTCCTCTTGAATTGAAGTGTCGTGTCTCGCCTGTGTTATTTGAGAAGTGGTAAAAGAAAGTGGAAAAAGGTGAAATGACTAAAAAAAAAAAAAAGGTCATCGGAGTTTTTGAAGAAAGAGGCAAATGAAAGACATGCAATTTTGTAGAGAAAGTGTGTAAAACTTACAACATTTTGGGATAATTTGGGCAGGATTTACTGGGAATATTGTCTTGAAAACTGTCGTTACTACCCCCCCCACTCGAAAATCCTTGAAAAGTGTCGTTACTACCCCCTCGAAAATCCTTGAAAAGTGTCGTTACTACCCTTCCTCGGAAATTTTTCACCGCGAAACACTCGTTACTACCCCCCTGGTCGTCAACTTTTCCCTCTGACAGCGTTCGAGGGTCAGTTCCGAAATGACGGTTGCTGTGAATTCTTAAAGAAAGTCTATGAAGTTGCCTCCTCTTGAATTTAAGTCTGGCTACGCCACTGGATGTTACCCCTACTCTATGGACCCCCTCCAATGAGAGGATAGTTGAACAAGATGAAACGGATGCATTTTCAAGTCTATGAAATCGATTGTAGGCTATAAGGCCTGCTATACGGATCCAAAACACTGACCATCAGATGGGAAGATAATTAAAAAAACACTTGAGGCCATCGAGATGTGGATATGGCGAAGAATGGAGCGTCACCGTGTGCATTTTCGCTGATCCCAGGAGCGTACAGCAAATATTATCAGACTGATCATGCATGGTAATTTATCGTTTTAGCGTTTAAATTATTTGATATGCATGGCATTTTAATACCAATGTCCAGTCCATGAAAACTGTCATCAATCCAACTTCTATTTATGCAAGAATTATTTGTCATCAATCCATCTACTATTTACGCAAGAATTATTTTCACGAATCCAACCTCGATTTAAGTTAAGCAAGATTATTGTCATCAATCCAAATCCAACTTCTATTTAAAATTACTCTATAAGACCGAATGTTTTAGCAGAGAACCAAAGAAGACGATCCAATCTACTTGGCCTATACCGTATAGTAAACCGTTCTTAATTACCGCTTCAATATCGCCTGTGAACAATTACATGTAGGCCTATATTAGGCCCCTTATAAGCTTTTTCCCCGAGACTGCTTCTTTGGGCGCTGTCCTATACGACACTCGAGATTACGATTTGCGTAGGCCTACTCACTAGAATTGTCGTTGGCAGAATGTGTCAATAACTCTTTTCAATAACTCTTTTCAATAAATCATTTCAATAACTCATTTCAACAACTCATTTCAATAACTCATTAATCACACTCAAAATCACACTTTCAATCATTAATTTCAATAATTTTTTTCAATAACTCTTTTCAATAAAGTTCTCTTTTCAATAACTCATTTCAATAACTCTTTTCAATAACTTCTCAATAACTCTTTTCAATAATTCTTTTCAATAACTCTTTTCAATAACTATTTTCAATAACTCATTTCAATGTTTTCATGTTTGTTGTTTTGTTTGTATTTGCAGTGTTACTACTGCCAAATATTATCCAGAAAAAGGTTGATCCAGCCGCAGCGGGTACATATGACCCTTTTGGATTGACCTTTTGATATGTGTATTCATCTACTGGAATTGTTTTCTTGAATTTGTACTGATTACTGTGATCTTATGGTATTTGATGCTCTGTCAATAAATGGCTTACTTACTTACTTACTTACTAATAACTCTTTCCAATAACTCTTTTCAATAACTCTTTTCAATAAATCATTTCAATAACTCATTTCAACAACTCATTTCAATAACTCATTAAAATCACACTTTCAATCATTAATTTCAATAACTTTTTTCAAAAACTCTTTTCAATAAACTCTTTTCAATAACTCATTTCAATAACTCTTTTCAATAACTCTTTTCAATAACTCTTTTCAATAACTCTTTTCAATAACTCTTTTCAATAACTCTTTTCAATAACTCTTTTCAATAACTCATTTCAATAACTCTTTCCAATAACTCTTTTCAATAACTCTTTTCAATAACTCTTTTCAATAACTCATTTCAATAACTATTTTCAATAACTCTTTTCAATAACTCTTTTCAATAACTCATTTCAATAACTCATTTCAATAACTCATTTCAATAACTCATTTCAATAACTCTTTTCAATAACTCTTTTCAATAACTCTTTTCAATAAGTCTTTTCAATAACTCTTTTCAATAACTCTTTTCAATAACTATTTTCAATAACTATTTTCAATAACTGTTTTCAATAACTCACTGTTTTCAATAACTCATTTCAATAACTCTTTTCAATAACTCTTTTCAATGACTGATTTCAATAACTCATTTCAATTACTCTTTTCAATAACTATTTTCAATAACTCATTTCAATAACTCTTTTCAATAACTATTTTCAATAGCTCTTTTCAATAACTCTTTTCAATAACTATTTTCAACAACTGTTTTCAATAACTGTTCTCAATAACTCACTTCAATAACTCATTTCAATAACTCATTTCAATAACTCTTTTCAATAACTCTTTTCATTAACTCTTTTCAATAACTCATTTCAATAACTCATTTTATTAACACATTCAATCATTTACTTCAATAACTCTTTTCAGTAACTATTTTCAAAAGCTCTTATCAATAACTCATTTTAATTACTCTTTTCAATAACTCTTTTCAATAACTCTTTTCAGTAACTCTTTTCAATAACTCATTTCAATAACTCTTTTCAATAACTCTTTTCAATGAATCTTTTCAATAACTCTTTTCAATGAATCTTTTCAATAACTCTTTTCAATGAATCTTTTCAATAACTCTTCAATGAATCTTTTCAATAACTCATTTCTATAACACTTTCAATAACTCTTTTCAATAACTCTTTACAATTACTCTTTTCAATAACTCTTTTCAATAACTCTTTACAATTACCCTTTTCAATAACTCTTTTCAATGAATCTTTTCAATAACTCATTTCAATGAATCTTTTCAATAACTCTTTTCAATAACTCTTTACAATTACTCTTTTCAATAACTCTTTTCAATGAATCTTTTCAATAACTCATTTCAATGAATCTTTTCAATAACTGTTTTCAATAACTCTTTACAATTACCCTTTTCAATAACTCTTTTCAATGAATCTTTTCAATAACTCTTTTCAATGAATCTTTTCAATAACTCTTTTCAATGCGTAACTCATTTCTGTAACACTTTCAATCATTCATTTCAATAACTCTTTTCAGTAGCTCTTTTCAATCATTCATTTCAATAACTCTTTTCAATAACTCATTTCAATAACTCTTTTCAATAAGTCTTTTCAATTACTCATTTTCAATAACACTTTCAATAACTAAACTCTAAACTCTTAAAGACGCATTTTTCAGCTGTTTGATGGCCACGTGTTGAGCGCTTCTGAGAGAATCTGAAGTGGCGCTTTATTAAGGTTTTGTTACACTACATTACATTAGATTGAATCATTCATTTCAATAGCTCTTGTCAATAACTCTTTTCAATAACTCTTTTCAATGACACTTTCAATCATTCATTTCAATAACTTTTTCAATAACTCTTTCAAAAAATCTTTAAAATATCTGTGTTTGACTTTGTGATAATGGTTAGAAGCGAATTACAGTCGATCGTGATTGACTGGTGGCGCGTCAAAGTCAAAACCACAATATGGTCAGCAGCAAGAAAGTCAGTTGTCAACGGATAGATGACTAATTATGATGACATCGTAATCTCCGGATTTCTACAGCGCCCAAAAATGCGAGAGTCACTGGAACCAACTTAATCCCAGACGCCGAGTCAAAACAAATTCGATATAGGGGGAGAGTCTGCACCCTTGATCCTAAAGCACCCTTGATCCTAATGGGTTTTCTCCGTACTTACTTACTCAATATCACCGAGCAGTGAGCAAAACTATTAAAATATTTAATTCGACGTCACTTAATGTGTCTCAGAGAGGATTTGAGCCATTGTTCTATTTTTATTGGAAAAGTTAGTTTTTGTTGGTAAAAAGTAATTTTTTCACTGTTTTGACGAACCTCACTTTTTGGATATTTGTGTTAGGGGAGTAATTTTGCTGATATAGCTTTGAACATATTTTGTTTCAGTGTAGTACAAACAACTTTGCAGGGTTCTAGGTGATGTTTATAAAAAGTTATTATGCATATTGTAAAAATAGTACAGTGTTGCACCCTTGATCCCTATGTGCATATGCACCCTTGATCCTAGAAATTAGCTATAAATGTATCATATGCACCCTTGATCCTATGGGATCAAGGGTGCATATGATAAATTTATAGTTAAATTCTATTAAATGTTAAAAAGTTAAGCTAAAGTTACAAAATACAGTTAAAATACAAACAAAATGTAAGTTTTAAGCATACTTGTGCTTAGTTTTGAAATTGGAAAAAACATTGATGATGACGATCATGATGATCATGAAGATCTCGGTGTTCAAAATCTCGAGTAGGCCTATAAGTCATCTGACAGTACAGATGTTGTCTTTCAGGCAGTATAAGATCTAATATAGTTATGTTCTTTTTGTAATCAACATTAAAATATTACTGTTAATGACAAAACAGCTTTTTGTTGGATAAACCAGCACCAGGATCAAATGAGCAAACATAGGATCAAGGGTGCATATAAGTGGGATCAAGGGTGCATACATACATGCACCCTTGATCCCATCTGAGTCACCTTCGTTTTTGGCACATAACATATTAAAAATGATGGAATGAACGAACATTGAATATAAAGTTAGATTGACAATAAAATTATCTATTAGACACATTCGATCCAAATTCAAAAATGTTAACACATTTTCATTAAAGGAGAAAAGTTACAAAATAGGATCAAGGGTGCAGACTCTCCCCTAGAGGTAGGGTCATATCGGTCGATGTCAAGATCCAACTGGTCACGCAGTCAGAGGGGGGGTTCTCGTTATTAGTAAAGGTCATTTCCAGGAAGAAAACTGTCACTATAGTCTATAGGCTACTCATCTCAAGTTCTCCAACCGAGCCATATCCAACACTCCACCACGTCTCCGGAATTCCGCACTTTTTCGGTTCCTCCACCATGATCGCCAATCATCCAACATCATCTGCCTCAGACTCCTCTATCCATCGCCCCAAGGATCTCCATTCGAAACTAAAGTCTCTCCGACTACTACTATAGTACTACTATTCGTTTATTACACAAACTTGTCGACACAAACGCAACAATTTAAAGTTCTATTCACGAACACCTACCCCGACTCAACCGATCATCTGCCTTCCAACTCTCGACCTAAACGACACCCACCTAACAGCTACTCTGCCCCCTCTGATCCTCGTGAAACCAGACTCGGACCTCCTTCTGACTATTCTCTCGGACAACTCTTCTGACTAGACGCAGCGCTCGTCAATAATCTGGTGCCCTGCGCTTGGCTTTCGAGTGGCGCTTTAGAAGTTTGGAGATTACGATTACGACGGTTACGAGTTTGCGTCAATCCATTTAGTATGTATGCAGAAATCAGGAAAACTTGGCTCTTCCTTTCTTTAAATATCTGGTCACCGTCAGATATTTAAATATTCATAACAATATTAAATAAATAAATTTATCTTTTTCCTAATCACTAGATGTCTAGGACTTGAAATAATATTAGATCCATGCTGAGAATGGAGATCGAAGCATAGGATAAATTCTGTAAATCTTTGGATAAATTGTTTATATTAAACATTATAATTCTAATGATTCTATCAGAACTTTTCATTCTGCACGAATACTAACAGTAGATCTGTGTTCTGTGAATGCCCTGAACAATATTGCCAGTTTAAGTTGCGCCTGTGTCAGCTTAATTTACCACAAATAAACGAATTCGATGGATGGATGGATTGATTGATTGATTACAGGATATAGGCAGGGACCTACTAACATGGTTTCAGGCAGAATTAGACAATTATCATTATGCATTTATTAAGCCACCACTGCTGAAGCATCAATGCCTTTAACCAGTGGCGTAGCAATGGGTTGTGCAGGTTGTGCAAAGCACAAGGGCCCTCGGCGGCACAGGGGCCCCAGCGGTAAGACCTTCAGAGGGTCTTTCCTTTCAGAATGTAATCAAATCAACGTAACCAAGCCCAGTTAGCTACATCGGTAAGAACGTAGGCTGCGTCTAATGTTCCTGTGTGCAAGAGATCGTGCAGATCGCGGTTAACTTCTGGAAGGTGGCATCGATCATATTCAAAGATCTAAACATCTCGGGCTAGAACGGTCAGTGTTGTATCAATTACTTTGCAAATGTAATTCAATTATAATTGCAATTACATGCTTGTAAATGTAATTGAATTACAATTGCAATTACTTGATTGAGGAAGTAATTGAATTACAATTATATTTTAATTGTAATTCAATTACCAATTACTTTTAAATTATTCCCTTAAAATTGGCAAATGATTTAGAAATTTTTTTCTGTAATTTTAATTTACTCCATTTTTAAACTACAACATCCAGTGGGCCTAACCAATGGCCTGTAAATTGTAATCTGCATTCAATTGTATTGTAGGTTAAACTAAGTTTGTCAAGTAGGCCCTAACCGAAATATGGTTTATTACAATTAATTATGATTCATTAAAACAAGTTAACAATAGAGTTTACTTGATTTAAAGAGTAGAAGTTTTTCAAAATGATAGTCTGTTAGTTGATTGCACGTGGAATCCTGGATGTTTCAATTTGTCCAGGATTACTAAAGAGACTCACAACTGGAGCTGAATCGGAAGCTCTGTCATCTGTAGGCAGCCACAGTAGCCTAGCTAAGAATGTGTGCACGACTGCATGGATAGTCTCATAGTGAAGTCAGTCCTGATTTGCTTGTTGTGTACTATAGGGTTTGGTTAAAGCCTTTAACCAAACCCTATAGTACACAACAAGCAAATCAGGCGCTTCATTTCAATTTAGTACCTTAATCTCAGCAATAGATTTAGGTCACATTATCCGAAGTTATCTTGCATTTCGCCTTATGAGTCATCATGTTACTGTACAGAGCAAATCGCTTGTCGCATCCACCACAAGCAAAGGGTTTCTCGCCCGTGTGACTTCTCAGATGTCCCTCGAGATTTGATTTCCTTGGAAACCTCTTTCCACAGATATTACATTCAAATGGCTTCTCACCAGTATGCTTCTCACCAGTATGCATTCTCATGTGCTGACGCATACTATTCGCGGCAACGGTTTTACCACAGACGGAGCAGGTCTTTCTCAGCCCGCTGTGAGTGTTTAGGTGCTTCTCCAGATTTGCCTTCATGCGAAATTGCTTCTCACACAACGAGCATTTGAACGGCTTCTCTCCAGTATGAATCGTCATATGCAGCTTCAAATCAGAGGGTTTTAGAAACTTCTTCTTGCAGATGTTGCAGATGATGCTTCTGCACTCCTCTTTGTTGTGAATTTTGATGTGCTTCAATAAATCGCCATTGGACTTGTACGACTTGTTGCAAATCTTGCAAATAAACGGCCTCACCTTCGTATGCGTAAATCTATGACGGCGAAGACCACCCTGCCATCGAAAACGCTTGCCACACTGATCACAGGTGAATGGCTTTTCCTGCGTATGAATCCTCATGTGATCTAACAAAAAGCATTTTTGCCCATAACTTCTGTCACAAAACTCGCAAGAGTAACGTTTCTCGTCATGTTGGTATCTAATATGGCCAAACGCAGACTGCTTTCTCTTGTAGGCTTTACCACACAACCCACAGGCAAAAGGTTTTTCTTTATTCTTTATACGAAACACGCCTCGACTGTAAACTAAAGTGGAACCAGGCGGCAGTTTCAAAGTATCCATGGACTCCGCGTGACCACGTAATGAAGAGGATGTCCCATGGTCATTAGTTGCACGACAGAATAATGACCGAAGAACCCTTTCAACCACCTCATCAGAGCTACAATTTGTGTCTTTCTGTTCAACATTGCATCTATGACCCATGTTTAAACTGAATCCTTTACCTCTGTCGGCAGAGTCACGTATCTGAAGTGCAGTAAAAAGTCTATGCTCAGATATAATAATATTCTGTGTTTTCTTGTGCACTGTGCTTTCTCGTAAGCAATAATCGAGGTGATTCTTTCTGCTTTCAGGTAAGTAAAGAAGGACCAAAGGAACATCCAAATGGTCTTGTTCTTCTGTACTTGCACGTGATGCAGTATGAAAATCTGAAAAAATTAAAACATTAAAAAAGTAAATGGTAAAACCTGTTCATAAGTCCACGTAGAAACACTCAAAGGCATTAAGTTACGGCAACACACTTCCTCCCAGAAGATGGTAACACTTGGAAACTCCTCCAATGTAGAAAAAGCAACCATTTTGTTACCATAATTTTGGAGAAAAAGGTCAAGAATTTACTGGCAATTTCATGGGTAGACAAGCACACAGAAGCGAACAAATGTAACTTATCCAGTTGTAACAACTTATTCGAGGTAAGCCAAGAGGTTTCTGACAATGTAGAACTTTCATCAGTTCAATGAAATATTCAGATTTTGCAGATGAAACAAGTTTTAGTGTAAGTTTGCTTAAAATAATGTGATCCGAGAGAAGTGAAAGGGATGCCATCCGACTGTTCTTGGTTTCTTGTTCACATCTACATAAATGTCTGTGCATTTGATGTTGTTAAATTGTTTTATTTTATGCTGATTACAATATAAATCTTTGCAATCGGACAGTAGTAGTAGCAGTAAGAGCAGCAGCAGCAGTAGGAGTAGCAGTGGTGGTGGTTGTGATGATGATGATGATGATGATGATGATGATGATGATGATGATGATGATGATGATGATGATGATGATGATGATGATGATGATAAGAGTAAAGATATAAGCACACAACTTTTACAATATTTAATCAATGTTTAATGTTTGGTTCTTTCTGAGTCTACGCCACAGAGGATTAAGTCCTCGAAATGAAGATATTAAGCAGATGAAAATGTGATTCTAAGAACAATAATTAAAATATACATTGCCTACACATACAAAAAGCAGTACTGGTGAAAATTCAGCTTCAACGTAACATGGCCTAGTGGCCTACTCTCCCTACTACATACACTACTACATACACTACTGGGTACATGCACTACCTTCTGTTGGTTGTATTTTTGGATCATTATCGTGATGCTGCTCTTCTCTGAAATAGCAAGAAAACTCAACATATAGCTCATCATTCTCAAAATGTCATAATTCAATTAATGCAGTTTGATTTAAGAATTGTTAGATGTGAAAAATCTGCAAGTTGAGTACTGTAACAACTGGAAAAAGCATTTGTTAACATTGAAAAATTTGGCAAAAGAAAATTTCATAATCACAAAGAGAATGGCTTTCAGGTAGTTGAAAAAGAAGCAGAATTGGATATAAGGTAAGTAAGTATATTCTTTATTTTACCAGTTGCTAACCGCACTCTGGTTTACGCACTCTGGTTTACACGTGTACATATAAAATCGGAAAACAAACAAACAAAGCTGGCAGCCAACAACGCCGCCCATCCCACAACAACTCTAGCCTATTATGTTAAGGCCATCACCACAGACAGAGTCATCTACAGCAAACGCCGCCCAAAACAGAACAAGTCACCAGCGATGCTAAGAAGAGCAGAACGACCATAAAACAAGAATTATGCTACGATAAAAATACAGATGACAGACTGACGGTTGAAATATATATATAAAATCTATACCCAGTTGTATGGCAGCTCTTCTCTCTTGCTCCCTAAAATTCACAATACAGAACTGGATTCTAATTTTATCGACAACAATTATATTGGTACAATTCCTTTGTGTTTCTCTATGGTTTCTCTAGAACAAGCAACGAGATATACATTTAGTCTGTAAACCCAACGATTGCGAGTTAGAGCCTGCTTAGCAGACGTCACGTAACAACCCAGGGAAAGTTGTTTGCCCACACATCCCTCTGTGACTAAGAAATAGAATTGGAAAGAAAATGGAAATTCCTGCAATGCAATGGCTTGTGTTCAAGACCCTGGGATTGCAACAACTCCCAAAATGGTGTAGAAATAGAAAGCTTGTCTTGCAAGCAAAATTCAGGATGCAAGTACAAAACCAAATTTATTGAGACTTACACAGACTTACACAGTAGTCTGTAAACCAAAGCTATGACAACAGTTTGTGCATAATAGCAAGTAAATAAATATTCAAGTCCAAGCAATTAAATAGCAGATTTGTACTAGTAACATCACATTTGGACAAAGAATTCTTGCATACTTACTTCTTTCATCAGAATTGGAGCACTGCATTTTTTACAGCAATCTGGCAGTTATTCTTACAGGCTCCATCATAACCATTCAGAATCAAAAACTGACAAATTGCCACCTTATTTAGAGCTGATATCACAACTAAGTGAACTGACGTCATGAGTTTTAGTTACTGAATATGCAGATGGCCTGTTGTAAATGTTGCCTATTCCTTCAATAACATTTTTACCTTCAACCCAAACAGTACATCTACTAGTAGCCGAAAGAAATGCACCAATAAGTGCAGCATGGCAGCAACGTGAAATGTCGTAATAAATAAAGTGCTGCTACGGAAGTCAGCTGTCTCACACTTCTGGCCCATTGCGAAAACAAATCACAATAATTATGTTCTGACACCCGAAATCATGTCTTATTCATCTGTGTTTGAGAAATTGTGAGTATTATATCAAAACGCTGTGTAAATGGAAATCTCCCAGATTTTGCAGCGCTACACAGTGGTAGCGTTAGAGAGACCACCGTATATCGGCGCTATATGAAATCAAGTCCGGGTAAACCCGTAGTTTAGGTTGCTAAATTATTTTATATCGTAAAATTAAAATGGAAGCTGGATTGAAGAAAAAAATTGTTTTGGTAACTGGAAGTGGGACTGATGAAACCATTTCTATCTTTAAATGGAAGTTGGATTGATGAAAATAATTTTTACAGTAAATAGAAGCTGGATTGATGAAACTAAGTTTTTGATGCAATTGAAGCTGGAATAATGAAAATAATTGTTTCCGCAAGTCGAAGCTGGACCCATGAGAAAAGTTCTTTGCTTACATACAAGTTCCATTGATGAAAAATATTTTTCTGGTTAAATAGAAATTGGATCATTTTTTTCGTTAAATAGAAGCTGGATTGATTAAAAAAAATTCTCGATGAAATGGAAGCGGGATCGATTATAGTTATGATGGACATCGGTAGAGTGCTTACTTACCAACGTCAAGTACGGCATTGAAGACATTAGAATAATTTAGCAACCTAAACTACGGGATTACCCAAGTCCGGAAGAGCAAGGTCGGGTGTCGTTGCCACAGAGGGAGGGTAAATTCCAGAATTCTGTATCTCGCTTATATTACAGCTTTTTATTGCAGAGACGAACATGTCACAACTCACCACAACTACATTCTTTTTATTTTCATTCTAAAATCTAATATTATTATTTTACAAATTGTCTAAAGATAAATAATTTGTCTAACCTGCTGCGGATATGTCAAGAAGTTTCGACAAAACTTAGACGCTGACATCGTTTTGCAACCAGAGGGAAAGAGATTAAGAACACGTAATTATCACTGTTAAACATCTCCACGCGGAAGTAAAAATTCCAATTTTCCAATGGAAAAGAAGCATCTGCACATAGTCCGCATGATATCAGAGTATAATAATTATTTTGATCAAAACATAGTTGTGTCCCAGCAGCCAATCGTTTTACAGAAAACTAGGCCAGTTTGAGATCAGCGAATCATTTTACTTGGATCTTGGCGTTTCCGAAACTGAGGAAGAGAACGGCTGAGGAGCTCAAGCGCTGCGTCGTATTTGAGGATTTGCATGAATGAATAAATGAAATAATTAATATAAGAAAGAATGACATAACTGAAAGGAATGAAGGAATAAATGCATGAACAAAATAATATTGTCTAACTGGGCATTGAGATTACCGAAAAGTTCGGTTTTCCCCCGTATGTTCAAAGACTTTGCATTCGGGCCAAGCAATCTCTTTATGCCCATCGTATTTTGATCTCACATATGGGCTTTCGGGGGTCAGGCTTCATGATGTGGTCAGGGCTACCACTATCAACCGCATGCGATACTGTTCCCAAGTATGGTGGGGCTTCGCCAGTAAGCAGGAACTTGACTCTCTGAGCGCGCTGGTCCGCAAGTTGGTACGCCTTGGTTTCCTACCTAAATCTTTCCCCACCTTTGAGGAGCTTTGCAAAAAGCTGATATAGACCTCTTTAGAAACATCTTAACAAATACTAGCCACACCCTCTACGGTCGACCTTCTTCCCCCTGTCAATTGTACTCAGTGATATTTTACTTCTCAAAATAATTCCTAATTCAGTTTTAATTCAGTTCTGTGTCCTTGAATTTTACTTCTAATTCTAATTTTACTTCGCAAATAATTTTACTTATCATTCCTATTTTAGTTCTCAATTAATTTTACTTCTTATTTTAGTTTTCCAAATAATTATTAATTTCAGTGCAGTAAAAAGTATTTTAACTTTACTACATACATATGTATATAGGCCTAAAATATTATCTTTGTTCAATTTGAAGAACACTCTCATTTCCAGAGATTTTTTCATGCGATTTCTTCGTCCATCTGTCAAAATTCCACATACAAAATTAATTCTTTCCACAAAGGCCTGTTAGGCTGGAGCCGACAAAAGATCCTCTGCAGACTGCAATGGAGCAATTTTGCTGTACGAAGTTTGCCTTTCCTTCCAGGAAGCAAGAGGATTCCTAATATCATTCTCCCTTATGTCTACCAAATAACGATCCATTTGAGTTGTTACACAGTCTTGGTTGTTGCTGCTGCTGGGCAATGTTGATGTTGTTTGTAATTGTGACTTTACAATGTAGTTTCATGTTGAGAAATTTAAAGTTTTGCAGTGCAGGCGAAACTGTGCCTTGACGTTTACAAGTAATCTCCTATTTCGGGACCTTAACGACGCTGGCATATCTGCTGCATTGTTAGACTTACGTTTCACCCTTTGGCATTTGCTTCATCTCAACTTAAGGGCCAGAAGAAGTAAAATGATTTTAATTACTTCTGAAAATAATTCCTAATTTCATTCATAATTTTAGTTCTGCAAATAATTCATAATTTAATTCATAATTTCGTTTTTGAAGCCAAAATAATTCCTACTTTTACTTCTAATTTTCGTTAACGAAATCCTTTTATTTTACTTCTAATTTTAGTTTTCGTTAACGAAAATATCACTGATTGTACTGGTCATGACCTGCGCCCACGCTCACATAACCGTGTTCTCCCTAGATTCGATTCCCTTACCAGGCGTGGCTTCTTAGCTAGGATGTTGTACAGTTAGACATATGTTTTCTAGTTGACTTAATTTTCCTCTAATTATCGTTTTCTTTGTACATAAATTATTTCTGACTTTGTATGTAAAGCGCTGAGCGTTTGCTTGCGTTTAATAAAGAACATTCTTACTTACTTACTTACTTAAACTATTCTGCTTCTAAGCAGTGGCGTAGCAAGGTTTTTTGGACCCTTGTGCAGAGCTTCGGTGGTGGGCCCCTCGGGCCCTCCCTCTGAAACCACCTTCGATTTCAAACAAAAGACGCTGTCGAAAAGGTGCTGTTGCATACAACATAAATGTTAGATAATGATTGGACAAGCCACAATAATGGGGGACTCTGTAAAAATGGCTGCTATAGGTGGCGCCAGGATGGGATGGCGTTTGGCTACTCTAGGTAACATTGTGTGCTCTGTTGTGCGGTAGGTTTATTTCATAGACATCTTACATTTAGTATATGATGTCTATGGTTTATTTACGCTAAAGTGACTTTACGGAGGTACTGCTTAGACCACATCACATACTGGCGACGCCTATCGCCGCTTAAAGGAACTGCTCACAGAGTCCCCCATTGATGTCAAGTCTACGGTAGCCTAAGGAGAATCCTAAAAGTTAAAACGTTTTTTGCACAGAGGAGCATGAGACGCAACCTTCGCTCTTACCGATGTAGTTAACTGGGCTTAGTTAAGTTGATTTGATTACATTCTGAAAGGAAAGCCCCTCTGACGGTTTGACCGCCGGGGGCCCTTGTCCGCCGGGGGCCCTTGTGCACTGCACATCCTGCACAACCTATTGCTACGCCACTGCTTCTAAGCACAGACTTAATTGAAAGCTCGCACGCGATCATATATTCATTACTTACTTACTAGGCGCTCTAGTCATACGACCGAAGTAATAACTCCTCGTGCACTTCCTGTTTCCGGCGACCATCGCGATCCTTTCCGGCGTGTGGTTGATTAAAAGGTGCACGGTTCTCAACTGAGCTAAGGCCAATCCGGCAACTTGCATCAATTAATCCAATCATCCAAGTTCAACTGAAAAAGAAATGGCAACCGAAGAGCAGCTCGCTTGTACCTACGGGGCTTTGATCCTCGCCGACGACGAGATTCCGATTACTGTAAGCTTTTAAAGTTGGTCGATTATAAGTGGACGAAATTAAGGGTTGTGCTATGTTGAGATCTGTATTTGTGAGTGGAAATTAAGCGCTTGTGATTTAGATTGTTTGAGTTGTTTAACAAATTTAAATTGAATGCTGGAAAGTTGACAAGCATATTTTAAAATTTTTATTTTTAGCGTGTATCTGATATCGTTCTTTGTAACTTTCTCAACTCGCGCTTTTTCCTTCTGTCACCTAAAGTTCTTGTTAATGAAAATAAGCAATATGATTGGTTAAAGAAGTACAGTACACATGTTACCAATATTTTTTGAATTATTCAATTTGATATGGGGGCATTCCATGTCAAATCAACACACTTTAAAAAAAAAATGGACGTCATCGTCACCGATTTTGTTGAAATTTGGTATGGTGATAAACCACCATGAAAAACTTTCAAAACCAGAATTTTAGATTTTTGGGTCAACCGGTGTCCGAGATATGGGTCAGTGAACTTGACCGAAAAGGGCCGATTTTTGCTGACCAGCCGATGTTCAAACTGCTGTATCTCAGCTTCTATTGCACCTAGAGACACAATTTAAATACCAAATTGAAAGTATTAAATAGCTCTATCTGAGCAAAACATTCAGAAGCATTTATATGTAGTAACAAAAATATTGTGAGCAACTGTAACCTAATGACCTTGACCTAGGTCATTTTGTAAAATCTGAAAAATATAAAAAATTTCCCATGCAAAGCTTTCATTGATCTTAACAATTGGTGAAAATTTCAGAGTGGGCACTCTCATAGTTTTTTTACAGTGATTTTTTAAAGGTACAGTTGTGGTCGCAATTCGCGACTGGTGATATGCCATGAATGTTTAACTGATTAATCCCAGCTTTTAACACCAATGATCTTTGCACATGTTGATGTTGTAACATTATCTCACACAGCAAGCAGAACAAAAATTAGGCTTACTCACATGCTTACTTATTTACTGATTTAAATGAAATCTTGTTTGATTTCTGGATTTCACTGTCTTGTGATGGAGTAGGAGGAACTGTCAGACTGGCAACTTGGGCCAGTCTACAGAGACCATACAATGACCAAATCATGACTCCCCATCAATTATTTGCTTTTCCACAGAGTGAATTCCATCAGTCACCTTCCACTATTATGCTACTGAGGATTATGAACAGGAGGCAATCCTGTTGAAAGCAGATTTGAATCTGCTCGCACAGTGGCAGGCACACAAAAGCTTCGCTGCATCCGCCCAGTAAGTTAAACACTTCTCCAGCAGCCTGGATAGTCCTAGAAATGAACGTATCTTGCAGTTTATAAAGATAGACAACAAGATCATGATTAAACTCTCAGATATCAGGGCTACATCACTGCAAAGTATGATGAACATTGGTGGTTTCATGTGCTGCAGGCTTTGGCAGTGATATCAAAAATCTATCTGGCGACACATGATGATCGCAAATCGCGACCATGACTGTACCTTTAAAAATTCACTGTGAAAAAACTATGAGAGTGCCCACTCTGAAATTTTCACCAATTGTTAAGATCAATGAAAGCTTTGCATGGGAAAATTTTTATATTTTTCAGATTTTACAAAATGACCTAGGTCAAGGTCATTAGGTTACAGTTGCTCACAATTTTTTTGTTACTAAATATAAATGCTTCTGAATGTTTTGCTCAGATAGAGCTATTTAATACCTTCAATTTGGTATTTAAATTGTGTCTCTAGGTGCAATAGAAGCTGAGATACAGCAGTTTGAACATCGGCTGGTCAGCAGAAATCAGCCCTTTTTGGTCAACTTCACTGACCCATATCTCGGACACCGGTTGACCCAAAAATCTAAAATTCTGGTTTTGAAAGTTTTTCATGGTGGTTTATCACCATACCAAATTTCAACAAAATCGGAGATGGTGATGCACGATGACTGTGTTGATTTGACGTGGAATGCCCCTATGACACCGTGAAGTGAAAAATTTGAGACTAGATCGTATAAAAAGAAAGGTAAACTTGTAGTTTAGCGTCGTAAATTATTCGCCCATTGTAGCATTAGTTTTTCATCAATTCAACTTTGGCGAGAATCCTTTTCGTCGATCCAGCTTCCATTAGGCAGGAATTCGTTTCATCAATCCAGCTTCTATTGAAGGAGTAATTTTTTCATCAATACAACGTTTATTTCATTAAGAATTATTTCTCATCAATCCAGCTTCTGTTTAAACAAGATTCTTTTCATCAGGCCCACCACTTCTATTAAAGCAAAATATATTTTCATCCATCCAGCTTCTATTTAGCAAGAATTCTTTTGTCAATCCCACTTGTATTCGACCAAGGCTGAAACCCATGCAATGGCGAATAATTTGCAACCCTTTACCGAAAGAAAATTAGCAAACTATCGCACCACGTTTTGAACTTTTCAGTAACAACATTCCTTGTAGTTTCATGAACGATGCCTTGAGTCTAGATGAAAGCTTGGTATGGAATTGATTTTTATGTAATTTTTTTATATTTTAGGCGGAGAAGCTGAACACGATCCTGAAGGCAGCAAATGTTCAGGTTGAGCCTATCTGGCCGTGTAAGCACCTTGTTTATGATTGCTTAAAGAATTATTGATTGAAACTTTGAACAGTTGGTTGAGCCAGTTGCCTTGATTTAAGGCAGGGATGTCAAAGAGCAGGCCCGCGGGCCATTTCTGGCCCGCTGAAGATATTTTTCTGGCCCGCGGCGCATTGCCTGAAGACTAGGCCCTACACAATTTGAGAATAAAAGTTTATATATTTCATTTTGAGGCTCAATGTGCTTTATATGATGTTCGTCATTGAAAAATGAAGATCAAAATTGAGATTTTATAAGCCTAATTTGACTGTTTGTGTGCTAAAAATGCATCATTTAAGATTTAGTTTCTCAAAAATTTTCTGGGGACGGGATCACCGAGCCCCCACTCATATCCCATCGCCCATTTTGCTCAGGCGCCTTCGGCACTCCGGCCCGCCACTTGCTGGAAAATATTGCCACTGGCCCGCCATTAGAAAAGGTTTGACACTCATGATTTAAGGTGTGATATGAGACTGCATGATATGTGACTGAGATATGTGATTGCGTGATATGTGACTGTGGGATTATGACTGAATGATATGTGACCGCCGCATGATATGTGATTGCGGAATTATGACTGCGTTATACTCGGCTACAAGCCTCAAGCGCTGCTTTTCTGCTTTGGTGCTTTGTAAGGAAAGCATTTTTAGCTGTACTGCTTTGTACTTGTTGACCTGACTGCAGCTTCATTTTGGTAGGTTGCTGCTTTATGCCGTATATACTGGCAATATAGAAGTTGCTAATTGCTATTACAGTTATTAGATAATGAGCAGTTGGTCCCTAAAGGTTCAAGTGGTACACTAGAAAAGTGTCATTCCTTGCTATGTTGTGTTTAATTTGTGGAGGAAATGTGGAGCCTTGAGCAAATGCTCTTTTGAATGCCGGCTGTGTTCCAAAATCCCAATCCCTGAAATGACTAAAACTTCAGTCTGCTGAGAAATTTTTTGTGTTGAGCCAGGCGCTGGGTATGTGCATTCATAGTTCTAATACTTAATGATGAGTACCTGGGCCTTTATGTGCTCTCTGGCATGTGGTCCAATAGACACTATTGGTTAGCATGCTATACTGTTGACCGAGAGTTGGGATTCAGTTGTAAGGATTAGAATGAATAGCCGATGCCAAGAAGAAGAGAAATTGATATTCAACACTTCATACCTAGGGCATCCGCTCAAGGCTAACTTACGGGACTTCTCATACTGAGAAACAGGACATTTTGTTTCTATATGCTGGAGTGATACTCTAAAAAATTAGGGCCAAGGAAACTAGGTTGATAACAAGCATTGCGTGTGCTTGATAGTGAAGTGGTTAGCATGCTGGACTCGATCGATAGGTTGGGGTTAAAATCCCCACCAGGGCAGAGACTCTGCTATGATGAGTACACTGACACCACGCTGTCGGGTGGGAAGATGAGATAGTCGAGGAGAGGATTAGCCATCCCCCCCCCCCTATCTATCGAGTCCAGCATGCTTTATAAATGTTAGAATACAATACAATACAAAAAAATATGCCGAGGCTAAGAAAATGAAATCGCTAACACTTCATACCCATTTGGAACTAACTCAAAGGACTGCTCTTCTTAGTATTAGGCTTTATTGTTTATTTTTATTTGCATAGTTTTTGATACTTATTTTATCTGGTAAAGTGATTGTATGTATTCTGTTTGGTCATGTAGCCCTGTTCGCTCGAGCGCTGTCTGGCGTCAATGTGCGCGACCTGATCACGAAGGTGGGCAGCGCTGCTGGTCCAGCTGCCCCGGCCGCTGCTGCGGCGGCACCAGCTGCCGAAGCCAAGAAGGAGGAGAAGAAGGAAGAGAAGAAAGAGGAAAAGAAGGAAGAAGAGGAAGAGGAGGACGAAGACATGGGATTCGGTAAGTTTCCAGTGATGTATACTTTCGGAAGATAAATGTTCCATGTCTTGATAAGTTATCAAAAACTATAATGTAATGTGGTGTAATAATAATAGTAGGAGGATTTATACAGTGCTGTAGCATTTATTCATTCATTCTGAGAATGTATATAGCACCTCTTGCAGAGACCTACTTAGAGGCACTCTCTGTGCTAGCCTGTTATGATGTTAAGTGTCATTACAAATGAATATATTACATCAGTTAGCAGAACAATGCACAGTAAGCTAGAAGAGTCACCAGTGGCAGGCCCATGCACACACTTGGAACCAACCAACGGTGAAGGCTCAGTGAAGTCTGAAGAAAAGATGTTGTACACGAGTTAAAAATTCACTGATAGTGATATGAAGCTTTGCACTTTAACGACGAGCTTGTACTGAAAGTGACTGGGTAAACTGTGCTGCTCTTTATAAAATGAAGGGTCTCAGTAATGTAATGAACATTGTACAACAGACCAAGTCTTAGAATAGCGATGCTTGACGGTCAAGGTCAGTGTTGACTGCTCTGCTGGATGTAATTTTTCAAAGCAGGGCGGTTATTGTCTGCTACGGCTTAACGGATGTTACTTAATAAGATCATCGTAGCAGTCAAGCAATTGCCATGTTCTTACTTTCTATACATGCTCTAAACATGTTGAGATGCATGTATACTTTAAGCAGTGCAAGATACATATGTTCTGTAAGCAGTGGACCGGTGCTGGTCCGCAAGCCCTCGGTTGCCAGTGGAAAATTCCTGCCTGTCTGTGACACTGAAAAGTTAATTTTGGTGGTCCGTGACACGGAAAAGTTTGGGAAGCACTGCTATAGAAGAAGCAAGTTAGTTAGTTCAAGGGCATGAAGTTTTTTAATCAGATTTCAGATGTTTTTGTGTAATGTGTATTGTCAATAATTTTTTGCATTGTTTAATTTTTTTTGCTGTTTTGATTGTAGGTCTCTTTGATTAAGCCTGATCGTCGAAAACCATTCAAGCGTTCATGGTGCCTTCGAAACATTTGGCAGCAAGATCACAGACTGAATGTTTTGACAGACTGAGGGAAATATTTTTTGTCTGATAATAAACAGTAAAAGAAACGCCAATGACTTGTGACTTCTGTGTTTTGTTGGTTTAAATGTAATTGTGAAATGTGTGTCCTGTATTTGCAAGCGGGAAATTTTAGACGGGAGTTCTATGAGTGTCTTTCATAATGCTTATGTTTCGTTTGCATATTGCTGAAGTGCACGGTAGTCTATTGGTTAATATGCTTGACTGTCTGCCAAGGTTGAGGATTCAAATACCCGCTATGCAAAATTTGTTTTGAGGTCTCTGTGGCACAGAGATCTAGGGCAGTGCTTCCCAAACTTTTCAGTGTCACGGACCGGTAGGAATTTTCTACTGCAGAAAGACTGGGGCCATATTTATGAAAGTTTGTCGATCACCTAAAATAGATTAGTTAAATATGTATTAAAATTGATTTAAATGCATACTTAGCCAATTATATGACTATTGCCCTTTAACTGCTAGCCTAAAAAGTGTTTATGGCTTAAAAAAAATTATAATAGCCATTTCCGGATTCCAAGGCAATTTGACCAGTTTCTTGATTCACGGACAGGCAACTGAGGGCTCGCGGACCGGTGCCGGTCCGCGGACCACCACTTTGGGAAGCACTGATCTAGGGGATTTGAACTTCAGCAGTGAGTCTGTGGGCTAGCCAACTTTGCTCTAATAAGTACACTGTTGGTGGGAGGATCAGGTGGGGAGACGTCAGGCCAACCACCCTCACATGCCAAGGCTAAGATAATGAAGTTGCTGAACGTAACCAAGGTTGCTTTTTGGGTTAGTTTAATAACTTCTCCTCTTGCTACATTGCTGCCTTAGTTAATTTGATGGGATGTTGAAATTGCTTCAACTTGAGGATCCTCGAGGCATTAAGACCTGTTACTAAATGCTCCTTCAAGGCTGCCCTCCCCACTCCAAAGATGAATTAGATAGTGCTGCTTGATAAGTTCATAATAATAATAAAAGAGGTAATAGTAAGTAAATACACGTATATTCTTCAATAAACCGGTTACAGAAGAGCCGCACTCCGGTCTACAGACATCGTAAGACACAAAATCAATAGGAGTACAGCATTCTCCCTATTAATTTTTTCCTTTGTGTTGTCAGTACTTGACCCTGTCATGAGACCGTTTTCGAAGGGCATGGTAGTAGATTTCCTTGATGGGAGCGGAGCAACTTGTGTAAACCATTTTGTTTAGAATTGCTATGAAGAATGAACAGATCGGCATGAGCCTGCCGACAGAGCTGGTCAAACACTGGTCAATGGGTAGATATCCCAGCCTGGTCATCCTACATAATTATAATGGATTGGAGCGGTTTAGTCTGAAGTGTACATATACATGTAGTGCACAAATTTGCATACAAATCTTAAATGCACGTTACCGTTCTTTGATGCGCGCGATATTGGGCTATAAATTAATCGTCTGTGCAACTTGAATATGGTAACCATAGAAAAGTACGGCACAGAGGATTATTTAATAGAATGCTACACGAGATGACGTCAATGAAATGGCTCAATACCGACATCGTCCAACTCAAAGATGCGATTCCAGCATTTGTGATAAATTTATTTAAATATTGTTTTTGACGTTTTATTTTAAAAGAAGTTTTTCTAGTTTATTCAATGTTCAATCTTATTGGTATCGAATTCCTAAAACAATTACTGGAAACCGGATTCGGATCTCCCTCGCACCACCCTTTTTTGACAACCCTTCTGACTAGACGCAGCGCTCGTGAATAAGCTGGTGCTTTGCGCTTGGCTTTCGAGTGGCGCTTTAGAAGTTTGGATTTACGATTACGAAAGTTTTTGGTAGTGAAATCGTCCAGAAATTATCGGCTCCATATCTCTAAGGACTCCATGCCGCCAAGAGTTCGTGAACAAGCTGTTACGGAACGTTTCTACTATGCTGGTTTCTCTTCTTTTTCTGATTTGCCATTGTCATGTTCTTCAGAAATGCGAGATTGTGACACCAAAATATAAAATATATATTTGTTGAGCCCTAGATGCCGCCATGCGCATAATGACGCAATTAACCGTGGTCTCTATCCTGTAATATATCATCCGCGAGTACGCCATATTTACAGATTTCTTCGCGATGTGTCGTAAATTTAATTTTTCGTTTGAATTCTAACGAAATAAAAAATTATCGAGAATAAAAAATGGTTTTCTGATGCGTAACGGTCATCGAGTCTGGCGATCTGTACGGCGGATTTGAGGCGTTGATGGGTCCGATGTCCGCTCTTATCTGCGGTCCCTTGTAAAGAGTCTCAAAGACGGGGAATAGGGTCTCATCGGTCCTGATGGGGTGCGGGGGCAGCAAGAGTAGGAAGCGCAGCAGCTGCACCGACAGCCGCGATGGATACGACCGAAGGCCAAGGGTCAGCGTTCGCATCGGGGCCCATGTCAAGATGGTCGAAGCTCCGCCAACCATCATCTTCATCTTCGGTTTGTTGCCTAACTAACGACTTTAGTTGTATTTCGTAATCGTAATCTCCTAACTTCTAAAGCGCCACTAGAAAGCCAAGCGCATGGCAGCAGCTTATTCGCGAGCGCTGCGTCTAGTCAGAGGGGTTGTCCAAAAGAGTAGTCAGAGGGAGGTCCGAGTCCGGTTTCCAGAGGATCAGTGTAACTTTATATCTATCTATCTATAGATCTATGAAATTTATATAGCGTTCCTTCAAGGTTACTGCTGAGAGGCGCTCCCGACCCAGACCCGGTCAAAAAGGAAAGTCTTAAGGAGTTTGTAAAAAGAGCCAGAGAGGTATCGCAGAAGAGAACGCAGGTCTGAGGGAGGCTGGACGATTTTGTAAATTGCCAGATAACCATTGAGTGTAGTACGAGTTTGCGCAGATCGGGTTATTTACATTCACCACGTGTTCCATAGTGGTTGAAAGGAGTATATTCATAGCGGCCTTGGGACAGGGTCAACAATTCCCTTAAAATGTTATCTGCATTTACGAAATAGATCTACTAGCCGGATTTCAGCCATACAGTAAACCGTCACCTGAACTGACTGCCTTTAATTAATTATAAGGAACCATTTACTGAGCTATTTGTGTTGAGTGTGCTGGTTCTTGGGATATATAGTTTCTAAAATGTAATCCTAGAGATTTTTGTAGCACAATTTTAATAATTCTCAAACTAAAATGTGAATGTTTTACACACAATTCTACTTATTTAAGTACATTGTAGTTAGCCAGTGTCCAGTAGTTTTATTAACCACGAGCCCCAGTTTGACACACCTTCTTTGCTGAAGAGGAACTGAGGAAGCCAGTGTAGAAATTTGAAGATAGGCGTTAAATGTTACGTAAAATGTAACAATACGAAGCAGAGAATTTCTACAGCGCAGTTCAATCACAATGTATTGTAATGTAATGGTGAACATTTTTTGAGTGCAGTTCAATGGCAATGCTATCTTCACGTACTGTAATGTAAAGGAGAACATTTTGCATCGCAGTTCAATGCAATGTACGAATTGATGAGCTGAGCAGCGCATTGAATTTTTGTCAGGTGGTCCTGGTTCCCGAAAGGGATGCATCGTCGACGACCTACTGACCGCTTACGATCTGAAGCACATCTGCACGGAAGACCTTCTGTACCAGGAACTTCCAAAGAAGCTGTCCAAGGCTAGCAAGGTCAAATCGATCACCGACATGAAGGAAGTTCTCGAAGTGAGTGGAACAAACTGTGTGATCTAATCTACAGATTGTAATCTAGTCTGTGGAATCTTATAATCTAATCCTGTTTGATCTTATCCTGTTTAATCTAATCAGAGTTGTATTTTTGTGTGATTAGTCTTTACAATCATAATCTTAGTTTGATAATTCATAACCACATCGTTCCTTTTACTGTGGAACGCGTTGGGTGATCGGTTAGAGCGTTCGTCTTGTAACGCAGAGTATGGGTTCGATCCTCCTCCCCTGAGACTGTTACTGTGTAGGAACGTTGAGCAAGTACTTCACTCTCAATGCCTTCAATTGATACTTGGTAATTAGATTGGCGCTTAATAAAATGAGTAATAGTTATAATAATGTTACCTTGTTACCTTGTGCTGTCAGTTCGTTGAACCCTGGCGACCGTCATGATCAAGTTCCTCCATTTTCTTCTGTCCGCCGTCGCATCTCTCAGTTCTGTCAAATTCATTCTAGTTATTTCATGTATCTCGTCCATCCACTTTATCCTTGGTCGTCCTTGTTTTCTCCTTCCCTCTCCATATGCTAACATCATTTCCTTTTCCAGTCCGTCTGACCGCATGATATGTCCAAAGAACCTCAACTTTGCTCTTAGCACTGTTTGTTGAAGTGTCTCTTCTTTCTCAATTCCTATATCCCTGCGCACCCATTCGTTAGTCTTTTTCTCCGTCCATGAAATTCTCTGCATTTTCCTCCATATCCACATTTCGCATGCGTTAATCTTTTTTCTCGTTTTCTTAGTCAATGTCCATGTCTCACTGCCATATGTTACTGTTGGTATGATTAGAGCTTTCACCAATCTTTTTTTTGTGTCTATACTGACATGTTTGTCCTTCCATATTTTTTCCAGACCATTCATTGCAGCTTTTCCTATCGCCACTCTACGATTTATTTCCATATCACATTTTCCTTCTTTTTCTATTACTGATCCCAGAAATGTAAAGCTTGTTACCGTTTCTATTTCCTCATTGTCTACTACAAAACTATCCTCCTCCTCTGTTGTCATGATCTTTGTTTTCTTTATATTGAAATAGAAATATCTGTAATAGGGTTAAGTGAAACAAGATGGAAAGGGCAGGGTCATTTCAACTGGAATGGTTTTAAGATAATAATGTCAGGACAAAAAGAGAAAGGAAGAAATGGGGTGGCAATTATGTGCGATAGGACAAGCGCGAATGCGATAATGGGTTATGACACAGTAAGTGATAGAATCTTGAGTGTAAGATTTCGTGGAAAGAAAGTTAATATAACAATCATACAAGTATATGCACCGACATCAATAGCGACTGAGGAAGAGCATGAAAGCTTTTACAACGAGCTGCAAGGTATAATGGACAAAACTCCTAAAGGTGATGTAAGAATGGTCATGGGTGACTTCAATGCGAAGGTGGGAAAATATAGTGGAGTAGGAAGAGGGGGAGACACGATAGGTAGACATGGTCTGGGAAAGCAAAACGAAGCAGGAGAGAGATTGGTGGAGTTTTGTGAAGGTAACAACATGAAAATAATGAATACATGGTTTGAACAGCCAAAAAGAAGGTTGTACACATGGACGTCACCGGATGGGAAACATAGGAATCAGATTGATTATATACTGATAAATAAAAGATGGTATAGCACAATAAGAGATGTGAAAACAAAACCAGGTGCGGATTGTGGAACCGATCATGAATTACTAGTGACAACAGTGCAAACAAAATTAAAAAAACTTAAAAAAGGGGAAAGATTGATCACATTCGACTGTAAGGAAATAACACAGGAATACAGAGTAGAAATAAGGAATAGATTTGAAATATTAGAGAGGGATGAAGCGGAGACAGAAGAGGTTGAGAACAATTTATGGGAAAAGACGAAGAAAGTGATTTTAGAAACTGCAGAGAAATACATTCCGAAGAAAAAAAAAGACAAAACAACACCATGGCTATCGAAAGAAGCTATCAACATAGCAATGCAAAGAAGGGATGCAAAAAGGAAAGGAGACAAGGACAAAGTAAGAAAATTGAACAGTGCATTTCAAAAGCAAGCACGCATGGACAAAGAAAAGCATCTAAATGAAATGTGCAAGGAAATGGAGGATGAGGGAAGGAAAGGAAGAACTAAAGCAATGTTCTCAAAAGTGAGGGAAATAACGAGGAAAAACACACCAAGAATGGGATCATTGAAAGCAAGTGATGGACACATAATTGCAGATGAGGAAGGAATGAAGAACAGATGGAAGGAATACACAGAAGATTTGTACAATGAAGATAAAAGAGTAAAGATAGAAAAAATTGATGTAACAGAATATGAAATTGAGCCTGAAGTCATGGAAGCAGAGGTAGAATGGGCTATTAAACAATTGAAAGATAATAAGGCACCGGGTCGAGATGGGATACCAATAGAAATGATAAAAGCTGGGGATGGTGCGATGACAAAGACAATAACAAAAATTTGCAATATCATATGGACAACTGGAAAATGGCCAGAAGATTGGAAAAGCTCTGTTTTTATTCCGCTATTCAAAAAAGGAGACGCGAAAGAATGTGAAAATTATAGAACAATAGCAATGATATCACACATAAGTAAAATTTTACTTAAAATAATACATAAAAGAATGGAATGTACAATAGAAAGAGAGCTTCCTGAAAGTCAAGCAGGGTTTAGCAAATCTCGTGGAACAAGGGATCATATCGCCAACATGAGATGGATTATGGAGAGACAAAGGGAATATGGACAGAAAGTATACATATGCTTCATCGATTATAGTAAAGCGTTTGACTGTATTAACCATGAATTGATGTGGAAAACTTTGGTAGAAATGGGAATACCGAAACACTTGGTACAACTTCTTAAGGGATTGTACGAAGATCAGATAGCGGTGATAAGAACAGAATATGGAGATACTGACGGATTCAGGATAAAGAAGGGAGTACGGCAAGGTTGCATTTTGTCTCCTTTTCTATTTAATTTGTATGCAGAAAGGATAATGAGGCATGCAGGTATGGATGAAGCTGAAGAAGGAATAAAGATAGCGGGAAGAACATTGAACAATCTGAGATACGCTGATGACACAACACTATTGGCCGGCAATAAAAATGATTTGATAGAATTAATAAGAAGGCTTAAGAGAGAAAGTGAGAAAGCAGGACTCTATTTCAATAATAATTTTTATAATAATGTATGTTGAAATATTGTCTTGAGCATCGCTTGGCTTTGTTTTAGGCTGATCCAGGTAAGGTCACACTTGAGTGGATCCTGGATACGATAGGGAAGCGAATCGACCAAGACCGAAACGGCAAATACCTTGTCGACTTTATTCCGAATCTCAGGTACATGCTGAAGGCACAGTTCCTGCAGGAGAGCTGCATGGAACAGTTCAGAAAATTCGAACAAAAGGTGATCAGTTGTTTCTTCGATTGTACGGCATGTGTTTTGTATAATGTGTTTGTATTTCATTGTATTGTATTGTAATGTTTGTATGCATGCATGTATGTATTACCATCTATCCTGTAATGTAATTTGATTTTGTTAGTTGGTTCTAGGTTCTGTTCTTTTATTGCACTCCGTTTTTCTGAATTCATTTTGCCTTTAATAGATCACATTTCTGAGGAAGAAAAGAAGGTCTCTAATAAATGATCAAGTGCAATATATTTTTATATTGCAAGAAACCGAAAAACAAAAAAACTCTCTTACCTTACCATGTACCTTACCATTTGTATGCTTGCAGTATACCTCTGAGGACCATACCTCTGAGGACCATACCTCTGAGGACCATACCTCTGAGGATCTTACCTCTGAGGACCATACCTCTGAGGACCATACCTCTTAGGACCTTTTACCTCTGAGGACCATACCTCTTAGGACCATACCTCTGAGGACCAGAACTCTCTGAGGACCATACCTCTTAGGACCATACCTCTTAGGACCATACCTCTGAGGACCATACCTCTGAGGACCTTACCTCTGAGGACCATACCTCTGAGGACCTTACCTCTGAGGACCATACCTCTGAGGACCATACCTCTGAGGACCATACCTCTGAGGACCTTACCTCTGAGGACCATACCTCTGAGGACCATACCTCTGAGGACCATACCTCTGAGGACCTTACCTCTGAGGACCATACCTCTGAGGACCATACCTCTGAGGACCATACCTCTGAGGACCTTACCTCTGAGGACCATACCTCTGAGGACCTTACTTCTGAGGCATAATGAATTCTCGAGAAAGCCATGTAGTAATTAAGTTACTTACCTTTTCTAACCTTACCTATCCTTAACATACCTTTTTGTTGTATGGTTGTAGTATCCAATATCTTTTGCACTGAATTTGGCTGTTCCTGCCGACAAGGTGCTCGGCACAAGGCATGTCTACGGCGCCACAAAAGACCTCAACAGCTTGAAGGACACCGGTGGCAAGGGCGATGAAGCTGACACCGCCAAGCTACAGGTGGGCATCGAGTTAACGAACTCACCTGAATGCTTCCTTTTGATTGATTGAAACTTTTATTGAACACAGTACAATAGTCAAGTTACAGTTTAGGAGTTTTTGCTTAGGGAGTATGTGTTGCTAAGGCTGTGTGGGATGTTTCTGTTTGGTGTACCTGCATTCCAGGAACCTCAAATAATAATAATAACAATATCTCAGATTTGGGCACACCAGCCATCGGTTAACCTTGTTTCTTGTTTCATTTCGCGCATTAATCTTTTTTCTCATTTTCTTGGTCATTGTCCATGTCTCGCTCCGTATGTTACTGTTGGTATGATCAAAGCCTTCACCAATCTTTTTTTCGTGTCTATACTCACATGTTTGTCCTTCCATATTTTTTCAGACCATTCATTGCAGCTTTTCCTATAGGATTTATTTCCATATCACACTTTCCTTCTTTTTCTATTACTGATCCCTATTATTCTATTACTGTGTGGTGTACCTGCATAAAAGGAACCTCATAAATAATAATAATAATATCTCGGATTTAGGGCCACCACCTCACACAAGTGACCGGCAAACCCTGAGAGTCCAGCTTCTTATTTCAGCGTCTCCATTACGATAACCAGTGCTGTGGCTTTTAGTACTTTTTTAGAGCCTTAACATCGACTTGGATGAATACTGATTACAGCCAGCTTATTAAGACCCTGGGAAGGAAAATAATAACAATAAAATATTAAAAGTATGAGATTTATGTCTTTCACATAGATTTTGTATTATTATTATTATTACTATTATTATCGTTTATTATTATTATTTTAATTAATTAATTAATATTATTATAATTTTATTATTATTATGAATTCTTTGCCACTCCTTGCGTCTGCACTATGCTGGGTTGCCTCTTTCGACATTTCCCAACCACATTTTTGCCCGCTGTGAATATGGTTATTTAAAGTTCTTGTGTGCATGACAGCGAGTCTGAGAATTAGAGCTAATTGGCAAAGTAGTTGATCAAACAAGGCAGGTATGTTTGATATAGTGATCGGCCTCTGTTCCTTGCCACCGCCATTCTCAGTCGCGTTTGCATTGCATGCAATTTTGTGAGTTCTCGAGCGTACGATCGACTTGCATGTTTGCCTTAGGTCAGATTTGTTTGCGTTCGAACGCTTGAGTGATTTCTCCATTGCGTGTTTGGTTGGTGTCTGCAGTACATTCCTGCGTAGTGTTTGTGTTATGTAAGCAGTTTCAGAATCGCCTAGGTGAACTGCCTCTCCTTGGTGATAGTCGTCATGGTGAGTGAAGCGTAGCTTGGTCGTGGATGAACCTTTGTGCCTAACAACCTTGGTGTTGTCCTTGAGTTGATGACCCTGTTTACAATATACAGTACAATTCAATACAGCTGTATTTGATGTTGCCCTCCTTTCCCAAGTTCAGAAGTGCACACACGATCATATGACAGAATATCGATGGTGCTGAGCAATTGTGCGCGAGGGTCCCTACACAGTCCTGAACCATCTCAGGGGAGATTCGAAGCCGTATTCTGCACGTTACACGCCAAATGCTCTAACCAATGTGCACCTGTACCACACCTTTTAAGTTGACCTACTTGAAGCACAGTTCATAAGTAGAAAATTTTGAAATTTTGAGAGAAAAATTGTACATCTTTTTAAGTGTTGTGTGTATATATCGCTGTGTTGAACTGTTTCTTTGAAGCCGGTAGCAAGTGAAGTTGATTCAGATATCTTACAGGTAAAGCACACAGGCCACACTGGAGTTCTCCTCTGAATGTCCCTTGCACAGTTTCGTCTGAGGCTCTCGTTGTGCTTGGTCTTGTGCTGAGGGGTAGTGCTTGCACATGCTTCAGATGCCACTTTGGCTGGAACGTTGCTTTCAGAGTTTTCCCGAGAAAGGATGCAGGCTATAAGACGTTGTATGAATGTTGAGCTGCAAATAACATAGGCTATGTACACAATATTAACTTCTATGCAACAGTTGCTGGCAACTCTTTTAGTTTTCTGTGCATGGTTTTGCATACGGATGAACCTTCTGCTCGTAATTACATTTAGCATGGATTTAACCTATCGGGGTGCTCAATAGTGTAGTGGTTAACGTGCTGGTGTGTCAATTGTGAGGTCGGGGTTCATATCCCCACCAGGGCAAAACATTTGGTTCTAGGTGTCTGGTCTACCTGCGCCCTCTAGCCAACTCAGCTATAATGAGTGCTCTGACTACACTGTTGGTGGGAAGATGAGATGGTGAGGGAGAGGACTGGCCATCCGCTTATGCCGAGGCTAAGAGAATGAAGTCACTAACACTTCATAGCCATGGCTGCCTCAGAGCTAGCATAAGGGACTACTTTTCTTCTAACTTAGCTTATGATTAGTTTAAAACTACTACATAAATTCCCAGTTACAATTTACTTTACACTGAGGTATTAAACTGCATAAAATACATTATTGAAACTGCATAAGCTAGACTGCCTTGAGAGCAACTTTGTGGTAATAGACAAGTTTGTGTGTGTATGTATGTGTGCATGAATCTCAGAATTGAAATAGCACCTTGAGTAAGTTATCAGATATATGATGAATGTGGCCTCTGTATTTATTTGTTGATCACAGCATCTATGAGCATTTTGGTTGCACGAGCATCTTTTTCGTCAAGACAATACATTGCTTAGCTACTGTTTTTGTTAGAAGTTTTTTTTTTCGCTTTGGTTTTAAGCCCCTGTAGAATTTCACCCAGTAAAACCTCATTTCGTGGTCTCCAGCATCCGTTGATCCATTGTCACTTTTCCCCAGTTTATTGTTGTTGCCATGTTTTTGCACCTTAAACTTCACCCTTGATGCACTTTCATATCTTGCCAATACTCCACCGTCTGATTTGCGCTTTTCACTGTGAAATTTGGCTTAATGTTAAATTTTGTGTGCCGTTGTGTAAGCAGAGGGAGATGTTTTTTGGATTCTTATCTGTGCAGTAATGCTGGATTTCTAACAGTGCTATGTATTAAACTAAAGAAACCTGCAGAGTAGATTAGATTAAGACTGGATTAGATTGATTAGATTGAGATTTGATTTTGCCTTACAAGTGCATTATTGCAGTTAAGAGAGTCCATGCTAACACTGTCTTTTACTCAATGTTCAACTGTTATTATTATTATCATTTATCTTATTACGCATTTGTCTTAAATGCCACTACCTAATGTCTAAGCAGCAATAGATGGTGCTGAGCAGTTGTTAGTGAAGGACTTGCTGAAGGTCCTTACACTGTAACCGTCTCAGGGGAGGAGGAGGCTCGAACCCGTACTCGCCACGTTACAAGGCGAGCGCTCAACCAATAGGCTGCAATGTCCCGCAAGTACGACCAGAGCACATTGCGAACATTGATTCTTATTTGATCGCCAAACTTGAGCCTTGATGTTTGACTGCCTGGTATTACTGCCTGGTATTACCAGGTGTTGAAGACTTCACTATCACTATGAGGTTCTTGAATAATAATAATAATAATATTTTCGTTTATTGAAACAATCCGGTTGACAAATGGCAACCGATTACAGTGTACAATTATGCAATTGAAACAATTCACAAGAACACAAATGACGGAAGACATATTTTCTTAACTACTAACAGAACAGACAGCCTGCAATACACGGCAATACAAGCACTGTACCACTGTTCAGATGCATACTTGCATGCACAGCTTTACATTTATATGGCAAGAAATTTCATTTGCGATCACACAGAACTTTACATAAATTCGCTTAGGAAAACAAACGATTTATTTGCCATTTCTGGAAAAAATGCAGTAAATGACTTGATTTCTTTTGCTGAGCAGCGGCGAGCGGCTCTCTACGAGCAGAGTTCGAAGGGATTGCTCGAGTACTTTGTCCAGACGGAGCGTCTCATCACGGTCGATGTAACGTGTGGAGTGGCCGAACTCATCTGGCACCAGGTCCATCAAGTCCTCTGCCAGCTGGACTTCCTCCCAAATAGAACGGTCAACACCGTGCTTCTGTTTGTATTTGGTGAGCTCTCTGCCAAGGATATCTATTTAGTTTGTTAAGGGAATTTCATTCAAAATATTCATTCATTCATGCAGAAAATTTGTGAAGCGCCCCTTCAAGATTTCTACTTAGAGGCGCTCCCGACCCAACCTTGGGGGAAAGGACAGACTGTAGGCTGTTGTAGAATGTCTCAGAAAGATCACTAGTTTATATTTATTGTTAGGATTTATACTACATTCTGTGTATTTATTAAGTGAATTTATATTTATAGTTAAGATTTTTGCTACATTTTATTTATTTATTATGTGAGTTTATATTTACAGTTAAGATTTTAAAGTTCTACATGTTTAGTTAACAACATAAACTGTTCTTGTGACCACTTTCTGCCTCTTAGGGTTAAGGGACGGATTTGCATCTTCTGTATAAACCACCATTAACCCTCATCCGAACAAGGGGTCTGGCCAGACCCCCTGACAATATTTGTTGCATAACTATTTTAAATATTATATTTTCTCAAATCGGTTATATGACTTTGTTGCTATATTGTTGAGCAAGAATTAGCACATTTTAACGACCAAAAAGGTTGAGTGCTTAGGATACCCTGAAGATAATACCGGCTAAGTCTGTCAAACGTAAGACTAACAGATAGCCAGTTTACTTCTTCAATGTCGTTGACATTTCGGCACTCAGTGTAATGATCATCTGGATATTGAACAACTTAGAATGGGAGATGAATTAGCGCTTCAAACGGCGCTCTTGAACCAGCTTGCCAGATCTCTCACAGTGCCGTGGATCACTCACTACCAGAGTAACCAAGCCATAGTCAGAAGAAGTGCAGCGTGCAATCTTGGCCACCAGATCTCAGATTGTTACTCAACAGAAGCAGGAAGAGGAGGGTACAAAACGACGATGCTACCTGTGTGGCAAGAAGGACAGATAACACAGTACAGATGCCGCACATGCTACAAAGCAGTGTGTCTGTCTCACTGTCTGATGCGCTGTACACATGTTTTCGAAGCAAACAAGAGCAAGACTAACTGGCCTACAATAATAGTATATTCATTATTTTGTGAGAGATATTTTCTAAAAAAATAATCATGTAGTATTTGAACATAACACCCACCAATCAGTACTAATTTACTAGACTAAATTAATGGTTTCTTTATTTCTTTCTTATTTTATAGATAGATTATCACGGAGTCGATCAAACGTTTACGACAGACTGTGACAAAATACTATAACTATACATTTAGCTTCAAATTCATCATAGAAATGATTTATATTGCTTGGAGAGACTGATACATTGTTATTTTCTGTTATTCTAATAACATGTTGCAAAACTGGCGTATAAAATACACTGTTACCTATGAAGAACCCAAATAAAAAAGGGGGGTCTGGCCAGACCCCCGTTGTTCAAATTAAGTTGCATTTTGCTTGTTCGCATGAGGGTTAAGTTGGATTCCATTTGCAATCTCTAAATGCCTCTTAGATGATGAAGACGACATGAAGGATCAGGATTATCAGAGATATCTCATGGAGAAGATCAACCTTCAAGGAATCGTCGAAAACCCGGAGGCATCCGTCGTAAGTAACTGAATCCTAATCGAACATTTATATAGCGCCGTTCAAAGACAAAAACCAATCGGAGGCACTCGACAACTGGTTGTAGCAAGTGCATGTTTTGTATCATTAGGATTACATAACTGTTCATTGTTCTGTCTTCTGTATAATCTACTGTATAATCTGTTGTTCTTTCAACTCAGTGTTTCACTCTGGATTTCTTTATGTTTTGCATTAACTTCATGTATTCACTTTGTAAATTAGCCAGCCGAGTCTTTTTTCGTTTGACCCTTTTCGGCTGACTCGTTGACCTGCATCAATGTTGTGTTCAAGTTACAATCAGATTGTATTTGCCATACAGTATGTTGCACTGATATGAAATGCTTGTCAATAAATTAATCAGACAATCAACAATTAAACAATCAAGAATCAAACAATCAAGAATCAAACAATCAAGAATCAAACAATCAAGAATCAAACAATCAAGAATCAAACAATCAAGAATCAAACAATCAAGAATCAAACAATCAATCATTTGTAAGATTTTATGCTGCAGTAAATTGCCGATTGGAGGAAGCAAAGAGCCGCTAATCAGGACGTGTTTTGTTGTGCTGAAACGAAATATCCGTGATATTCCTGCATCTAGTTTCATTCAGAGGGATTTTATTGTTTCAGGAAAGCGTGCTGTCTGCTCTAACGAGATACGTGAATAACAACTCCAAGAAAACGGATTCGTTTGTCGTCCACACCAAAGGAACGATCATCGCAAAGAACGCGTCGAGAAAGGTACATACGTCCAAATCAGACAGGTCTCTCCCATTCCTGGCCATAGATTTCTCCGCTGTGCTGCTCATGTTGACCTGGTTGTTCCCAAACCAGAACATCCACAAAGATTCCACAGTAGAGCACAGAAGCTTTGCTGTGGATGGTCGAACTTTCTGGAATAGGTTGCGTAGCATCTTACGAAACGAGCTACTTCGTCTTTATTTCCCTCTGTTCTGTAAGCGATTGAAAACTATTTTCTTTGATCTTGGTTTTCCTTCGTTAGGTTGGGAGCGCCTCTGATGAGTCTCTCTTGAAGAGGAGCTGTATAAATTTGTGATTACTCGTACAAAGAAACAGCAACAATATGGGAATGACAAGGTTGAACTTAACACTTTAACGGCGAGGGTGTACTAAATACGACTGGGACACCCATGCAGCTCATCGTTATAGTGTTGATGGTCTTAAACAGTGATGGTAATCTGTTAAGGGTAGGGTTCCTATGGGCAACTAATTGGTAGTGAATTAATATGACGTGGTCTCCTCAGTAATCCACCGATTGCAAGTGTGAGTCTGATGGGGAAACTGATTGGTGAGCACTGTGAGAGGCACTTTACAAATATATAGATGCAATGCAATGCAATACTAATTGATAGTAACTGTTCTGAAGACTAGTTTTATGTTTAAATGTAATTGATTTAGTATATTTGACATTGTTTAGCCTCTGGGTATTTTGGTAGGTTGTGACATCACTTTGATGGTGTAATCTAGAAGATATTTGTTTATTATTGAATGTTTTTTATTTGTTGATATTTATTTTGTGCTTTAGAGTGCTCGATATCGTTAAGTCGCGTTTTCTGAGTTCGACAATAAATGTTAAAAACCAATAATCGTTTGGGCCTAACGAAGAGTCACGCTATGTTAGTGTTTTTCGAGTAATTTAAACAGATTATTATTTTGTTCTGCAGTCTAGCCACAAGGCGATCATTTTCACGGACATTCGCGAGGGCTACTTGGAGTCGTATCTACCGGGCAGTCCGAAGAACTACTTGCCGCAGGCAGGCAGTCGCAAGTACAAGGCTATATCGTCCCTCGAGAACGAGGTCTGCCTCTTTCCACTGGACACTAGCGACGACGTCTGCAGCACGATAGCTCTGTACATGGCGAAATCTCGACTGCTTTGAACGATCGGACGAGGGACGATCATGAAGAGAGGCATCTGGTTTAAACGCATGCGCGTTGTTCTGCTCTCGTTCCTTCCGAATGTCGTGTGTTGTCTGTTTCTGCTGTTGAGCTGCGACGACTTGCCTGTGATATGTTTTACACGTGTCTTATCCCAGCGGTGGTTTCGGCGTCTGGTCTGCGATTGCTTCCTCCGGTTTTCTTGAGCTTTCAGAAGAAGACTGACCGGTCATTGTATTGATATTCGATGCAGCTGTTGTAGTGGCTGGTTTTTAGGTGTGCGTTTCCTTGTTTAACCAAAAGTGGACGAGTTCTCTTCAGTATTCTGTGTCGATGTTGTGAACAGCTGTCTTCCAGTGTTACCGACCATCCTTTGACTCCACGTTGACTTCGTAGTGATTCCGCGCTGCGGAGTACAACGCCGTTGGATTTGAGGATTCAGTTTTCGTGTCGTTCAAAGGCCGTGAATTTTGGTTTTGGGGCATTTAGTAGGAATTGACTATCGGGTTTTTGTGGCAGTGCCAGCAAGATGTCAATTCTCGTTGTGAGTCGTGATGACAAGCCCAGTGGTTGCTGTTACAGTGATCCAACACAGTCTCTGCTGAATGCTAGTCTTAAAAAATTACGCATCAAACAAGTTTTCTAGTATTTTTGACGTGATATTTTCTGTTACGTTAAATGTAAGGTCTTCTAACAGTGGCAACCAGTGTGGTTGTGATGCTAATTGTCTGGTTTGCAGCACTTTTGTTAGAGTCAGCAGTAGTACAATTTTTCCAGTTGCTATAGAATGCCTCGATGAGTATTAGCCATACAACTGCTTTGCTATCAGATGTCTGAGAGTTTGAGTTATTTTCGTTTCTTCTGTATCTTGAATTTTATTTAGAGTGTATACCCGCATATACAAGTTTTGCTGAGACTTGAGTTATTGTTTTGTGTAGGACATCCAAATTGCCAGTTTGTTATAGGTCAATTTGTTTAAACAAAAAACATTTCTCGATTATTTCAAGTGTTTAAATGTATTTAAATGCATTTGACTGTACTTTGTTGAATTTTTCTTATTAAAATAAATTTGTTGTTATTCTGAATTGTACATTCAACAGCAGAACTGTCAAGTATTTATATACTGTTTAAGGTGGTAACATTGAGTTCATTTTTGGAGCAATTTATGTGAAGAAATTGTCAAATAAAAGAAGCATTGTGCTCGTGTATGAGAGTATTGCTATCGGCATATCAACCTATATAAAATTTTAGCCATATTTGTTCTCTGTTTTGCCTTTGTGACAGTATTTTCTTAAAGTAACATGGAGTGTACGATAGCGTTTTTGCGGGTGGCTGTTTTCTAGGTTAATTCCTACAACGACAGCCTGTCTTTGTGCTTGTAAAATACTCGATTTGGCGTTTGTTGGGTGATTGTTCACGGTTTTGAGAATACCGGTTGTCTACGTTAGTTATTCCATTGTTCTTGAACTTGCTGCTTGAATGATTTACCAGTACAACCTGCTTGTAAGTTTCAGTGTACCATAAGGCTTTTTTACAACTTCTCTTTTGTGGTTTTCTCTTTGCGAACCTGATAATGGCTTGGTGTAGGTGTGCCATCGGTTGATGCACTGTGCAGTAGACACTGGGCTGAAGAAGTTCCTAATCAAAAACAACTACAATAAGAATAATTTTATTTTACGATTTATTTACCGGTAGTCTAATTAATTTTACATTAATCCTTGACAGGAATTGTTTACTGAAGTGGTTTTTTGAGAAATACCATTATGTTCTCTTAGGTTTTTTGTGCAGAGAAATTTTCAGCATGATGCAGCTTCTTTTTAGTGTTATGAGTCGTGTGTTATTTTGAATTAAGTTTTACATGGGGTATTTGAAGAACGTGTACATATTTTAAGTCGTAACCAGCTTCTGTATGCAAACTGCAAGATGAGGTTATCTGAATTTTAAATGTCCTGCATGGGTCATTGGTTATCGAAATGCATTGACTGCTTTTAACTGTATTGCTGTATTGCGATTCGTTCAACTACCTTCTGAAGAAATGTGAACTGAGTTTTTAAATGGTGACTGCTCGCATTGACTTAAATGCATTGTCTTTTGCAATTGTCGCTACTGTGTCCAGAGCTGATTGAGTTCCTAGTTCAATTCAAAAGACGTTTATAAAAGTAACTTCAGAGTTGTCAACCATTCATTTTTTATATAGGATGAACTGTGCAGTGTGCACAGCATTGAAGAGTTGTACAAACATTGAAAAGTTTTACAAAGATTCGAAGAGTTTACAAGGCTTTTAAGAGTTTTACAAAGTTTTTGAAGATTAGTACAAAAGCTTGAAACACAGCTTTAGAGATCGTTTCAGTAGCGTCTTAAATGTACATTTGAGTGTTTGTTTTTGAACTGTGTGTGCCCCTCCCAGTGACCTAGAGACTATGGAGTTCGTTACAAGTTTACTACCAACTTTTACTCGGAGTAGAAGACTGACTATACAGCTGGTAAGCATAGAAGTTTATTTTAGCCAAAGAAGAGCAAAGTATTTTAATAATAATAATTCTTATTTTGTAACTGTGTTAGTACCTCTCGTATCTAGCGACAGTTTGGCTCCAAACCCAGACCAGTTTAAATTACCTCAATCTGCATCCATGCCAGTAAAGACTATTGTTATGTCTAAAGAATCCTAAGATTAGTTATTTTAAGGCATTACGTCATTTAAGGCATTACGTCATGGTCTATTTTAAAGGGGTGGATAAAGGATGCCTTGTTTTATCCCCCAGAAATAGGATTAATATCAGTCCTGTTTATAGCAGTGCATTTTACTCCTTTGAAGAGATCCAGGTTATTTTATGTTTGTGTTGGTATAATTTACCGTGGTTACTTGTTGACAGTGGAGCAGGTACTATACCGACAAATCTCGTAATCGTCATCTCGAGATCTTTTAACAACCTTTCCCCCCAAAAAAAAACAACTTGCGGGAACCAGCTTAGCCACAGGCGCTTAGTCAAAATAAAATTGATAGGCAGAGGGGTCCAAATCGGTTCCAGGTCAAGATCCATATCTGACCATTACACGTTGCTTAGAATTTGTTGCTTTCAGCTTTTTCAGTGGTGTATCTCTTTTTGCATTCTTTGAAGGTGTCTGTAAATATTTCTTCGTGTTGTGTTTTCCTAATTGAAGAAGTGGACAGGTACTTTTAAGCTCGAATTAAAGCTATGAGGCTTTTATTATTTCTAAGCATACTTAGGCTTGTCTGGAATAAAATTTAGTTGTAATAGGTTGTATTTATGTTTAGTCTTTTTTATCAGCTATCAACTAAGAATGTCCTAACTATGTAAGTTCAACTCGTAATGTCACTGCTTGCCTATCAGTTCAAGGGTGCATAGCGAATCCCCGAAACAGAAAATCCGCCGGATCCACAAAATTGATTTTTTTTAAGTTAAATAAAATTATTTGTGCGGAACTAACTTTTCAAGATATTTTCGAATATACTATTCAGGATATTGGCTGATTAGTCCATATTAGCTTTCAAGATTCGAACTCTAATGCAAATGCAGGGACAATACAGTGCAACTTTCTCTTGATTTTGCCCTCCTTCCAAAGTTCAGAATTGCACAACGGCAGAACATCAATGACTCTGAGCAACTGCTCGTGAGTGAATTGCTTGATGCGCCCTTTGTAACGACATGGCTGTGTTACGACGGCATAGCTGAGTGGCGCCATATGAATTGTCCGTAATTTTTATGTCCCTACACAGTGACCGCCTCCAGGCAGGGTCTAACCCATCGATGGTCTAACCCGTTGTCTGTGCTCTACCTGCTGAGTGCTCTAACTTGCCGAGTGCTCGTAAATGATTAATTAATACGACCTTGACCTCTGGCCTTTGCATCATCTGATTCCTCCTCTGTAAGGCGTGTGTCCTATTAAAGTCAGGAACTAGTTTAATCGAAGAACGGAGAACAGGTCTCAGAACATTCAATCTATTCGGTAATATCGATTGCTCATTCCAACCATTTAGAATTACCAACCATTCATTCACTCATGAAGCGATTCAATAAACGGAAAATACATTAAACAAATAAAACTCCACTGTGTCGACAACATCTTTATTACAGCATTATTGAATTTCGGTTTCGTTAAAGAATGTCAATGTTTAAGATTAGCTTAATGTCTTTAAATTTATGTTTTACTGTTATGTTTTCTCTCTGGAACAGCTGTGACGCATTACTATGTTATTGTGGAAAGTTACAGTAGTAGCATAATATGCGCTTGCAATAGTAGGCTACCCGTTGTCAGTCGCTAAGGTATTATACCGACTGATTTAATGAGTTAGCGACTGACTTAACAACTTAGTCGACTAACTCACATGCATATCATCTACTGTACTAACAGACCAATGACTGTGAAATATTAATGTGAATTTATGAAAGAAATTTACAGACGCAAACAGATACCAGAGTGTTTGTAAAAGGAATGAAGCGCACGACTGAGTCCAAGGTTGCACTTCTGTTGCTCCGTGTTGGCTTCTGAGGGACCTTGCGATCCATTCCGTGTTGGCTTCTGAGGGACCTTCAGTTAGTGGGATTTAAACAGAAATGTCCGAATGTCTCAATTACAAGAACGTTATTGCGGCCAGTTATCGGAAATAGTTCGAATGTTCACAGAAAGACTGTTCCAAAGAGAGTGACGCTGAGTTCCTGACCAGGAATGTGTGTTTCTGATCTGAATTTTGGCTTAGTTGTGGTACGGCGCTTCAGACTCACAGTTCTCTGTGACTCTGCAAACGCGAACAATTTTCGTAATTATGATTCCAGATGTGTTTCTGTTGTCGATGGACATTTCTGTGGAGCAATTCCGCCTTCTCGGCGAAGTGATGATACCCCAGGCATGGGGAATCATGCCCACATCCGGATGGAGGACATCGAAGTAACGATAAGAATCCGGCGCAATAGGGGGCGTTGAATCGTTTTCGAAGTCTGAGCTGAAGTGAAAGTCGCCTGTGCCGAAACCTAGGTCAGTGTTGACCAAACGTATCCCATAATATTGCGAGAACAGTGGATAACCGATCGCTCCAAAGACGTTGCACCAAGGAACTGCGAGTGAATCCGCCATCGTTTGCAGAAAAGATTCGAGGAGTGGCGCGTACGAGGCGAACTCCTTCGGCGATCCCTTGTCCTTGACCGTTATCTTGGTGGCAGTGATCACTGACACCACCCTGTCTATGAACGTAAGAAAGTACATACCTGCCGACTTGGAGACGAACATGCGAAGTTTCGCCACTGTCACCTCGGATCCGTCCTCTTCTGGAAAGACAATGCTTAATTCGATCTCGCCTTGAGACGATACGGCTTTCGAGGAGAAGTTCACAGATGGTCGGCTCGTGGCTCTGAATACGAATTTAACGGTAGAGTTCGGGTACTTCTCGGAAATGTTCGGGAAAATGGTTTTAAAGCAAAATGGATCATCACAGCTGGTGTCAAAAAGATTGCGGTAGTATCTGTAGATCGACGGCAACCAAACATCCTTTGTGATATTTACTGAGAACCAGCCTTTTTTATAAACGACATCCAACAGAGTGTTTAAGACGTGATCGGACATGTAGAGGCCTACCATGGAAGAATTTAAAGGCGGTAGATGAAGGTCAGGCGGCGGAATAGAAGACTCTACCTCGTTAGAAACCGTTCCAAATGTAAACCGGAAAGCTACTTCAATGCAGTCGGATTGTATGATAGGCTCTTTGACCAAGGTGTCGTTCAAAGTGAAGCCCTCTCTTCGCAAGTTCCGTTTTAATCTGGCGTACACCATCAGGTATCGCTCGAGCGACGAGATCAGCCATATTGTACATCGCGGTACTTACAGATGCATTCAGTCTGTTTTGCAGATAGTCGTGTAATTCCGTCTTATTTCCGTCGAATAAACCCTGAAATTTCGAGGAATTTCCTGACTTCTCTGTTATATTCAGGCTGCTGTCGATCATGCCGACGTCAACCAAACACTTGGTCAAAGAAATGTTTAGACGATCGTCGCTTCCTTTCTCAAGCGCAAGCACAGCGTCAAATGACATTTCCGACAATTGAACACAAGCTCTGCCCCTCACATACGCGGCTTTATCAGCTTCAGAATCCTTCAGTTCAAAGTCGGAACAAATGGTGAATTTTGCTCCCAGTAACGTCCATCTGATGCCTTCTCCAGGTATAAAAGTCACGTTCGACTTTGGAGGAATGTAGCTGTCGACGGTAAGGTACTGCAGAGAACAACTGCCGAATATGCAGCTTTCCGCGCGGTTAATTTCATTCATACTCATTTCATTCAAACTCCTGCTAATATGGTCGGCCAGGAGGTGCTTTGTTCCAATCTCACTAGCGAACGTCAAAGCTTCAGGCGTCGTTCGTACAACAATATCCCTCCTCCCCAATAGGAATTGAAGAGGTGCAACTGAGCCAACACATACCGAGAAAGACAGCCTGGAGAAACATTTCTAAGCGGTTTCTGAAGCGCTGTGTTGACGAGTCTTCTCTACGTAGTCACGCTGCCACACAAACTGTTGAATCGTCCCAATTGGTGATCGCTGTCTGGGTTTATATAGGACTCTGTGTGTTCCTGCAGCAGATGTATTGGACGTGTCTGAAGATAGCAGATAATTGTTAGTTTTGCAACTAAAGCAAAGCAGGTATGCACTCATATGTCATAGACTTTAATTAAGTAAAATAATTGAAGTTCGTGATTGCGTTCTAATGACAATCAATACAGCAATTTATTTTAGACGTTACAGTCTTTGTCGGATGTGATTTCACGAAGAAAAAGTTTAATTTTCAAGTACACGACTATTGATTGGACATTTGCAATTCGTCTGACAAAATCTTGTTATTGACGAAAGAGTCGCCGTTTGTTGCATTGTAGCATAATAATTATTAGTTGCACGATCGCGAGAAATTACTTTTTGAAAGCTGCTTCTAACGGAATACAATTAATCACAAGTTTGCAATTTTATAAACTCCAATGAGTGTAGCCAGCTGCAAGTGTGTGTGTGTGTGTGTGGAAAGAAACAAAATGCACGGAGTCCTCTGAGGTTCATACCTGCAATTGTTCTAAATTATAGGTTTTGCGCGCCTACGGAGAGGACCACCATACGCTACACGGTGTTCTTGATCTATTCGACAATATTCCCACACGAGCTTCATATTTTCTACCATATGGAGCAATAATCTTGGATTAAAGCAAGATAATTGTCGGTGAAATTCCGAGGAACGTTTCTGTTGAAATCTGGAATCTGCCGAGATTGATGGGAAAACGAAAGGCATGCAGATCGCTGTACGCCTACCTGTGGCTACAGGTGTCAAATATCGATTCAGCGCTCAGACGTTTTATAGGGCAAAAGGACAATAACCCCCGGACAATAACCCCCAGACAACAATAGCCCCCGCGGACAATAACCCCCGGACAATAAACCCCTATATGCTGATATATTAAGTATATAAATATACAAATAATGTATATTAATTATTCAGTTTTGAAGGTTATGTATACGTATAGCAGGAAAAGTGTCTAATAGGCTAAATTAATATATAAACTGTAGGCTATAATTAATATACATTATTTGTATACATGTATTTATATACTGAATATATCAGCATATAGGGGTTTATTGTCCGGGGGTAATTGGCACTTGGGTTATTGTCCGGGGGTCATTGTCCGGGGGGTCATTGTCCTAGAACCGTTTTAAACTTAGTACAGGGCCTATTCTTTGCTTTGTGAAAAGAAATCTTTGAATAGGCCTACATTTTCTAAGAAATTAAATAACGTAGACCATCAAGAAATCAATAGCCTAACAGGCGCTAATTGTATAATAATTATGGAAAGACATTTTCTAGAAATGATGAATGATGCAATTTCTTGAGAAAAAATCACTTCGGAGGAAATTTTAACAAGAGATTGTTGCACTGAAGACCAATGATTAGTTTTTTAAATGCTGAAAAGTAGTTAGGCCTATCTCTTGCAGCTATAACTTGCTTTAAATCTGTTCCTAACAATCTGTAGGTTACGTCTGTCGGGTGCTATGCAGAACAATTCCATGCGAAATCAGGACTAGGCTATATGAAAGAAAAATCCAAAAGCGAGGCAACCTTCTATGAATTACATGGATCGAAGACAAATATAAAAATTACAGTGGCTTCTTACCATTATTATAATGAGTGTAAATACTATTAAAGACCTTTCCAAGTAGACCTACATAATCGAAAGTGGCTGATGAATTTATCCTCAAACAAATCACGTTTATGCAGGGGCGAAAATCTATGCATAACTTTGGGGGGCCAGAGTACCTACGAGGGCCAGATTTTTGGGGGAACAGAAGGGCTTAAGTCAAAACTTTGGGGGGACAGTCCCCCCCATGATTTACGCGGCCACTGCGTTTATGGATGCAACCTCCGAGACCAGTCCTTCAAATCTGGTAATATGTCTTCTGTCCTGGAAATAATTAACTAATCAGCTATATGTTTGGTCCCAGATGTCTATAGAGTTCCTAGCTTTTCCATAAGAGAACAATGGCCATACTCCTCCTGGTCTCACCCGGGCAATACAATCCGAGCAGCTCGAAACTCCGATCGTCCATATGCGAGGCACATACGGTCGAAACGACAGGCTCATCAACACAGACAATGACGCCGTCACCCGCTCTTCGGCCGAGTCTATCCCTGAGGATAGATCTATAACCATAGATTACGGTATGATCCACGCGGTGATGTTTGAAGTGGGTTTCAGATAATTTTGCAATGTGAGCGCCATAGCTAGATGGTTCAGCATGCAATTGGTACAATGAATGCTCTTTTGTTAGTGACCTGGCATTAATGATATAGATTGCTGGTATAGATGGTTTCTGGAGTCGAACATTTGGGGAGAGCGTTGTTGGTTTTGTTGGTTTGGAACTGTGAGATGAACGGCGGATCTACGTAGCTACGTGACTTTATTTTCGGCTTCAGAGTGTAGAGGAGTCCAGGGCGTTGTATGACAGGGTCCTAGGGATTGAGTTTGTTTCTAGACTTTAATCAGTGTTGGTGTTTCACAAGGGCAAATTCTAAAGTCTCTAAATTGTAGAGGAAGTCTGCGCTAACAGAGATGGACGTATTAACCTACCCCAACTTTGATCTGGCATCGGAACGAACAGAGCAGCTTGGCTAAATATTGGGGACTTGATTTCATATAGCACCGATAATAAAGTGGTCTTCCTGACGTGGCTTTTGTGGGCGCTGAGAAATTTTCGAAGATTTACATTACATTACACTAGCGTGCGGAATCGTGATCCCTTAATTGTAACATTTAATGCTTACCCATTTACATTGAATTACAATATATATGGATCTTTAATTAATGTATCTGGGGTTTTATTATAGTGAATTCTTAGAACCTGTGAAAAGCGCCGTGATGGAGTTAAACAGACGAGTCCGAATAAATAATAAATGACGAGAATGTTACATTGGCCGAGTTTTCAGAAATAGTTTCTGGGAGGGGTTTTGGGGTAATGGTATCACTCTGGCGCGAAGAGACAACGGACCCGCTACCCTCCCTAAGGTCGACTCAGCCATTTCGTTCGCAATATGACGTTAAAAATCAGCAGTAGGACTCGATGGGCGCCTTGCATGGCTGCCAAGCAGTTAAATTCGACTCTTGTAATATCTTGTTATCATTCGTTCATACTATGAATTGTAATAATACTGCGTACTTGTCAGTTTGAAAATATTAAACGAAGATTATTATTAGTAGTAGTAGAAGTGCATTAGGGCGCGGTGGTGTAGGGGTATGTTCGGTGCCTTGCAGCCGGAGGGTTGCGGGTTCGAATCCACCTCAAGCCGCCGCGTAGGGACTCCTGGGCAAGTCCTTCACTCGCAATTGCTCATGCGCTTCGGCGTGAAACTCCGATTCAGTGTCCGCGCTGTAGTCGGGAGCGCCTCTGAGTAGAAATCTTGAAGGGGCGCTATAACAAGTGCTCATACATACATACATACATACATACATACATACATACATACATAATACATACATACATACAGGGAGATTGCTCCAAAGAGAGTAACGCTGAGTTCAGACTGGGAATTTGCTACAGTGAATTGAATTTCAACTCAGGCGCCGAACAGCAGCTGAGATTCTCGTTTCTCTGTGACTCTCCGCATTCGATCAAGTTTCATAAAAATCAAAATAACAATAATAAATTGCGCTTTTGCCCAGTCGAGTTATTATAATTGTAGGCCTACGTCTTATTATGATTATTAGTTCCACTCTCCTGTCCATCGACAGTGTAACTCCAAACCCTTCCACGTTTCCGCTTATGTTAACGACTAGTCCGCGGAGTCAGACGCTAAGGAATTACCAGCTGCCTTTACGACTTATATAGCAACTGACTTTACAATTTAGTTAGTCAACTAAATCACATGCTTATCAATCAATGTTGATTAGCTTGCCGACTTGTTCTTAGGTAATCCTTTATGTATAGAGTTGCTTAATAATAAAATACATTTTACCGCCTACTCTACTGACAGACCAATGACTGTGAAATATTAATGTGAATTTATAAAAGAAGGTGGCGTTCGAATACGAGTGTTTATAAAAGATAGAAAGCACACGCCTAAGACAAAGACTGCTCTACAGTGCTCATTCAGAGTGCAATGGAAAAAGGTTGAGAACCACTGCATTAATCAATAGGTCATTAATCAATGGCAATAAATCCAGTGGTTCTCAATCATTTTCAAAGAACTCTTACTAGTGATCATTCAGTCAGCGGCATCTGACCCTATTTCAAGTTAGGCCTATATCTTTCTTCCAGTTGGCCCTAGTTATTTATCTTAATGACGAGCGACGTTCCGTATGCTCAACCCCGTATGCTCAACCACAGTGGCTGGTTGTAACGGGGGCAGGTTGTAACAGCATGTAAATCACGGAAACTGAAAGTCAGACAACCAGCGTTTATATAAAGGTCAAAACTTGCGTTCTATAGTTTCCGGTTAATATTCCTTTTGTCTTGGTTGACGCTGCAGGCAGGGCCGATGAGAGGGGGGGTCAGGTGGGGTTGCTGCCCCGGGGCCCGGTTCTATGGCAGGGGCCCTGGCAGGGGCCCGGATATGTCTAAAACGTTTTTCAAACTGAAGAAACCTGTGGGTTTTGGTCTAATGCAGTCTAATTGCTTTAATTTAATAGCTAGGTAATGAAGTAAATGAGGTACTATATAGATTTATTGAATTTCTTTACCAAAATGTAAGCCATTAACGAATGTGACGGTGTAAATGGGACTGAAAAGGTTAGCATTGTTGTAAAAGAAAACGATTTAATAGGCTAACTGTGAAACTTAACAGTCTCAGTTGCTCAGTCAGAGGATTTAGGAGTGAGCACAGTAACAGAAGGTGGTCATCACTCATCAGAATGGTTTTGGACTATCTGCAGCTGATGCAAAGTTAACTGATGCAGACAAATTTCGATTTCTGGCTGAATTCTATACTCCACCAGAATCGTATGCGTGGCCAAGAACTTTGCATTACGGGGTGCGTAATGCAAAGTTCTAGGCCACGTTATAGTTGAATAACTTGAATTTGAAAAACACTGCTTATCAGTAAGCCTATTTTGAGATTTATCAGCAGTCAGCCTAGAATTGATTATTTGTTTCTGGTAGGCATAAAATTTGTACTGGATGTCAATTTCTGAATTGAAATTTGAGTTATTGTCAAAATAAATAATACTTTAACTCACAGCTGGGTGTAATTTATCACAATAAATAATTGATATCAAATTACCAATATTTGATTATAATTCCATTAAGTTGATAACGAATTACCATCATAAATCTGGAGCTCAATAAAGGAAAGAAAGATTGGTGAAAGTCAGGAATGCAAACGAGAGACAAACAATCCTTCAAAGCCTTGCATTTTCAATTTCATCAAAAGCGAATGATGCAGCAAATCAAGCTGACAATATCGTTGTTAGTATGATAGTAGATGTAGTCTACGTGGAGTTGATCACGGTAGGCTACAGAGCGAGTTGTTGACGTACTTAATTTGGACAATGCAACACAGCAACTGACGTATCCTCACCTCTTGAAATTGGATATCATAATGCGATAAATGCCATTTAAAAATCATTTAGGCTATCAGATTCACATAATCACATTTCCCTATTAAATTTCTGTACATTTCTTTATAATTAGAGTCATAGATGGACCTTTTAAACCAGAAATTGATTTTCACATTTACTTTTACTATTATTATTCAGGGCTTTTAACAGGAATTTTTAGAACAGAACGACCCCTTAAAAAGCCATAGTGAATTATTCCAAATCGGATGACAACGAACATTCTAAAACTAGTTTTAACTGCACAACAATGCTTCTACAGCTGCACAAATTCATTTAGAACTGCCCTTTTTGTGTAGAACTGCACACTAAAAAAGTCCTGTTATTATTATTATTACCCTTATTATTATTCGTTAAATGTAGTTTGATAGCGTTTTTTTAGGCTTAAACCAGACGTGGGCTTAATGATAAAAACGAGGGGCCCTGATGGATGTCTGCCCCGGGGCCCGATTTGGCTCTCGACGCCCATGGCTGCAGGTTTAGGGATTTTTTCCATAAATCGTGATTTTCACCACTGAAAGTAAGAATTTTTTTCGCATTGTGTGCGTTAGGCTCACGATATTCTTACTTATTGTCGGTTAATGAGAAGCTTGTTTATGTTAGAATACATGACAGGATTCAAAATCTCGCTAGCTAACATGGCGTTTGAGAATTTTATTTAATCATCGTAGGCACGTGGCCGGGGCAGGTTGTAACATTTTCCACGGGGTTGGTTGTAACACTGTTACAACCTGCCCCAGAGCCATCTTCAATGTTTTAAATGCTTGGTTTTGACTTGCATCCTTCCTCAAATGTTATTTAATTGCTTTTTAAACTGCAGAGCTTTGTTTGCCAAAAAACAGCTTCAGGAAACAAACATCTACACTATTAAAGGCATCTGCTTTTTACTCAAAAGACCTCCAATCTTCGTCGTCTTTTGATCCTGTGTTAGTATTGCCTCACCCAAAAGCCGGGGAACGAAAAATAACCAAAGCTGGGAGAAAGCGAAGACATGCTGCAATTTTTGACACACCAGAAAAGCGTGCTCTAGAAGAAGAAAACGAGAAAAGGAAATCCACAAGAAAGAGACCCGAAACAAAGAAGAGCCAGGCTGGAAAGAAAAATAAATCGACGGGTGAAAGAAAACTAGACAAGAAAAAGAAGACTAGCAATGGTCCCAAGAAACAGAACGCAGCAAACAAGAAGAAGAATGTTCATAAAAATAGAAAAGCATCCAGTTCATCCACTTCGGAAGATGACGATTGCTTTTGTCTGGTTTGTTGTGAGCCTTTTGGTGCTGTCACAAGCAAAATGGAAGATTGGATCCAGTGCGTAGTTTGTAAGAAGTGGTCTCATGTGGATGGAACTACGAATTATACCTGCCATAACTGTGATTCCGACGACTCGGAATAACAATAAGCTATTGACTTACGTAGTGTTACAACCTACCCCAATATTGAAAGTGGTGTTAGGGGTCGTCCATTAATTATGTCAACAAATTTTAGGCCAGTTTTTGACCCCCTCCCCCTTGTCAACAACTGTCAAACATTGACGGACCCCCTAAAAATTATGTCAACAATTCCAGAACCCCCCTACAAAAAAAGAAACAAAATGGCTCAATACATGTAGAATCAGTTTTTTTATTTTACACTAAAAATGCAATCTCGAATTTCAAAATATATGAGTTTACTTTATTATCAGCTTTTAGTAGTATTAAACATTAAGCACTTTATACATTTTTAGCATTTCTTAATGTTTTCACTACCATTTGGAAGGGTCTGTGTTGATTTATTGGAGAAAAATTTCTTGACGTCAACTTGTACCGAACCCCCTCCCCCTCTTGTCAACAACTGTCAAACTTTCCAAACCCCCTCCCCTATTTTGTTGACATAATTAATGGACGGCCCCTTACAACTTACCCCGTGTCTTGTTACAACCAACCCCAAGCCGGGGCAGGTTGTAACACTTTTTAAATTTTTTAAACATTTCTTTTTGTTTCTAAAGTAATAGAGTTAGACATTTGAAACTTTGTCTAATTATTAAGCTTTTATAAAGGATTTCGATGATTATACTGTGTTTCGTTATTGGAGAAATAGTTCGGTCAAAAGTCACTTAAATGTGTAAATTGTTACAACCAGCCCCGGTCTCCCCTAGCGAGTTTGCTTCATCGGCGGTAGCAATTTATGCAATACATGACAAGGATTGTGAAGAATACAGACAAACAGTCTGTCACCCGCATTGCTTCAAAGAGTCTCAAATGAAGGAGAAAATATAGAGAAGTACCTCTGGCGTACCAGCCTCCGGATAATTCCCTCAAGAGTCTCCCGTTCCTGCGCTCTCGCAAAGCCCCACCACACAGGCGAGCAATACAGCATCATACCAACCGTAGTGGCACGAACTACATAAAGTAAGCTGGCCCCCGAGAGCCCATGCGACCTCAGGAGCCGAAGTGCATAAAAGGACTGCCTTGCTTTAATGGTTCGATGTTTAATGTGGCTGGAGAACCCAAATTTCTCTGTAAGCTCTACACCCAGAATATTTTGAGTCTGCACCCGTGCGATACCTTTTAGAGGAGGGGCGACTGGCTTCGACTTGAGGGCTTAGCGACGGCGTATGTCGGGGCTCGGTTACTATAATCGATGACTTGAAGATTGAAATCAACAAGTTTCCAAACAAGTATTTTTAATCTCCAACGGCCGATTCCATCAAGTTTGCCATTACGTCCATTGTGTAGCCCGGTGTAGCGATTTCAGATTACCCCCATTCACCTTACCCCCCGGTAACTTGAAATCGCACTCAGATTACCGGGGGGTAGGATGAAATCGATTTCAAGTTACCCCTGGGGGTAGCTTGAAGGCGATTTCATCCTACCCCCTACGATTTCAGATTACCCCCTTAAAATATTCATTTATTTATGTTTATTTAGATAATTATTTCATGCATAAACACAAATTAACTGTCTCTACTATTTTCTTTTGATACCCACTAGCCATGAATGCTTGTAATATAATTCATGTGAATTATATTACAACCTGTTGTGCTCTCGTGTAATTGGGCATCTGACATGCATATCGTAGTTGTCTGTGGTTTAATACAATTAACATTTAGATGTGAATGAGCAGTCTGGTTTCCGCAGGAATCACTCCACGGAAACCCTTCTGCTCCGGCTTCTGTCTGACTTTTATAGCGCTATGGACCTTGGCCAGCTTACACTCCTAGCTCTTTTCGATGTTAGCTCTGCCTTTGATTCTGTAGACCACTCCATCCTTCTGCAGTGCCTCTCTACTTCCTTTGGATTGGTTGACCAGCCTTTAGAATGGCTTCGATCCTTTCTATCTGAACGCACAAACTGTGCGGTTGTTGGCTCCTCTAGGTCCCTTTGGGTCCCCGCCCCTTTTGGTGTGCCCCAGGGCTCCGTCCTAGGTCCTCTTTTGTATATTCTCTATACGGCTGACCTCTGTCCTCTGCTGACGTCTCTGGGGATTCTGCACCAGCTCTTTGCAGATGATGTCCAAGCTTACATCCATTCCCATCCATCAGACTCAGTCGCTACTGTACAACAGATGTGCCTAACGATAGATGTTCTTTCCTCTTGGATGGTCTCAAATAGACTTCTCCTAAATCTTTCCAAGACTCAGTTTATTTGGCTTGGTGGCCGTCGGCAACTAGATGGTATTGATTTGCTCCAGCTTACTCGGGTCTTTCCTGATATAACTTTTTCCATAACGCTTCGTGACCTGGGCCTTGACCAAGAACTTAGTCTTTCTCAACATGTGAACTTGATCTGTCGAACCTGTTACTATCAGCTTCGCCAGCTCCGAGTGGTTTCTCGCTCTCTTTCTCATGACGCACTAGTGGTTCTTGTGCATGCCTTCGTTACTAGTCGAATTGACCACTGTTGTTCGATCCTCGTTGGCCTCCCGCTTGGGGTTCTGGGGCGACTAGATCGAGTTCTGCGCTCAGCTGCTCGGCTTATTGGGCGAATTCCCAAATTCGGCTCTGTCTCTGCCTACATGCGCGATGTGTTACACTGGCTGCCTGTGGCCCAACGGATCTCATACCGTATTGCTTCTTTGGTTTCACGCAGCATCCTTGGCTGTGCTCCATCTTACCTGCGCAACCTCTGCCGCCCAGTGTCCGACGTTGTAGCGCGTCGGGCGCTTCGCTCCGCGACGACGGGGCAACTCCTAGTCCCGCGGGCTCGCTTGACTGCTAGGCAGCGCCGAGCTTTCTCGGTTGCAGGCCCCTCCATCTGGAATGACCTGCCATCGGAGCTGCGCTTGCTACCTTTGACCAGTCAAACTGGGTTTATAAATCACTTAAGTCTTTTTACTTTTGCCGTGGCTGGACTGGGAGCGCTTCTGAGTAGATTTCTTGAAGGGGCGCTATATAAATCTCCAGAATAAATTAATTTCTGTGACATTTAAATATTTTTTAAGACATTGAGACTAGCTTTCAACCGTGTATGTTTCACGTGTTTCATTCAATAAAAGTAGGGGAAGGGCTTCTATTTATGGTCTCCCTAAGGGAAAAACGATTTTCTCCGACTTCCTATAATAGCCTAAGTAAAAAATGTATTACCACTTTATATAGATTGAGTTTAAGAATTATTGTGACATGGTGAAAGATGTCTTAGTTGCTTTGATTTAGTAGAGGTCGCTCGTGTTTGTCAAATCTTTTGGAGTTCTTTGAGGAAGTCTATGAGAGGATAGATGAGGTAAAGCCTGTAGATGTAATTTACTTAAATTTTGCCAAGTCATTTGACAAAGTACCTCATAAGAGACTGGCCAAGAAGTTGCAAGCATGCGGGATTAGAGGGCAGGTACTAGCATGGATTCAAAGCTGGCTATCAGGAAGAAGACAAAAGGTGGGCATAGGTGACAAACATTCTAGCTGGACGACAGTGCTAAGTGGAGTTCCACAAGGATCAGTGCTTGGGCCATTGCTGTTCGTACTTTTTATTAATGACATAGATGATGGGATTTTATCTAAAATTTCTAAATTTGCAGATGATACCAAACTATGTAGAGCAGTGGGAAATGAACAAGACGCGGAGATACTACGGGAAGATCTAAGAAGAATGTTCAGATGGTCACAGGACTGGCAGATGCTCTTTAATGTGGAAAAGTGCTGCATATGGGGAAGAGAAACAGCGAGTTTTCATATGAAATGGGGGTATGGTGTTGAAAGTGGGTGAAGAAGAAAGGGACTTGGGAGTGATTATGCACAAGAGTGCAAAACCCTCAAGGCAATGTGCTGAAGCATAAAAAGGCTAACTCGACTTTAGGCATGATAAGAAGGACAATAGTCACCCGAGACAAGGATACAATATTGAGGTTATACAAATCACTGGTTAGGCCTCAGTTGGAATACTGCATCCAGGTATGGAGTCCCTACCTGAAACAGGACATGGAAAAGCTGGAGAAGGTGCAAAGAAGAGCTACACAAATGATTTGGGGCTACAAGGATTTGGGATATGAAGAAAGGTTGAGGAGGTGTGGACTAACAACATTGGAGAGAAGGAGGAGCAGAGGAGACCTAATTGAAGCCTACAAGATTATTACTGGAAAGGAGGCAGTGCACAAGGAGAAGTTTTTGAATTAGCACCAAACAAGGCAACTCGGGGACATAGGTATAAATTATTTAAGTAAACCAAAAGGGACATTAGGGCAGAAATTGTTCAGTGCAAGAGTTGTAGATTTGTGGAATAGTTTGGATGATAGTACTGTCTCAGTGGACACTATCACAGCTTTTAAGAAGAAGCTAGGGAAATTGGGTTATTAATCATGTTCCAGGTTAATTGCAGTGGTTCTAACACAGACTAAACGTCTTCTGAACCACTTCAAGCCCTTATAATGGTATGTTATGTTATGTTATACCAGTCATGGTACGTATTACACGGGGTTCCGCGACAACTCGTCTACAGACTTTTCGTCTACGACACTTCATCTATAGACACATCGTCTACCGACATGTCTACACAGTTATTTGATATTGTCACTTTAAAATGGAAGCTGGATTGATGAAAAAACTGTGTCCCGAAATGGAAGTGGGATTTATGAAAACATTCCTGTGTTGAAATAGAAGCTGGATTGATCGAAATAATTTTCCCTGTAAAAGAAGCTGGATACCAAGCTCGATGCATGGATGAAACTAAGTTTCCATTCAATAGAAGCTGGATTGATGAAAATAATCTTTTCATTAGTAATTAGAAGCTGGATTCCTGAGAATATATAGCACGTCTTAGCGAAACTATAAGAAAGCGGCCTCTGTTGATTAGCCCTAATGGATACAGATAGGCCTACACTTGTAGACGTCTGTATACGAAGTGTCGTAGACAAAGTGTCGGTAGACGAATTGTCGTGACACCATTACACGGGAGTCCAAATTAAAAGCCCTTCCCCTATCATTAGTTGTAAGCATAAGAATTTATCATTTGTGATAAATCAAAGAGGGGGTAATGTGAACAGGGCGGGGGTAATCTGAAATCGATTTCATATTACCCCCGGGGGTAATATGAAATCGATTTCAGATTACCGGGGGTAACTTGAAATGGGGGGTAGCTTGAAGTCTTTACACCGGTTCTATGACAAAACTCATTTCGAACTCCGATTTTATTCTACGCTTCCCTATGTATATAATAGTAACGCTAGTTACAATGTGGTGAAGTTCAGACAATTTCAAAGGTTGTTTAAGGCTCAGGTGATTTCCAAATACGGATAAGCATCTATAGTGCATAATTTTGGAGGCCCGACCCAAATGACCTTTTCTCAGCTACCCCTTATTGTAGGACGAGAGAAAGAGTTGGCCCTGAACAGCCAGTAACGAATACTAGTGATCATAACACTTAGTACACCTGCCAGAATGCCCACATGGAGCCCATATGGGAACCATGATCCCATTTGGGACTCTATATAGTCTTCATGGATCCCCTCCAATGCCCATGGATATTCTGCATGGGCAATGCAATACAACTTTCTTCTGATTTTGCCCTCCTTCCAGAGTTCATGAGTGCACAACGGCTGCAGTGACTTTGAGCAACCGAGCGGGGAGGAAGAGGATCGAACCCGTAGTTCGCTTCAGAGGCTGACTGGTCTAACCATCCAACTTCCATGCCCCACAATTATTATGGCGTCGCATCTTCGTCGCTGTAATTGTCGTCGTCATCGTCGTAATCATAATCGTAATAAAGCTGATTAATAAATATATTCATTATATTTATTATACTATCCGGTGGTCCTGCCACATCTTTTCGCTACCTCAAAACTTGTTTTTATTCTCGAGGACTTTCGCACTGGGAGCGCCTCTGATTGGTGTCCACTGTGAGAGGCGCTTTATAAATGTTTAAATACAATACAATACACTGAATACAGTATTGATCAGCCACGAGATACGGCTCTTGAGTCTTGAATCATCTGGTTCTCACGCGGTAAGGCGCGTCCTCCAAGTAAGAACTAGATGAAAGTCCTAATAGAAGAATGTTGCACAAGTCTCTGAACATTCTGTTCTATTCGTTAATATCGTTTGCTCATTCCAACCACTTATAATTAGCAACCATTCATTTACGTAAGTCGTGTTTCAATAAACGGAAAATAAACTTAGGCTACATTAAATAAAACAAACTGTTTTGTGTCGAAAACACGTTTATTGCAGCATGTTGTAATTTCTGTTTCATTACGAAACGTCAATGTTTAAGCCTTAAGGTACATTCAGCATTTTTTTTAATATATTTTATACCGTAAGATGTTCAATTTGGAGCGGCTATGACGCATCAAGATCCGACAGTGATATTGGACCACGGAAGGTACACCAGCTTTAAAGTTATACATAGGTCTATATAATATAATATTTATATCCAGATTCACATTTCTCAGCAACTCTCTAAGAGAGAACATTTTTTTATAATTATGATGATGACGATGATATTGTATTTCTATAATGTTCTACAGATATTTCTTTGGAGCATTCTCTTTTCTCGAGGAAGTTGTGATACTTCTGGCACGGCGATCACATTTCCTTCTGGTTGAGAAGAGATAAATATCGAGTGTAGATAGCGTAATTTTTTTCCATCGAGGGCGATGAATCGTAATCGACGTCTGTGCTGAGGAGGAGGGCACCCCTCTTGAAATCTATGTCAGCGTTGAACAAACGTATACCATTTGAGAAGTACAGTGGAGAACCGAGCGCTCCATATTGGTTGATCTTTGGTAGTAGGATCAACTCCACGATAGTCTGCAGAACGTTGCTGAAACGAGGCAGGCACGAGGCGAACTCTTTCGATGATCCATTGTCCGTGAATGTCATCGGGGGAGCAGAGACTATTCCCAACACCCAATCGCTAAACGTCATAGCATATGCTCCTATGCCGGCGTACATGGTAAGGTTGGCTAGTGTTACTTCGGATCCATCCACGTCTGGAATCACGATGCACAATTCAAACGCGCCCCCGAATAGTAGCGCATAGAAGACGTCCATCCATGGTCGACTCTTGGCTCTGATTGCGAATGTAACGGAAGTGTTCGGATACTTCTCAGAAATGTTTGGGCAAATGGCTCCGAAGCAAAACGTATCGTCACACGAGGTGTCAAAAAAACTGCGGTATTTCCTGTAGTTCGACGGCAACAAATCCTTTGTGATATTTATTGAGAACTTTTCTGTTTTAAAGAGGACATCACACAGAGAGTTTGCAAAGAATACGGATACGTACACGGCTACCATGGAAGAGCTTGGCATCGAAAAGTTACGGTTAGGTGGATAAACGGAAACCCCTACATCGGCGCCAACCATTTGAACTGCACCACTGAAAGCTGCCTCAATGAAGTCGGGTTCCAACCTGAGCTCTCTCTTCAAAGTGTCGTTTAAAATGAACCCGAAAGAAGACGCAAGTTTTTCGTTCATCAGGCGTAGGCCATCCGGTATCATTCGAGCAACAGAATCAGCAATATTGCACATCGCAGTACTTACAGATTTATTCGCTCTGTCTTGCAAGTAGTCTTGTATCTTCCTGGTGAGTAAATCATCAGATGTTTCGGAATTGCCATCTTTATGAGTTATAGTCACGTCACAGTAGATCACCCGGACGTCAGTCGAACACTTGGACATGGAAATGTCTAGCTTTTCATCGATTCCTCCGCTAACATTAAGCACAGCTGCAAGTGACATTTCAGACAATTGAACGACAGCATTGCCCTTCACATACGTGTTTTCATCGACATCGGTCCCATTAAATTCGAAGTCGAAAAGAAGAGTGAGTGTGGCTCCTACTAACTTACAGTCGATGCCTTCTCCACGTCTAACTGCCACGTTCGACATTGGAGGAATGTAGTTTCTGACGTAGAAGTTCTGCAGAGAACAACTGCCGAAGGGACAACTTTCCGTTCGGTTTCTACCATTCAAACTCATGCGAATGTAGTCGGCCAGGAAGTGCTTTGCTCCATAATCACAACCGAAGTTCAGTGCGGACGTATTCAGCCGTATTATTATTCCCGGTGGTGGTGGTTCCTCCATAGGGATGGTAATTGCAATGGTGCAACCGAACCAACACATACCGAGAAAGACAGCCTGGAGAAACATTTCTAAGCGGTTTCTGAAGCGCTGCGTTGACGAGTCTTCTATACGTTGTCACGTAGCCACAACTGTTGAATCGTCCCAATTGGTGATCGCTGTCTGGGGCTTATATAATCGGTGTGTTCCTGCAGCAGATGTATTGGACGTGTCTGAAAGTAGCAGATTGTTAGTTTTGCAGCTAAAGCAAAGCAGGTATGCACTCGTATGTCATAGACTTTAATTAAGAAAATAATTGAAGTTCGTGATTGCATTTTAATGACAATCGATACAGAGAAGCATTTTAGACGTCACATGCAGTCTTTGTGGGATATGATTTCACAAAGAAAACGTTTAATTTTCAAGTACACGAGTATTGATTGAACATTTGCAATTCGTCTGAAAAATCTTGTTATTGACAAAATTGCATCAGATTCGCCTTTTGTAGTCTGTGTCGCAGTGTAGCATAATTAGTTGCACGATCGCGAGAAATTACTTTTTGAAAGTTGTCTCTAACGAAATACAATTGATCACAAGTTTGCAATTTTATAAACTCCAACTGAGAGTAGCCAGCTGCAAGTGTGATTGTGTAGAAAGAAACAAAATACACGGAGTCCTCTGAGACTCATAAGCGCAATCGTTTGATTGCAAATTAAAGGCGCCTACGGAGTATTGTGAGATTAGCCTAAAGCAAGATAATTATCCGTGAAACTCCGGTGAAAGTTTCTTTTGAAATCTGGAAATCTTCAGAGACTGATGGATAAACCAAAGCCGCGTGTGTAGCCTATATAAAAACTAGTGCATAAAATCTAAAGCTGCATTTGTGTAAAACCATTGTATAAAAATGTGTAAAAACCATTGTATAAAAACCAAAGGCGCATAATTATGTTCGCCCACCTGTGGCTACAGGTGTCAAATATCGATCGCACGCACGGACGTTTGAAATTTAGTAGGCCTACATGGGCTATTCTTTGCTTTGTGAAAGAAATCGTTTAGTAGGCCTACATTTCTAAGAAATAATTTAATTGTAGACCATTAAGAAATCAATCGCCTAGCACTCGCTAATTGTACACGGAGAGAACGTTTCTAAAAATGATGAATGTCGCAATTCTTGACAGATAAAATCACGTCGGAGAAATTTTTCGCGACAAATTGTTGCGATGCTACATTAGTTTCTTTAAAATACTGAAAGGAAGTAGCTATTTCTTGAAGTTATAACTTCATTAATGCCGTTGTTTGAGGCTTTCGAAATTTGTTGATGTTGATCTTGGATCGTAGGCCTATATAGTATAAGCTTATACGGACCATAATCCTTTAACGTATTTGACTATGGGTATATGGAAATCAGCTATGTACAAGGGGATTGGCATTACAGGCTTTCTCATATGGAGATGAGGTATAGGAAAGGAAGGTTGAATGTGGTACCTGACCGTGTGTCCAGTTTGCAAGTTGTGATGTAATTTTAGTAGCACGATCAGGAGAAATTGCTTGCTGAAAGCTGTTTCTGATGAACTCAATTAATCTCAAGTTTGCTGTTTTAAAACTCTGTTTGGCTACGAGTGTCAAACAAAGATTGATCGGCAGTGTGTTGAAAGTTTGTTCTTTGATTTTACGACATTTTATAAGAAATTTTAATAAATAATTTAAATGTAGACCAGCAAGAAATCACTCGGGTAGCTATTGCTAATTGCACACGCATAGATATTTTCTAAAAATGAACAGTGGTGCATTTCTTTGAGAAAACATCACTTCGATTGAAATTTTAACGAACCTTTTTCCACCACATGCCTATATTAGTTTCATAAATAACTGAAAGGAAGGAGATTTTTCCTGCATTTGAAATTGGTTCTAAATCTGTTTCTTGATATCTGTAAAATACGTCAGTCAAGTGCGAAGCCGACGAATAATTATTTCATGCACAAAATCAGGCCTAGGGCCTACATCCAGAAGAACTGTTCATTATATGAAATATCAATCCAGAAGCGAAACGGTTTACACGTCTCGAAAACAAATAGCCTACAAAGTACCAATGATTTCTTTCCATTGTCATAGCTAGTGAAACATGAGGTCTATTTTCACGTGTTGCTATGTGCATACTTGTACAAACGCCTTGGCTCCAAACCCGTCCAGTTTAAATGACTTCATTCTTGTTCCAAGTTCGCTCAAAACCTTCAGAAAAGTAGAGTGAAAGTGTGCTTTAGTAGGTTAGTCAATCAATATTCGTTTTATTTGGTATCAAAGAGGTGAACAAAAGATAATTTTTTTAAATCCTACTTGGTCTAATGTAGGCCTAATCTAACTTAATCTTATACAGGTGCGGCAAAATAAAGTAATCCCCTGCAGTGTGTTGCAAATTCTGTAGCAACCGCTTAGAATTTTTATATAAAACTTGGTAATGATATTGTCTGTTCACATCTACATATAACTTCCAAATGTTATTTAACAATCTTGAAATATGACAGAGTTATGTTATTTCAAACACGACACCCCCCACGATTTTACATGGTTAAAAATAGTTACTTTGTAAAGAAACAAGAAAAATAAATGGTACAACTTGAAATATTTTTACAACAAAGCTTTACGAATTGCACTTTCAATTTTACATTAAGTGTTCAAAGTGTCCACCATTGGCCTGCACGCATGCCTTCAGCCGTTTTGTAAAGTTCTTGATGGCCTTGTTGATCGGCGCCTGTGGCATATCGTCCCATATTGACTGCAAAGCGGCCTGCAATTCGGCGATTGTCTTTGGCTTCGGCTGGAGTTTGTGATACCTTTCCAGCATGGCTCCCCACACGTGATAGTCAAGGGGTTGAGATCTGGGGAATTTGGTGGCCACTGATCCTTCTCAATGATCTCAGGACAGTTTGCGTGCAGACACTCCTGCGTGACACGTGCCGTGTGCGCTGGAGCGCCGTCCTGCTGGAAAATGAACCCGACTGGCATCAACTGGTTGCAGTCCTCAATGAGCTGCGGAAGCAGTCGACGAAGGTAATACTGAGCGTTAACTTTCGCTTTCTCGTCGATGAAGTGGAGCCGACCTTTACCCCCAAAGCAGACCCCAGCAGACACCATAATGTGTTTTGCAAACTTTTCCCTCTGGACCAGCAAGCGACTTGGCCTGACATCGACCTTCTTTCCTCTTGACCACACGCGGTTGTTCTGGTTGCTGACAGGTGGGTTGAGGTAGAAGTTTTTCTCATCCGTGAAGAACACGCGTTTGGTATCACGAACTTTGAACCGACGTAGCAGGGCAGTGGCGCGTTCCAGTCTTTTCTGTCGCATAGCGTCTGTGATGATCTGCGCCGGTACACGACGAAAGGAAGTCAGATGCAGGTCTTTTCTTGCTATGCGCCTGACAGACCTTTCGCTGATGTTTAGCTCTGCAGCAATCTGGCGAGTGCTGTGATGCGTCTCTCTCTCGCCTTCTTGTAAGCAAATCAGTTCTTCAACACGGTCAATGTTCGGCGCCGTGCGGACGGATTTTGGTCGACCACAGCCATCCTTGTGTTCGGTCGCAGATCCAGTAGTATAAATGCGGCGACAAATTTTCTGAACGGTACTTAATTTCCATTGTTTGTACGGGTACGAACGAATTATTGCTTTTGCTCCGTATCCCTCTTCACGTAGCGTCTGCATTCGCATTTTGTCCTCATGCGACACCTTTCCCATTTTTATTGAGTTCAAAACACTAATTTTTGACAACCATATTAGCTAAATATGAGTTCTTTATTTACAAGTTCCTCTGCCAGATGAATTTACGTCACTGTGATGACGTTGCTTTTAAGCTGGTGCCCTGTTTTTTGTTTTCATAATAAATGCTACAGTACAACCAATAACGCAACCGTAAAATTTGCACGTTATAAAGCGTGGGCTTGTCTCTGTTCAAATAGCATAACTTAGTCAATTTTTGTGATAATATAATGTAATTTGGCAATTGTACGTAGATATGAATGACCAATGGTCGTGTAAATTTTTCTTATAAAAATCCAACTTCGTTCTTGAGATATCAACCAAACACTGCAGAGGATTACTTTATTTTGCCGCACCCTGTATATTTTAATCCGTGTCAAATTCATTTAAAAAATGGATTAACCTCAGTCCTGTTCGTAGCAATGCATTTTATATAATTGAACAGATCAATGTTTTCTTGTCTATTTTTGTGCATTGATAATTTGCATTGGTTACCTATTGAACACTTACTGTGGGCCAGGGCTTAAAGTGTGCATGGACGGTCATGGACGGCGTCCAGGCACTAATTTTCAAGGCTGGACGCCGTCCTGCCACTTATTAGACAGCACCGCCTGGACGCCGTCCATGCAGCGTCCATGCAACAGTGTAATTCCTCTTAGGTCACTTTCAACAGCATTTAATTTTTTAAGATTCCACTGAAATTTCATGTTGTCATTTTGATTTCTGGATGTGTTCTACCGTGTAAGTGTAACTTGTTTCTCCACTGTGAGTCTTGTCTTGACTGTTTCATAGCTGAATGATATTGCAAGATAAATGACTTCAATACAACGCATTGATGCAATACGATACGATTCACCTAGACATATATAAAACACCAACTGTCCCAGTTTTACGTAATTCACCAGCAAGACCCAGAAACTGTTGAGAGACAACATACGAGTTCATGATCATAATTTACATTCGTTTATTGAGTTAACAACAGACAAAACGCTGTAGGTATACAAAGAAAAATAAAGGCAAGAAAAACAGGTCAGAAGGAAGTAATGGTTTAATAAGAGTTGAAAATTGTCAATTGGAATTAAATGAATTGTTTACGTTATACAAAACTCAGCCAGCTCCGCATGACGATGCCCTTGCCCTACCAGGCACATTTTGTTCCGGAGAGCATTTTCTAAGCTTCATCTCACAATAAGTCACCTGAGGAAAACTATGTGTGCCACAGGATTGCAAAGCCTACTGAGAATATCTGCTAGCGGCATCGATCGGCTATACAACTGGACAAAATACATAGCCAATTTACAAAAAGAGAGAAAATTTTTTAATGGATTTTGACTGCAAAAATTAACTAGACACTTCTGAAAGAGCCCGAAGGCGAAAGGTAAAGACGAAACCTGTTTCTTTAAAAATAAAACTTTGAAATTGTTGTGGTGTTAGTCTGGGAATCTGGATAACTTTATCGTTCAAAAACTGCTGGAAAACAAGAGCCTAGCACGATTCCATTTGATAACAATTGCTACAAAAATGTATTGATTATGGGGCCCGCCCCAGACCCCGCAGGAGGGAGCTCACGACGCTCCCTCAGACACTTACACCTAGTCGTTAGGCCTATAAGCATGGGAACTCAGCACTCACGGTTTCGTGCCTTCGGCGCTTGCAATAATGAGAACCTCGGGAAACATTTTATAGTTGCACCTCTGATTGGAGGGAAAGGGGGTTGAGGAGAGGGACGGGGAAGGGGATAGGAGTAAGGAGGGGAAGTTGGGGAGAGGGGATGGGGAAAAGGGTATTGGTGGGAGGAGGGGAGGGTAAGGTAAGGGGCGTCCAGGCACTTTCTTTTTACACTTTAAGCACTGCTGTGGGCCCTAGGCCCCCTAATGGAAAATTTGACCGTTACGTGTATGTTGCTTAGAAGTTTTCGCTTTTCGCTTTTTGAGTAGTGTATAATCCTTTCGCATTATTTGAAGATGTCTGTAAATATCTATATTTATTCTTGTTGCATTTTTCTGATTGAAGAAGATAACAGATTCATTTTAATCTTTTCACACGTTTGACATTTCCGTTTCTATTCGAGTGAAACATTCGTGGTAGACTTTTATTAATTCTCTAAACGTAGCCTACCTGGTTCTTCTGGAATAGGTTACATGCAGTTCTATTGTGTGCATCCGCTCTGAAATGTTTTGGCAAAACTTTCGGTTTTTGCGTTTTATTTGGCTGACTATAAGGCTTTCTGATTTATCTGGTTTCTCTAATCAATTAGACTTTGACCTGACTTCTTCAAAGTCTTACAAATTGTGAATGTGACTCCACGTGCAACGACCATCCATTGATGTCTTCGGTATTACGGAAAAAGGCCCTATAGAAATCATTAGGTGATATATAGGACTGTAGGCGAAGTACCCGCGGACACCGTAGGCGTAACAGTAACCTATCGCGACCAGCGTAATTGATGAGATATAGTACTCCATCTAGAGTTGGTAAACGGAATCTAATTGAATGGCTTCACTGATCACTGACGTGATGACCAGATTCCTGATGACTGCGAGTAGGCTACTCGAGTTAAGTTATTGCAATCTTTGTCGGAAATCACTAGATGTTGTGTTTCAGGTTATGTTAAAGACTTGAAAATTAACATCTAGAAGCTTGCCTTCTAATAATTTGTCCCAAACGAAAAACGCACTCACAGTTTGCGAGCTCGTGAGAGACAGCGTCACGGCGAGCACGACCCGTGCTTAGCCCTCTTCTATGACGAAACTCATTTCCATCTCTGATTTCAGTCTACGTTTTCCACACAGTCATAACACAAGTTCCGAAGATTCTGAAGTTCAGACCCTTGCAAGGATTGCCTGTGGCTCGGGCTATTTCCAGTCTCCAGATAAGGATAAATATCTACAGCCTAAGTGTTATCCCATCCACAGTTTTGGAGGCCCGACCCTAATGACCCTCCTATCCTCTACCCCAATTGCAGAATCAGATTAGGACTGCATAGGAAAAGAGCGTGTCCTGAAAGAGCGTGTAATGAATACTATAATTGGTCATGAAACTTAGGCTATTACGCCTGTCATCCCATATAGGTCCCATGTCGGTCCCACATGGGACCAGCTTAGAGTCCATATGCATGGAAAATTATACAATACAATGCAACTTTCTTTTTTTTATTTTGCTTTCCTTCCACATTTCAGAAGTGCACAACTACCGAACATCCTTAACTCTCAGAAACTGCACGTGAAGGGATTGTTCAATGTCACTACACAGTAACAGTGGCGGCGCCAGGGGGGCTAGGGGGGTTAGCCCCCTAACTGCGGCTCAGCCCCCCCCCAAGTGGGAAATCACTGCAAATCACAGCGAGGAGGGGACAAAAAGGAAGGTTTTTTAGCTTTAGCCCCCCAAACCTGAAATTCTGGCGCCGCCACTGCACAGTAACCGTCTTGGAGGAGAATCGAACGGGTTGTCAGCGCTACAGACTGTGTGGTCTAACCAACCAGCTGCCGTTCCCTTAATCATAGCCTATCTTAGTCGGTGTTATTGTCGTCATCATTACCATCATAATCGTAATTCGGCTGAATAGTAAATATATTGTATTGTATTGTATTTGATCATTTATAAAGCGCTTCTCATAGCATAAGCCTTTCAGAAGCGCTCCCAGTGCGAGTAGGCCTACTCGAGGAAAAAGGAAGGTTTTAAGGTGAGAGAAAGAGGTAGAGATGCTACTAGAGAGGATTGTAGATCGTAGAGAAGGAGGAAGTCGATTCTGTGAAGAGATGCGGCTTTGATCTCTAGCATCTGAATCGTCTAATTCTAACCCTGTAAGAAGTGTCCTCTAAGTCAGAACTAGATGTAGGCTATAAAGTTCTTTGATAGAAGAATAAAATACAGGTATCGGAACATTCTATTCTATTTGTTATATCGATTACTTATTTCAAGCACTTATTTCGAAAAATAGCAATCATTGGTTTATTTGTGTCGTGTCTCAATAAACTGAAAACAGAACACAATTAAAATTGCAATGTGTCGACAAAATCTTTAATTTGCAGCAGTATTGAATTTCGGTTTCATTACAGTATGTCAATTTTAAGGTAAATTCTGCGTTTTTTTATATTTATTTTATGCCGTAAAGTGTTCAATCTGAAAAGGTTATGACGCATCATTATCCGACAGTGATAAGCGGAAGGTAACAACATTAGGCATTACACTTTTACATAACGGTACGAAAGTGGGGCAAAGGTGAATAAAGACTATGAAGAAGGTAATCGTATTTAATCGTGGACGATGAATCGTAAACCAGGTCTGCTCCGATGCGAAAGGCTCCTGTGCTGGAACTAAAGCCACCTTTGCTGGAGCGAGGATCGCCTGTGTTGAAGGTTATGTAGGTGTTGACCAGTCGTATACCATTTGGGAAGTACAGTGGATAACCGATCGCTCCGTAGTAGTCGGACTTCTGTAGTAGGATTAAGTCTACGATCGTTTGCAGAAGGACGTTGAAACGAGGCAGGTCAGGGGCGAACTCTTTCGATGATCCCTGGTCCGTGAGATGTATTGGGCTAACGTCGACCGCCCCCACCACTTTATCGCTGAACAAAACGACAGCTAACCGAAGGTAGATGGTCATGGAAAGATTTGCCACTATCACTTCGGACCCGTCCACTTCCGATATCAAGACGCTTAAGTCGAACTCGCTGAAAGGTACAACCGACCCCCAGAGGAAGGTCACCAACGGTGGGCTCGTGGCGCTGATCATGTATTTAACGGAAGCGTTCGGGTACTGCTGGGAAATACTTGAAAAAATGGTTCCGAAGCAGACTGCATCCTCACAGCTGGTGTTAAAAAGATTGCCGTAGCTTCTGTACTTACGCGGTAACCAATCCTTTGTGATATTAAATCTGAACCAACCTGTTTTAAAAAGGACATCAAACAGAGTGTTTATGACGTATTTCGATACGTAGACGGAAACCATGGAAGTATCTTCAGGCGAAATGTCAAAGTTAGGCGGCTGAATTGAAGTCCCTACATCGTCACCAACCATTCGAAATGCAGCGCGGAAAGCTACCTCAATGCAGTCGGATTGTAAGATAGGTTCTCTGACCAAGGTGTCGTCCCAAGTGTACCCTTTAGAGGACGCAAGTTCCTTATTCATCCGGCTAAGACCATCAGGTATCATTCGAGCGACGATATCAGCCATATTGTACATCGCAGTACTTACAGACGCATTCAGTCTGTTGCGCAGATAGTCGTGTAATTCCGTCTGATTTCCGTCGAATAAACCCTGAAATTTGGAGGAATTTCCTGACTTCTCTGTTATAGACACGTTGCTGTTGATCACACGGACGTCAACTAAACACTTGGTCAAAGAAATGTTTAGACGGTCAGCGCTTCCTTTCTCAATCTTAAACTCAGCTTCAAGTGATCCCGACAATCGAACGCTAGCATTACCTTTCACATACGTGGCTTCATCGCCTTCAGTCTCGTTCAGTTCAAATTCGAAACGGATATTGAGTTCGGTTCCCACAAACTTCCATTGGATGCAATTTCCTGGTCCAAAAGTCACATTCGACAGTGGAGCAACGTAGTCGTTGACGGTGCAGTTCTGCAGAGAACAACTGCCGAATATACAACTTTCCGTTTGGTTCATGCCACGCAAACTGTCGCGAATATAGTCGGCCAGGTAGTGTTCTGCTCCAAAATCGCTAGCGAACTTCAGAGTTGATGTTTTTAGTCGTATAACTATTCCCGGTGGCCTAGCATCATGTATTGAAGCGGTACAGAAGCTGTGCCACCACAAACCGACCAAGGCAACGTGAACAAACATTTCTAGACGTTTCTCGAACACTTTGTAGACGAACCTTCTTAATGTTCTCACACTGCCAGAACTGCTAAATTGTCCCAATTGGTGAACGCTGGTTGGAATTTATATAGGTCGGCTCCGTTTGTGTATTTCTGCAGCAGATGTATTGGACGTGTCTGAGGGTTACAGCTTGTAAGTTTTGCAACGAAAGCAAAACAGGCAAGTGTTCCTCTATTAAAGACTTCAATTAAGTAAAATAATTGAAGTTGGTAATTGCGTTTGAATGGATCTTAAAGCAGAGATTGATTTTAGACGTTACAGTCTTTGTCGGATGTGATTTTACGAAGAAAAGTTTAATTTCCAGTACACGAGTATTGATTGAACATTTTCAATTCGTCTGAAGAAATCTTGTTGTTGACGAAATTGCATCAGAGTCTCCGTTCATGGGCTGTGCTGCATCGTAGCATAATTAGTCTCACGATAGCGAGAAATTGCTTGTTGAAAGCTGTTTCTCACGAAATTCAATTATTCACAATTTTTGCTACTTTATGAACTCCGCCTGATTGTAGCCTGCTGCAAATTTGTCTGTAGAAAGAGACCGAATGCATTGAGTCCTCTGATGCTCAGAACGGTAATTATTGAATTCTAGGTTCAGTGCGCCTACTTAGTACATGTAGATCACTATATGCAGTGCGGTGTTATCGATTCATTCGGTCGCTTGGTGTCCGTTTCATTTAAAACATGTCAGTTACTTTGCATGAGAGTAACGAATGATCTTGGTGGCAATGGGATCCAACCAATTATTGGGAATTGAAACCTGAGCAGCACATCCCCAAAAGAAAACATCTTATGTAGGACATCTGAAAATCATATTAAAATATTCCAATGTTGGTTTCTTATGCCTCGATGAAATTCCTATGAGCGGAGAATAGCGCATCTTACGCTTCCCCTTTGCAACATCGGATGTCGTACCAAAGGTGGGGATAGCTGTCGCTATAGGCCAACCTGTGGCAACAGGTGTCAAATATACACTGGTCGGCACAGAATTTTTAAAGTCGATCTTTGATTTTGCTCAAGAAACTATTGAAGAAATTCTTTATAAATAATTTAGATGTAGGCCTAGACCAGCAAGAAATCGATCAGATAGCATTTGCTAATTGCACGTGCTGAATTTCTTGAGAAGATAAGGACTATGTCCAGGGGATCTGTTCCTCAATAATAACAACACCAATCCAAAAGTAAGACGACCTTCTAGGTTTCTACGGGTTTCAAGGCTAAATAGCGAATATAAATTGACACTACCATCTTTTAAAAATCTTACTTATCACGACTACTATCCCAAATACATATTCGAAAGTCATTGTTGTCGAAGAGTTTACTTTGAGCAATTTAGAAGTAGTAGGCTAATAGACTATATAAGAATTTGCGCAAATTTTACAACTCGATATAGGCCTAAATAAAAATCGGTCACTGTTCACTGATGAACCAAAACAACAATCGTTCATGAATCATTGGAAACAAATGAAATGCAACATAAAAACGATAAGTATGCTTAAATAAGCTAACGCGAAGGCATTTATACCGCACCTTGACGACAGCTAGTGAAGCATGGTTCCCTGTAGACAACGCAGTATTAGCTGTATTAAGAAATCTAACAGTTACACAATGCGTAGAAGGTTCTACTTTCAGCAGTCTGAGTGCAGCTGTATCCTCTTCGCATTCGTTGAAGATGTCTGTGAATATTTTTTATTTTCTTTATGTTGTGTTTCCCTAATTGAAGAAGAGGACAGATTCGTTTTAGCTTCCCTCACGTTTGTCAATTCCATTTGTATTCGAGTGAGAAAGAGTTGGTGCGGTTTTATTATCTCTATAGACCTACTTTGGTTATGTCTTGAATAAAATTTAGTTAAAATGATTACTTTATCATAATTATTTATAAATTTTGCACTTGTTATTAGCGCCTCGTTCAGCGATTTACTACATCAGTAGACAGCTCTCTCGACTACAGCGCGTAAAGACAGTTGTTTTAAGGCATTACCGGTACGTCAATTCACGTCATAGGCCTATCTGTTTTCAAAGCAGTCAACATGAGCAATTGCGAGTAAAGGACTTGCCCAGGGTCCCTACGCGGCGATTTGTTGAGGTGGATTCGAACCCGCAACCCAGTTATACAATGCGTAGGCTGCAAGGCACCTTTGAAGACATAGTTGTGTTTCCCCCATTTTACCCCACGTTTGCAATTCCCTATTCGAATGAGAAAGAGTTGGTGCGGTTTTATTATCTCTATAGCCTATGTCTTGTAAATTATACATGTACTTGTGTAATACTTTTATTCACGTTAGTTCTTTTATCTATTATTAGCTACTAACTAAGAATATATAAGTTCAACCCGTTGTGTCACTAACTATCAATCCACGCCCAGTTCTACAATACAACCTCATATCCGGCCGTGCTCTGATGGCGTATGAATGATTATCAACCAGAGTCAAGTACAGTCATGTACAGTTCATGACAGTGCTGTACATGTCTCTGGGCTGCATATTCTATTTGAGTGGTTTTAAAGATTCTGGTTGGTAGGTGCAGTTAGTGCTAACATGGAAGGCGTGCAGGATTGTGGTCACCTTAGGATAAACCAGGTGTACTCCATCTAGGATTGGTAAAGGGAATCCATTCGCTGCGACTTTATTGAACATTGGGTCGATGAACAACTTGCAGATGATTTTAAGTAGTAGATGTAAGATAGTTTCATCCGGCGTTAAACTTTGCTGGGGATCGTCCGATGTTACGTTTCCGGTTATGTTGAGGTCTAGAAGATCTAAATCGTGAACCTTCAATGCTAATTTGTCACCGACGATGCACGGTGTCACGTCTGCTATGACCTTGACACGCACCGTCACGACGACTACGCTTCGTGTGTTGGCTGGCTCTATGAGGAAACTCAACTTCAACTCCGATTTCAGATATGCGAAGTCACTCTTGACTGTTAGAATAGGACATGCAGTTGCTGTGATCACAAGGACCGCATAATCGTTCGGATATATTTTCGAAACTCCTGAGAAGGCACTGCCGAAGGAAATGCCTTCGGAAACGGTGGCTAGAATACTCTGGTTTGTGATCGGAAGATGGCTTTTCTTGACGATTGCAGAAAAATACTTCTTTTTGCACATGGCGGCGAAAAGTGTATTGAAACAGTATTCGGACACATAGAAGTTTACCATGAATGGAGCGGTTTTCGGAGGGTCGAATTTCAACGGCAGAAATGGTGCTCCGAAAATATTGCCAAGGTTACGAAACTCTCCTTTATGGCTAGTTTCAACACAGTTGTGGTAAAGACGAGGTGTTTCTATTAAACTATAGTCGACGGTGAAATTGTTCTCCACGGTTTCGCTGAGTTTAAACGTTTCAAGTAGAGTTGCGGCGCTTTTCGTGATGACTTCACCTGCTTTCTGGCACACTGCGTCTGATATCATCTTACGAAAGCTGATTTCCATGAACTTTCGATCCACACCACAGATGTTTTTGTGATCGGATATCGTTACTTTTTCAACAGAAGCCAAACAGTTCTGCGGCATGACGATCGGTCTTTCCTCTGACATGATACCAATTGCAACCTTGGTTGTAACATGCACGTTCTCAGCGACAATATTGAAATTTTCGCCGACGCAAGGATCATTGGCTGGTCCATTGGAACAATGAAAAAATCCGGTTAGAGAAATCCTATGAATGCCCATATGCCAGTTGATATCATACCCTGGATCGGTGCATACGTTCGTCTGATTTGTGACGATTTCGGTCACGCGAATGTTTCGAACCGAAACGTTGGCCGTTTCAGTAGTTTCGGTGAAATCTGGAATAAAATCGCTGCTGCCTTTAATCTGCGATGCAAATTTCTCGACTCCTTTTTCTGCGGCGTAGTTTAGGCCGGGCTCACAAATGCGAATCATTATACCGGGTGCATTCGTCTCTGTACACGCAGCTGGCATTACGATGGAGGAGATGCAGAAATTCAGCGCGAGAATGAAAGCGACTGTCGGCATTTCAAAGCGTTCAGTTGCGAACAGTCTCTAAACAACGTTACGTGGAATTGCTTTGCAAGAACTACCTCCGAAATATCTCTGTAGTCGGTTGTTGCGTAGCATCTCAAAGCCAATTTATAGTCTTCGCGTGTGTGCCAGATGGGAAGTCAATTTATAACGACGATTTGGATGTAATATTAACTAGAAAAAGAATTGAAATGTATGAGTCGTTGAAAGGCAATTAAATTCATCGGTGCAGCTGTCAATGTGTTGAATGACAGACTGCAATTAATGCGTTCTACCTGTTCAGGCGGGAGATGCGATCTGACCCCATTTGACCTTTGGCCTTTGTAAGAATCCCTTCGTATAAACCGGGCAATTTCTGTTGTACTTCTTATTACTATTCCATGTCTAAATGGTAATTTCTTTTAACTCCCGCTCCGAACCTTCAGTCGAAACAATAAATAAATAAATAAATAAATAAATAAATAAATAAATAAATAAATAAATAAATATATATAAATATATATAAATATATATATTCGTGCTTATTATTAATTCAAGACTGACACAACACAGTTTGATTACAAGTCATAGTATGAACGGATGATTACAAGTTATTACAAGAGTCAAATTTAACTGTATGGCCGCCATGCAAGGCGAAAATGACGTCCTAATGCAACTCCTTTTTACCATCGCCCCATAGCGAGTGGAAAGGCTTTGAACCATCCGGCCTTTGAACCACCTGGTCTGGCCTTTGAACCATCTGGCCTTTGGTTATCCCGTAGTTTACGTTGCGTCCGTTTAAATTTGACAATATAAAATAATTTAGCAACGTAAACTACGGTTTTAACCTGGCTTTTAAACTATCTGGTTTCCCTCTCTAAGGGAAGCTCAGAAGGTCAGAACTACACTGCAGCTGTCTAAACGAATACAGCACACATCTCCGAGCATTCAATTCAATTCGCTGAAATCGATTGCTCATACCCCAGCCACAAACCACTTGAAATTACGAACCATTCATTTACTTCATTTCGCATTTCGATTAACGGAAAATACAATAAGCAATTAAAATTCCACTGTGTGAACGACATCTTTATTGGAGTATTATTGAATTTTGTCCTAATTACAGAACGTCAATGTTGAAGTTTCGCTATGCAATATTAATTTATTTTTTTACCCTAAGGTCCTCTCTGACTACAATTGTAAGCGCTTCGGATTCACATTTCGTGGTGACCGTGCGCGCTTTGCAAATTTAATTACTTCTGTCAATAATAATAATTATTATTATTTAGTAATGGCTCATCAATATATGGCAGAAAAGGATGGATCCAGAGTTTAACGACAGCTTATGACAACATAGGCCGTTGCCGTCGACATAAATTATTTTGGCATATTAAATTTTCAGCTCTGCATTAAAATGCGTTAATGCTTTACACTGCGGTAGTCAATATGCCCTTGCGACATTGCTTTCGATAAGTAAGCTTAAAACATAGTAGATGTATGTGTGTGTGTAAAATGTGTACGAGGTTCACAGAGCGCATTTTTAGACCCTCTCAAAAACGCTGCGAACATGGCTGTCCTAATGAACGGTGAGAATGTCATTTGTGCCTAGTTTTCAGAAATAGTAGGAATGTTCACTGGACGAATGTTCCAAAGGAAGCTTTCGCTGACTGGGAATGTAGTACTGAAGGACCTCAATTTCACAAAAGAAGTCGAACCTCAGATTTACATTTCTTTACGACTCTGCAGGTGGAAGAAATGCATAAAAATATATAAATAATAATATCACTACTATTATTATACTAAATGGTGGTTGTTGCACTTTTGCTGAACCGGAATTTTATTAGATATAGCCGTTCCACCTTTTGTTGTCTCTGGACATCTCTAGGGACATTTCTGGCACCCGAAGAAGACGTGGGATCCTTGGATCATGCCAACATCCAGGAATGCGCAGATCATGCCAGGATCCGGCGCAATAAAGACAAATAAAAATTATAAATATAGTATTCGTCTCTAATCAGCGGCGTTTGATCGTTGACGACGTCTGTTCTGAAGCTAAAGGCGCCAGGGATGAAACTCATCTCAGTGTTGACCAGACGTATGCCGAACGGGAGATGAAGAGGGATTCCGATCGCTCCTAAGTAGTTGGCCTGAGGAAGGAAGATAAAATCCGTCATCATTTTCATAACGAAGTTGATGCGAGGCAAGTACTGAGCGAACTCTTTAGGCGATCCATTGTCTGTTATCGTTATGTTGGGGACAGAGACTTCTCCCTCCACCCGGTCTCTACCCATAAACACTGTCTTCAATGAGGAGACGGCAATGGAAAGTTTCGCCACTATCACTTCTGATTCATTCACTCTTGGAATCATGATGCTCAAGTTCAAATCGATATGAGATCTCTGGGATTCCCCGCTGAAGGTCACAGATGGCGGACTCTTGGCTTTGATTACGAATGTAACGGAAGAGTTCGGGTGCATCTCGGAAATTTGTGGAAACACGGTTCCAACGCAAAGCGTATTGTCGCACGTGGTGTCGAAAAGACTCCGGTAGATGTTGTAGTTCCCCGGTAGAAGATCCTTTGTGATATTTACTTGAAGCCAGCCCTTTCTGAACAAGACATCATACAGTGAGTTCATGCAGTCTTCGGATATGTAGACGGCTACCATGGAAGAATCTGGAGGCGGGAGATCAAGATTAGACGGAACAAGCGAAGACCCTACCTTGTCGCCAACCATTCTAAAGTCTCCATTGTAAGCTACCTCAATGTATTCAGGGTCCAAGATAAGCTCTCTCACCAAGGTGCCGTCCAGAAGGATTCCAAGGCGAGATGCAAGTTCCTTGTTCAACCACTTTACACCATCAGGCATCAGTCTTTCGACGAGACTATTCGTATTGCACAACGCAGTACTCAGAGATTCGTTCACTCTGTCTTCCAAGTACTTGTGCGTCTTACCGTAGAAAGAATTCTTAAATTGCCGGTGATTATCAGTTTCCCATGTTGCAATGACATCGTTGCCAAGCACAGTGACGTCAACGGCGCACTTGATCAACGCAATGCGTAGCTGTCCATCGTTTTGTCTGGTAAGAGCAAGCTCAGCAGCAAGTGACAAATGCGGAACATGGACGCTAGCAATGCCCTTCACACGTGCGCTTCCATTGTTATCGGTCTTATTGAATTCAAAGATTAGTTCAATATCGAGTTCGGCTGCCTCGAACTTGAATTGCATGCCTTTTCCACGCAGAAAAGTCACGTTCGACTTTGGAGGAACGTAGTTGTTGACGGTGAAGTTCTGTAGCGAACAGCTGTCGGCGAAACAATTTTTTGAGCGGTCCATACCAAGCAGACTGTCGCGAATGTAGTCGGCCAGAACGAACCTTGCCCGGTAATCACTAGCAAACTCCAGAAGTGACGGTGTTATGCGTAGAACAATTCCTGGTTTCTTACCAGGAGGCAGTACAGCAGAACAGAAGCTGAACCACCAAAGCCCGAGCAAGAGAGCGCGAGCAAACATTTCTAAACGTTTCTCGAGCGCTGTGTTGACAAACCTGTTGAATGTTCTCGTTCTCACACGGCCACCACAACTGTTGAAAAGCCCCAATTATCGGTTAACGCTGGCTGGAATTTATGTAGGCCTAGGCCTGCTAAGTTTGTGTATTTCTGCAGCAGATGTATTGGACGTGTCTGAGGGTAACAGATTGTTAGTTTTCCAAACGAAAGCAAAACGGGCAAGTGTTCCTCTATCATAGACTTCAATTAAGTAAAATAATTGAAGTTGGTAATTGCGTTTTAATGATTCTTAGAGCAGAGATTTATCTTCGACGTTAGGTCGTACTCGGAGATGATATCACGTGTGAGAAGTTTAATTTTCAAGTACACGAGTATTGATTGAACATTAGCAATTCATCTGATAAAATCTTGTTACTGACAAAATTGCACCAGAGTCTCCATCTATGGGCTGTGTCGCATTGTAGCATAATTAGTCGCACGATCGCAAGAAATTACTTGTTCAAAGCTGTCTCTGTTGGACTGCAATCAATCACAAGTTTGCTGTATTTAGACTCCACCTGAATGTAGTCTCGCGCAAGAGTACTGCGACTCATTAAGCAAGAAATGAACAGCATAAACTTTAGCTTCAATTCTAGGACATATTGAACCCACATTGTCATATGGACTTCATATTTTGTACTATTTTGAGTCTATGTGTAAGAAAAAGGAACGATAAATTTCGATGAAATTCTGATGAGTGATGCGTTAAAAATATGCGCTTCTCCCTTTCAAATCGACTGAGATGACGCAACAGATTCGGGCAGCTGTAGGCTATTCATATTGCAACCTGTTAGGCCTACCTGTGGATACAGTCTGAAGTCAAAAATAATAAGTTATCGATTGAGCGGCACAAGATTTTTAAAGTTTAGGCTATAGCTTTATTTTGCCAAAGATATCTTATTGCAAATGTTAATGAAATTATTTAAATGTAGACCAGCAAGAAATCAATCGGGTAATACTCGCGAAATGCACATGGAAAGACTTAGGCTAATTTAAAAATAATCAATGTTGCAATTTCGGCTGAAATTTTAACGACAAATTATGGCGCCGCATGCTTGCATTATTTTAACCAAAATCTAAAAGGAAGAAAGGAGGTTTTCCTGCATTCTAAAATTGGTTTTAAATCTGTTTCCAGCTTTTTGTGGCCTACGTCTGAGGATTGCTAAGCCAAACAATTTCAAGTGAAAAACAGGACTAGACCTAGGCTACATCGAAGAGAACTGTTCATGAAATGCTACATCAATTCAAAAGCTAGACGATCTTTTACCGGCTAATATACGTTTACACGACTCAATAACGAATATAAAATTGACAACACCATCTTTCAATACCGAGGGTAATCTTATTTAGTATAGCGTATAACTGCTACTTATATTCTGTTCCAAACACAGGAACTTAAATACTCGAAAGTCAGTGTTTCAGAAGAGTTCTACTTTGACCATATTAACTGTAGCCCTCTATCAAAGAAATAAAAATCTCTTGAATAGATTTTTTTATATTAATGTTGCATATAATAGCCGCTATAGTCTAATCTATAGGCCTACTGGAAATAAGATAGGCTGCGTATGTTCTCGTAAGTGATAGCGCTAACGACGAGTTCAAGCAGTATTCTAAACCTTATTCTTTGTAGGCGACATCAGTTTCGACAAGAATGAATCCGTCTTGCAGTCTCAATTGAGGACGATTGAAGTTGATATCCCTCAACTTGGGCAGCTGAAATCCAATGGCCGCCAAACGGTTCAGCTGAGGAACAATTCGCGACTGACTGTAGATTTGAATTATGCTGTTGAGATAACTTAGCATGCCATCGGGAATCGTTTGGCCGCCATCCGATAGTAAGACTGTCGTGTTGACAATGGATACGCTGGCGTTGATAACCTGTCCGACGATTTTGTCGTTTTCAATCCGAGCCGAGCCATGCACGTATCCTCTGAACAGGACGATAACTAGGTCAACATGGCCGCCATCTTGTCGACTCACCGCAACCTTCATCTCTGCCTCCAACTGGATCGTAACTGCTCCGTTTGAAATTTTTACCGTCGGAGGTCGAATTACATTCGTAATCAGCTCGGCTGAACTTCCCGGATTGTTCGCAGCAACATTTCGGAAGACTTTTCCGAGGCAGATAAACGTACAGGTCATGTCGAGATAGTGTCTCGAACTCGCCGGCAAATCCGTTTTGGTGAACGTGTAAGAAAGCTGGCCGTGTTTATGCATGACGTAGGCAAGCGAGTCGATGACGTAATCAGATACGTAGATGGCTACCATGGACGATGAATGACGTTGCATCGGAGACGGTTGAAATGGAGGTCCTTGCTGGTCTCCAATCCAGCGAAACTGCCCTCTGTGGGACGACTCAACGTAGTTACTGCCGTAGACTGGGTTCTGCACGAGACTGTAGTCCAGTAGAAACGTATTCTCCATCCGAAACTCCGTCTGTAGGTTTCCCAGTTCCCTTGTGCCATCTGTTTCGATCGTGCGCTTAACTGCTTTGCATAGAGCATCCGAAATTGCATTTTTGACCTTGCCTTCGACAAACCGGTAAATGATGTTGTACAGCCAGCTGACGAGGCTTCCACTGAACTTCGCTCGGGCTCGCCCAACCGTGGCCGAACACCCAAGCATGGTAATAGTGGGACGACCGTCTGCAGCTACTCCAAGGGACACCCGGATATCGATGGAGACGCCGGACAGCGACATGGTCAAACTTCCGCTATCGCTGAACGAAAAGAGACGACGTTTGTATCGATATCTCCAGTTACCGCCGACGGATATATCCGCGTCGCGTAGGAACCAGTTCACGCCGACTCCGGTGTTGACGGTAACGGTTGATCCAGGCGGGCGGAAGTCCTTCACGTGCAGGTTCGTCAAGGAGTAGGTCGTCTTTCCGGAACTTCCGCTTGCGTCCGGAATACTCGGTCCGTTCTTGACGTGGTCGGACAGAAGACGGATGGCCCGCTCAGCGGTGTAGTCAAGCGCTGATTGCGACAGACGGACCACAACACCAGGATTCGCTTGCGCTTGGCTCAGCGTTGACAGAACGCAGCATAGCACCAGAAGGATGGGACACAATGGCGACATTTCCAATTTAATTCCACCTAAAGATATTCAGAAAACAACCGAATTAAGAGAAAAGGAAAGGAAGACTGCTTTCTCACGTTAGTTATTGCTCGTGGAATGTTACTTCAAGGAAAGCCTCTTGAAAATAGATCCAAGAACGCTGTATCATTATCTTAGTGGGCCGCACGAAGCACTTATAATCAAGTGTCTTTAACAAAATAATAAAGCAATGATGTTAAGCACGGACACTGTTATGGCAAGAACAATGGCAGGCATCAATTGAGTAATGTCAAAGAGCACTAAATGTGTTGTTTGTACACCAAATTGCGTTTATCTGTTAGTCCACTAATGGACATTCTTACTTTCTAACTTAATTACTTAGGCCTAGCTGTCGCCAAGTAGTTGCCCTCACAATGCACGACATTAAATGATGACGTCCCACGGCGAATGCACGGTTAGGCATCTAATTTGTTTTAGCAGTATGGCCATCTTGGTACCCCGACATAACGGCCCAGGACAAATCGGCCCCGACAAAACGGCCCCGACAAATGGGCCCCGACAAAATGGCCCCGACAAAACAGCCCCGTCATTTCGGCCCCGTCATAACGGCCCCCGTCATATCGACCCCCGTCATATCGGCCCCGTCAAATTGACCCCCGTCAAATCGGCCAACGTCAAACCGGCCCCAGTCATATCGGCCCCAGTCACATCGGCCCATCACAAAATATCTCATGTTCTAAGTGGGCTACTTTTAAGTTGGATTGATGAAAAGAATAATTTGCGTAAACAGAACTCGGATTGGTAAAACCGTAGTTTACGTTGCCAAATAATTTTATGTGGTCAGTTTAAAATGGAAGTTGGATTTATGAAAAATAATTCGTTGCGTAAATAGAAGTTGGTTCTACGATAGTAACTGTTGTCATTGAAAGCATTTAAATAATTAAATACGCCAACAAGTTAGCATTAGACGATGGTCCCCGCAGTCCATTGCCCAGCTGAACCGTCACTTGAGGCCTCATTTCAACATAGTTTGTCAGCGTAAGCTTAAAAGTACTTGCAACATTGGATATTTTGTATGGGGCCGATATGACTGGGGCCGATATGACTGGGGCCGATATGACTGGGGCCGATATGACTGGGGCCGATATGACGGGGCCGATATGACGGGGGCCGATTTGACGGGGGCCGATTTGACGGGGCTGTTTTGTCGAGGCCATTTTGACGGGGGCCGTTTTGTCGGGGCCGTTTTGTCGGGGCCCATTTGTCGGGGCCGTTTTGTCCTGGGCCGTTCTGACGGGTCACCGGCCATCTTTGTATCTGACTTGACCAGACATTATATAGCAAGAGCGCAAGATATGGGTTGTAGTACTGTATTTGATTATTTGTAAAGCGCTTCTCACAGCATAAGCCGTTCAGGAGGGCTCCCAGTGCGAGGTAACCCGAGAGACAAGGAATGTTTTAAGGTGAAAGAGGCAGAGGTGCCTCCAGAGAGGATGGTAGAGCGCAGAGAAGGAGAAGTCCATTCCATCGAGAGGGGCCTATGCAGGCAAAGGATCTGGATTTGCTTTTGTGGTCCTAACACGGGTAACGAAGAGGTCAAACAGGTCAGAGGATCCGAAAGGACGCAATGACGTAGCAGATATGGGACGGGGAATTTGGTGACAAAGTCGTGCTTTTGCAATCAGAGGACGCTTAGCAAAAGCAGATTTACTTCGTGGGTGTTTCTATTAAGTAGGCTAGACTTTCACTAACGAGGACAACCGGCGCATGAGACAAGCGAGATTCATCGGCCCATAGGTTTACTTTTCGATCGGGTTAGGCTGTTAACTCCCGTTGAACGTGTTTTCTTTACAAACATCTGCTGCTGCACAGATATCTTTTTCCCAGTTGTTAAGATTACCTGTTCAGGAAACCTTTTCTGTTCGTCTAAAGACATATTATTTTGTTTTCGGTGATTCCTAGGTATCTGTGTCGGAGCACCCTTTTCATTTACTTAAAGGTCGCAATATAAATGCTCTGATACAAACACGTATGCCTCTCACTGAAGATTATATTACCCCTACATATCAATGCTGCCCAACAACAAATCGTTCCCATACCGTGCTGTCTCCATCGTCTTTGCCTCTCTTCATCAAAAGGCGACGCTAACAATACCGCACGTACTCTGGTAGTAGTGCTAGTCCAAAGCCTGGAGAAAGGAGGAGGGCGACGCTGACCATCTTTGGCATGACAAAGCGTCGTTAAAGTTAAACAATAACTAACCAGCAATACCGCTGACTTCGGGTGACTCAGGATGGCCCCTGCATATTAATTACATCCATTGTGGGTTGAGGCAGAATTCGATCCTTTGTCGGATTACTGGGAAGACGTGAATAGACGCCTGAATGGTTAATGTGAAGATGGGTCGCTATGGGTTAAAGTGGGTCGATGTTCAGTGCAAGTGTACTTAGGTATTTATGACAGAAGCAGAGTAGATGCCAACAGGTGGGCGTCACATTCTTAATGAAAGACGTGCGTTATAGATCTAATTAAAGACAAATATTTATTTACACTCGGGTTGAAGTGCAGTTTAAGAAAGCAAAGTAAGCCAATGCGAAATTAGATAGGCTAAGAGTCAAGATAAGGCTATAGTGACACTGTCATTATTATTATTGTTATTGTTGTTGTTGTTGTTGTTGTTGTTGTTATTATTATTATTATTATTATTATTATTATTATTATTATTATTATTATTATTATTATTATTATTATTATTATTACTATTATTATTATTATTACTATTATTATTATTATTATTATTATTATTATTATTATTATTATTATTATTATTATTATTATTATTATTATTATTATTATTATTATCATCATCATTTTTTTTGTTTTTACCCGAATTAAGTAGATAGGCTATGATCCCTCAGGTGATACAAACATTGCTCGGACACAGAAAAAATTAGCATCTGGAACGGTTACGTCTCCTCCAATTCAAACATAAATTGAGAAAGTAAAGTAGGGGTTAATGTGGGTCATTACATTACCTGGATTCATCAAGTATTGTAAGTCTTGCTGGTTAGTTTGAGTCTCTTTTTATTATCGTCAGTCTCCGCTGGCGTCACCTAGGATCTGAATCTGTAAACTATCGAATGAACGGTAGATACCTGGCCAACTTCTAACAACGTTGTCCAAGTAGACAACGGTGTTGTCATCGTCACCTGACGTTGTCGTCTAGAGGCCACAACCAGTTAATCCGGATTATCTTGCTCTAGCACGGATTTCTGTGTCAATCCAACCTAAGCTTCCAATTATCGACACACGGCTTGGTCATACTGCAAGGTTAATCTCTCATTTGGTCTGCTTGAGAGTCTGCCTGTCTGTTTGTTTGCCTGCATGCCTACCTGCCTGTTCTGCCTGTCTGTTCTGTCTGTATGACTGTCTATCTGTTGTCTGTATGCATTTATGTGTTTGTCTGTATGCCTGTTCTGTCTGTATGTCCGTCTGTCTATGTCTCTGTCTGTATGTCCGTCTGTCTGTTTCCACTTCTCCATGCATGCGTGCATAAATGGAGAACCGATACATGGTTGGAGATGTAAACCATATTAAATGCTTAATGCTCATTCATTCATTCATTCATTCATTCATTCATTCAGTCATTCATTCATTCACTCATTCACTCATTCACTCATTCACTCATTCATCCATTAACTCATTCATTCATTAACTCATTCATTCATTCATTCATTCAGTCAGTCAGTCCTTTACTTATTCATTAACTCATTCTTGACTAGGCCTACTTCTATTCAGCCGAATCCGAACAAAGGATCCAGATCCAGTTTCGAAAGCAAACGGAATTTCTGCCTTCACAATCTACAACAGCGCACTTAGCCTTTTAAACCCCCCACCTTCTCCACCCACCCCCACCACCTCCACAGCGACTATCGCTCGCTCCTTGTGTACATTGACCTCCAATCAACAATCACGGGTCAGCAGTGAAATGCAGCCTCGTGTGTTTAACAGCCACAGGTACATACGTGTTGGACTCAGCCTGACGACGAAATATCTCGCTCGGCGCGCCGCTGTCGCTTAGCCTATAATAAGCTGAAATCAGGTCGAAGAAACGTATTACTGCGGCTTAAACGCGATTGGAGCGTGCGAAATGAAATACGTGTAAACGATGTATATTTATTTTTTCTGAACAAGCTTCGGTTGGTGACTGGGATATTCGTGAAACTTCGGAATTGTTCGGAACGAGAGCTGTTGGTGCATGAGTGGCTGTCGTTTAGGTTTCACTGCGATTCGGACGAGATTGTTGACGGTCAATCGAGTTGTGTCGAATCGACCTTTGGCTCTCGGCCTGGAAAGAACCTGATTTTACCTGCTTTGTGCTAACGTGAATTAACTTGTTTCCTCGACTTCGTTCTGAGGGCATTGCAGATATTATCTCGAGATTACGATTACCCTAACATCTGCTCCGCTCCCTCTGTCCCTGTGGCAACCGGACTCAGATCTCCTTCTGGCAACCCTTTGGAGAATACCTCTGACTCGACGCAGCGCTCGTGAATAAGCTGTTGCCTCGCGCTTGGCCTTTGAGTGGCGCTCTAGAAGTTTAAAGTTTACGATGGGGAAGGCGCAGAGCACAGAAGCCGGGTCCAAAGGTGGCTCGAGGTCCGTCTCCTTTAGTCCGGAGGGTCCTTCAGATCCCGTCAAACTGAGGAATCAGAAAGCGAGTCGGAAGAGTAAGGGCGAACGTCCGGCCAGCTATCACGGTCCTACGCCGGCAGAATCGAAGGACATTCCGGTCTTCGACCGCAAGAGCGCAAACCCTCAACTCTCTGGACGTCCTCAACCGAAAGAGGTGAGATTATTATCTTATTTCTCTTCCATCAGTTTCCCGACGATGAGGCCCTTATGAAGCCTCTCCAGTATTCTATATTCCGTACTATGCTGCCGATCTTCGTTATGTCTGTACCCCTCTTCTGTAGGTCTTCTTGGATGTTGTCCATCCAGGTCTTCCGTTGCCTTCCCCTGCTCCTCTCTCCCTCCACGTGACCGTGTAGCGCCGCATTGGGCAGTCTATCTCCCGCCATCCGTCTCACGTGTCCGTACCATCCAAGTCTTCGTCTCCCAATTCTCTCTACCACCGTCTCCTCCGCTCCGAGGTCTTTTCTTGTTTGATCATTCCTTATTTTGTCTCTCCTGCTTCTACCCACGATTCTCCTCAACCACCCCATTTCTGTCACATGCAGTAGTCTTCTCTCATCCTCTTTCCTCAGGCACCAGATGTTATACTCAGAATCAATTGGGACGTGGTAGCCGAGTGGTTAGAACGCTCGCCTTGTAACGCGGAGGGTATGGGTTCGAAACGGTTACCATACAGGAGCCTTCACTCACAGTATTGCTAAACGCCATCGATTGACGCTATAGGTCATTAGATAGTGGCGCTTAATAAATGCGGGATGATGATGATGATGATGATGATGATGATGATGATGATGATGACGATGACGACGACGATGACGACGACGACGACGACGATGACGACGATGACGATGATGATAATAATAATAATAATAATAATAATAATAATAATAATAATAATAATAATAATAATAATAGCAATAACATTAAAATAGAATATAGGCTACTAACTTACTTAAAAACAATGACAATGACAATAACAATAATAATAATAATCTATTAGTGGTGACAGACGCGAATCAATCTTCATTTTTGAACGTCTGTGGCGGTCTGTATATATCAGTATTCAACGCTATAACCTGGTCGCTATTAAGGGCAATATCGCTTCAAACCCTGAAGACGAAGGCTGACCCTCCATGACATTTATCTCACAATAATTATAATCTGTATGTCCCTGAAGGGAATGAAGTACCTCAGATTTAAAAATTACGATAATACAAATATGATCATCAAATATGATCCGCTCAGCTCCGCTGCCCATCTGTTTGTTCCTTGGCATTTGAACGGCAAGACCCGATTTATAACGATGGCTTGGCCTTCCTTTCTGCTCTAGGTCAGAACCTGAGCACTGCTACGGGGGATGTTCGATGAACCTTTTGTATCAACATCTTGAGCTTATGATCTAGCGTTTCAACGCTGTGGAATTTAGGGACACTTCAACCTACTTAGACCTAGACGAAAACGACCCATTTAAGACAATTCTAAGCTTTAAATAATGTTAAAGCCCATGAGGGATCCTGTATATTTTGGGGTAAAAATTATAATACCGAAGTAATACCTAGGTGAATGTTCAACATCTTTATATTGGCATAACGTCCTACTAACAAACGGATTGATCGTGTAAGCGCATGTGGAGGTGTCTTTCATTTGGCAACTGCTACATGTACATGTGTGGTGGCTGATATAAGCTTATAAAATATCTACTTTTAAGTTTTAATTAGCTACACTAAAAGCTAATCAAATTAACTAATTAACTAATCCACTGCGTCTGCTAGATATAAAATTCGAATGGCGGTTATACGCAGCTCTTGACGTTATGTAACAACTTTTATTGCGCCGGTGTCTAATGCACAAGGCATCAACCGATGGCACACCAAAACCAAGCCGTAATCAGGTCAACGTCCAAAAGATCAGTCCGTAGGAGACAGAGAGACAGCCTACAGTGGATAAGCAATTTGAAAGAGGTAAGTTTTCAGCCGATAACGAAATGACACAAGCGACCGAGCACAGCGTACAAAGTTACAAACACAGGAAGAGAGATCCAAAAAGTAGACCCATTAACCGAAAAAGCTCAATGACCAAGAACATGTAGATCACTATATGCAGTGCGGTGTTATCGATCCATTCGGTCGCTTGGTGTCCGTTTTATTTCAAACATGTCAGTTACTCTTGGTTTAGGTATGATCAGACAAAGATGATCAGGCTGATGACCTCACTTAATCATGATAAGTCTGGGAATCAGAACTGATTGTGCTTGGCCACAGTTCACAGTTTTATAAACTATGAGGCTCAGTTTAAAACGAATTTTTTGCTGAACAGGAAGCCAATGCAAAGATGTAAGCACAGGGGTAATATGTTCATATTTGGATGTAATAGTTATGGCTCTAGCCAAAGAGTTCTGAACCCTCTGCAGCTTAAGCATGTTTGACCTATTGCTACCAATAAGAAGCGAGTTACAATAATCAACGTGACTGGAAACCAATGCATTTGCCAGAGATATTGACATGGGCACATAAATGTCTAACTATTAGGGTCTGCGGGTATACCTGTACCTGCAGGTTTACCTGTAATCGACCCGTACCCGCGGGTCGGGTACGGGTCGGGTCAACGTTTTTCACGGGTCGGGTCGGGTACGGGTAGGGTCATCACGGGTACGGGTATACCCGGTTTTACCCGTACCGACGTGAAGTTTTGGGGTTACAATGTCACCGTTACATGTAATAGAGAATGTGATCGCATAATGGGCCTGACCGGGTCTGCAACGTGCTATTAACAGTTACTTAGTGTTCTATGTGACAGTATATGGACCTCGGAGATAAAATGTACAATGCAATTGAGACAGTTGATGGTACAGGTTCCATAAGTTGACTGCCTATTATTACTACTACTATTACAACTGCTGTTGCTACTACCACTGATACTGCTGCTACTGCTGCTTCTGTTGTTGTTGTTGTTGCTGCGGCTGCTGCTACTGCTGCTGCTGCTGCTGCTGCTGCTGCTGCTGCTGCTACTACTACTACTACTACTACTACTACTACTACTACTACTACTACTACTACTACTACCATCATCATCATCATCATCAGCAGCATCAAGCTATTTATTATTATTACAGAGTTGAAAGCCTATAGGCCTGGTCGGGTCAGGGACTATGAGAGGGCGTGCTAATGACGTGACGGGTACTTTACGGGTACGTGTATACCCGCGGGTACGGGTCGGGTTGGGTAGTAATTTTGATTACGGGTCGGGTACGGGTACGGGTAACAGTTCTGTGTTACGGGTACGGGTCTCACGGTAGCAAAAATGCTCTACCCGCAGACCTCTACTAACTATGCCTCGGTATAATTGTGGGACATCGGTATGTCTCGGTATAATTGTTGGACACGGTATGTCTCGGTATAATTGTTGGACATGGTATGCCTCGGTATAATTGTAAGACACGGTATGCCTCGGTATAATTGTTGGACATGGTATGCCTCGGTATAATTGTAAGACACGGTATGCCTCGGTATAATTGTAAGACACGGTATGCCTCGGTATAATTGTGGGACACGGTATGCCTCGGTATAATTGTAAGACACGGTATGCCTCGGTATAATTGTTGGACACGGTATGTAAGACTCGGTATAATTGTTGGACACGGTATGCCTCGGTATAATTGTAAGACACGGTATGCCTCGGTATAATTGTTGGACACATGGTATGCCTCGGTATAATTGTAAGACACGGTATGCCTCGGTATAATTGTGGGACACGGTATGTCCTCGGTATAATTGTTGGACATGGTATGCCTCGGTATAATTGTAAGACACGGTATGCCTCGGTATAATTGTTGGACACGGTATGTCTCGGTATAATTGTGGGACACGGTATGCCTCGGTATAATTGTATTATTGTAAGACACGGTATGCCTCGGTATAATTGTAAGACACGGTATGCCTCGGTATAATTGTTGGACACGGTATGTCTCGGTATAATTGTAAGACACGGTATGCCTCGGTATAATTGTGGGACACGGTATGCCTCGGTATATAATTGTAAGACACGGTATGCCTCGGTATAATTGTTGGACACGGTATGCCTCGGTATAATTGTGGGACACGGTATGCCTCGGTATAATTGTTGGACACGGTATGCCTCGGTATAATTGTAAGACACGGTATGTCTCGGTATAATTGGACACGGTATGTCTCGGTATAATTGTAAGACACGGTATGCCTCGGTATAATGGACACGGTATTAAGACACGGTGTTGGACACGGTATGCCTCGGTATAATTGTTGGACACGGTATGTCTCGGTATAATTGTAAGACACGGTATGCCTCGGTATAATTGTGGGACACGGTATGTCTCGGTATAATTGTTGGACACGGTATGTCTCGGTATAATTGTAAGACACGGTATGCCTCGGTATAATTGTTGGACACGGTATGTCTCGGTATAATTGTTGGACACGGTATGTCTCGGTATAATTGTAAGACACGGTATGCCTCGGTATAATTGTGAGACACGGTATGCCTCGGTATAATTGTTGGACACGGTATGTCTCGGTATAATTGTAAGACACGGTATGCCTCGGTATAATTGTGGGACACGGTATGCCTCGGTATAATTGTTGGACACGGTATGTCTCGGTATATAACGGTATGCCTCGGTATAATTGTGGGACACGGTATGCCTCGGTATAATTGTGGGACACGGTATGTCTCGGTATAATTGTTGGGACACGGTATGGTATGCCTCGGTATGTCTCGGTATAATTGTAATTGTGGGACACGGTATCGGTATAATTGTAAGACACGGTATCTCGGTATAATTGTAAGACACGGTATGCCTCGGTATAATTGTGGGACACGGTATGCCTCGGTATAATTGTAAGACACGGTATGCCTCGGTATAATTGTTGTGCCTCGGAGACACACGGTATGCCTCGGTATAATTGTAAGACACGGTATGCCTCGGTTACGATGGGGAAGGCGCAGAGCACAGAAGCCGGGTCCAAAGGTGGCTCGAGGTCCGTCTCCTTTAGTCCGGAGGGTTCTTCAGATCCCGTCAAACTGAGGAATCAGAAAGCGAGTAGGAAGAGTAAGGGCGAGCGTCCGGCCAGCTATCACGGTCCTACGCCGGCGGAGTCGAAGGACATTCCGGTCTTCGACCGTAAGAGTGCAAACCCTCAACTCTCTGGACGTCCTCAACCGAAAGAGGTGAGATATTATCTTATTTCTCTTCCATTAGTTTCCCGACGATGAGGCCCTTATGAAGCCTCTCTAGTGTTCTCTATTCCGTACTATGCTGCCGATCTTCGTTATGTCTGTACCCCTCTTCTGTAGGTCTTCTTGGATGTTGTCCATCCAGGTCTTCCGTTGCCTTCCCCTGCTCTCTCTCTCCCTCCACGTGACCGTGTAGCGCCGCATTGGGCAAGTCTATCTCCCGCCATCCGTCTCACGTGTCCGTACCATCTAAGTCTTCGTCTCCCAATTCTCTCTACCACCGTCTCCTCCGCTCCGAGGTCTTTTTCTTGTTTGATCATTCCTTATTTTGTCTCTCCTGCTTCTACCCATGATTCTCCTCAACCACCCCATTTCTGTCACATGCAGTAGTCTTCTCTCATCCTCTTTCCTCAGGCACCAGATATTATACTCAGAATCAATTGGGACGTGGTAGCCGAGTGGTTAGAGCGCTCGCCTTGTAACGCGAAGGGTATGGGTTCGAGACGGTTACTATGTAGGAACCTTCATCACTCACAATATTGCTCAACGCCATCGATTGACGCTAGGTCATTATATAGAGGCGCTTAATAAATGCGTAATATTGATAATAATAATAATAATAATAATAATAATAATAATAATAATAATAATAATAATAATAATAATAATAATAATAATAATAAAAAATAAAACCGTTAGCCGCCGCCAAATATTAAAAATCACCAGAACGCATGCTTTTGTGGCGGTTGCATTGGAGTCCAGCGGTTCCTGGAGTTCTGAAGGACTGAATTTTGTGCTTGATTTGGGACGAAGGATAACCGATGCAACCCATGACACGCAAGAGACAAGCTACCTTTTCTTTTCTAAGACTCTCGGTAGCTCTCCAACGCGGAAACGCCATCTGCTTTTCGTCGACATTACCATGCTAGATTGTTCATAATAATAATAATAATAATAATAATAATAATAATAATAATAATAATAATAATAATAATAATAATAATAATAATAATAATTCTAAGACCCTGGGGAATGAAGTACCTCAGGGCAAAAAAATAATAATAATAATAATAATTGATAAGTCCCTGAGGGATCATATTTACCTCGGGCATTTAAAAAAAAAATTTAGCCCGGTTCTGTAGTTCCTTAGACCCTGCAGGGGATCTTTTCTAGCTCGGGCGACAAAAAATAATACTCTATTAGTGGTGACAGACGCGCAGAGCCTGCTTTAGGCATAGGCGATAAGCGGCTGCGTAGAGCGGCTTTTTTCAAGGGCGGCAAATTCCGGCAAAATAAATAAAGAAAGCATATTTTTCTTGAAATTTAACTATCAAATATAAAAGGTGCGGAATTGTAATCCTTGCCCGTAGCACAAAACTGTCAGTCTGCCTCTGCAGACGCGAATCAATCTTCCTTTTCCAACGTCTTACTTAAATTCGTTTATTTAACGACGCCGTCATATCGACGATGATTGGCGTTTTCCAACGTCTGTGACGATCTGCCTATAAGTATTCAACGCTATAACCTGGTCGCATTTACAGGCAATTTCTCTTCAAACCCTGAAGACGAAGCCTTGCCCTCCATGACACTTATCTCACAATAACTATAATCTCTAAGTCCCTGAGGCCGGGGGAATGAAGTACCTCAGCGCAAAAATAATAATAATTCAAATAATCGTCAACTGTCCGCTCAGCTACGCTGTCCATCTCTTTGTTCCTTGGCGTTTGAAACCCATGACCCGATTTACAACGAGGGCTTGGCCTTCCTTTCTGCTCTATATGGAAGAACCTGAGCACTGCTACGTTGGACGTTCGAGGAACCTTTTGTATCAACATCTTGAGCTTATGATCCAGCGTTTCAACGCCGTGGAATTTAGGAATACTTCAACCTACTTAGACCTAGACGAAAACGGCCCCTTTCAGACAATTCTAAGCTTTAAATAATGTCGAAGCCCCTAAGGGATCCTTTATATTTCGGGGGCAAAAAATTACAATACTAAAGTGAATGTTCAACATCTTTATTTATTGGCATAACGTCCAACTAATAAACGGATTGGTCGTGTAAGCGCATGTGGAGATATCTTCCATTTGGCAACTGCTCCATGCACATGTGTGGTGGCTGATATAAGCTTACAAAATATCTAATTTAAAGTTTTAATTAGCTTCACTAAAAGCTAATCAAATTGACTAATTAACTTATCCACCGAGTCTGCTAGATTTAAAATTCTAATGGCGGCTAATCTACGCAGCTATTGACATTATGTAGGCCTAATGTAATTAGCAACTTCTATTGCGCCGGTGTCTAATGCACAAGGAATCAACCGATGGCGCACCAAAACCAAGCCGTAATCAGGTCAACATCCAAAAGATCAGTCCGTAAGAGACAGAGAGACAGCCTAAGGTGGATAAGCAATTTGAAAGAGGTAAGTTTTCGGGTGATTGCGAAATGACACAATCGACTGAACAGAGTGGACAGACACAGGAAGAGAGATCCAAAAAGTAGACTCAGTAACCGAAAAAGCTCATTCACAAGAACAACTCTTGGTTTAGGTATGACCAGACAAAGATGATCAGATGACCTCATTGAATAATGATAAGTATGGAAATAAGAACTGAGCTTAAATATTGTGGTTGGCTATAGTTCACAGTTTGAAACGAACTGTTTTGTTGAACAGGAAGCCAATGCAAAGATTTAAGCAAAGGGGTTATATGTTCATATTTGGATGTATTAGCTATGGCTCTAGTCAAAGAGTTCTGAACCCTCTGCTGCTTAAGCATGGCTCACCTGTTGATACCAGTAAGAAGCGAGTTTCAATATAAATGTGACAGGGAAACCAATGCATTTGCTAGAGATATTATCTTGCAGACATAGCTAACTATGCCTCGCTATACTATGAGACACGGTATGCCTCGGTATATTGTGAGACACCGTATGTCTCGGTATAATTGTAAGACACGGTATGCCTCCGTATATTGTGAGACACGGTATGAGGTATATTGTGGGACACAATATGTCTCGGTATAATTGTGTCTCACAATTATACTGAGGTATAATTGTTGGACACGGTATGCCGAGGTATAATTGTGTCTCACGGTATGTCTCGGTATACCATGTTGGACACGGTATACCTCGGTATATTGTGTCTCACGGTATGCCTCGGTATAATTGTGGGACACGGTATGCCTCGGTATAATTGTGGGACACGGTATGCCTCGGTACAATTGTGGGACACGGTAGGCATACGGTATAATTGTGGGACACGGTATGCCTCGGTATAATTGTGGGACACGGTATGCCTCGGTATAATTGTGGGACACGGTAGTCTAGCTAATCGACTACCGCCTTGTAACGCAGAGAGTATGAGTTCGAGCCTCCCTGAGACGGTTACGATGATCGTTACACGATCATGTAACGTAAACTGTAACGCTAATTAAATATTACAGTCGCTCCATAGGGCTATCAATTATGTCGATAGACTAGAGCCGAGAGGGGAGACGATTCATTGGCGTCTTGACATGGTCAATCGGGCGCAATTTAGCTCGTAAGTGCTGTGTTGAAGATGCATCAGATATGCGAATCGTCCGCGAAAACTGCATAACGCCCAGTTTGAAGTGTGTGTTTGAACTGCCGAGGTAAACAAACAGGTCGTTGTTGTCAGCCAGATCGGCTCGTTCTATTCACCGAAACCTGCAATGCCTCAGTCAAGTGCAACTCATCGAACCAGCATTAATATTGCTGCACCGATTTCTTCAAAGTCATTTAGCCATTCATTTTGAGGGTGCTTGCGAACCAGGTGGACGAGAGCGCTATCAGGGTCTTCGATAGATGGTCATTGGAATGCGCGATTACGACCGAGGCAACAAGGTCAGCATCGGTCCGTGCAATCTGACAGGTGTCTACCGAAATGTTGAACTAGGTAAAGCATCGGGGGGGGACCAAGGCGAATGGCTTGCATCGCGAGATGGCATTCAAGTGGACGGTTGACTGCGAGGTTAATCTTGAAAGAATTTTTATATATGACGATTCTGCGCAGAACGTATCAATAAAATATATAGATAGCCTATATACAATTATAAACACACACACCATCGACATATATGTTATGTATGTTGGTGTATATATATATATATGCATATATATACACACCATACCGTATCAATAAAAATATAAAGCTATACATACACACCGTGTATATTATATATGTTGGTATATGTATATATGCCACAATGTATCAATAAAATATTAGGCTATATATCCACACACCATAGTAAATATATATACAGTAAATAAATATATACATAAAATTACATATATATATACCCCAGCGTATCAATGAAATATTAAGCTATATATCTACACACCGTATACATATTTATATAATATAATATATAGTATATTCATAATATATAATATGCAGTTAAGCTTTTATTTATGCTTGGATCGTATGTCATGCGCAGGGTGCATTGATAGGCTATGCGTTGATAGGACTTGTCAAGGGTACTCGATGTCTCGATGGCTCTTAGGGTGGTCAAGTACGGTCATGACGAAATGTACATCGGCCACCAAAGTGTTTACCATTGCGAGGCTATTAAACGAACCTAAATAACCATATACGTGCGTTCATGAATAGGAGACCACTATACATTCCTAGATGTTTGCATGCACGAGAGCCCTCCCCTCCCCACGGATTCTGACCTAGCATTGAAAATAAGTCGAACAACCTGGTGTTTGCGGATTTAATTTTATACAGCGCTGGTTTTAAGCTGGTCTCCCCCCGTTTGTGTCGCGCTGAGAAAGTTCGGCGACCTACATTAAAAATTTACGCCAAATTACATGAAATTACATGAAATACATAAGTTGCATTTTACATGGCATCTACATTACATGATTGTGCATTACAGGCGTTGCCATTAGGACAACTTCAATTCGTTTAGGTCCTATCTGCCTCAGAAAAACACCGGACATTTTGTTGATAACGGGCGCTAAACAAATAGAAACGCCGTTGCATTAATGTACAGCTGAGTCACTGTGATGTCATTCAGGTGCGAAAGTCAAGCATCAATCGATGGCGCTGAGCAACTGTGAGTGAAGAACTTGCTCAGTGTCCCTGCACAGCTTTCCGTCTAAGAGAAGAAGAATGCTCGAACCCGTACTTTCCGCTTTACAAGCCGATCACTCTAACCATTCGGCACAGTATGTCACAACCGGCTACCCATTAGATTAGACTAGACTAGAAAATACATTACATTGCGTATTAAATTAAGAGATTCTAAACGCTCTACCTAAATGTTTAGACACACACGCAGTACGACAGATGGGCCCCTTGCAGGCTGCCCTACAGTTAAAGACTCATGCATGTTAAACTTGTTATCATTTGCTACTACTATATCTTGTAATCTTACTGCGAATGGTCACTTTGAAATTATTTTTTGCCATGAGGTACTTCATTCCCCCAGGGACGGCTGCTTCAGACGCTAACGCATGCTATAATAATAATAATAATAATAATAATAATAATGATGATGATGATGATGATGATGATGATGATGATGATGATGATGATGATGATGATGATAATAGATAATGATAATAATTACGGTTGAAAACAATTTGAAAATGTCAAGAGATGCGTCTTCACGTGCTATGACTGACACAAGTCTTCTCCCTTCATTCCCCACTCCCTTCATCTCTCCCCCGTACTTCCCTGCCCTGGTACCTCCTTCCATCCCTTCTACGTCCGTCCGTCCCTCCCTTACGTCCCTCGCGGCGATGGTGTGTGGCTAACCCGCCGCTTCCCCTCTCCATCTCCCTATAGAAATTTAGAACGACCCACATGTCGTGTTGTGAATGCTCTCGCGTTGCTATGACAAGGTTTGTTATTGGTTATTGCGATGACGTGTAATGACGTAAGCTAGATTGTCTCTGGCAATGAAGTCGAAAACAGCGTAACACGGCGCTTCACACGCACGCATACACAGACATTTCTGTTCTATTATATTATTAATTATTATCATCGTCATCATCATCGTCATCACCATAATTTTTGCCTATAGCCAACATGTACTCGTTGCGTGGTAAAATGCCTTGCGCTAACTTGATGTTATCACTGGCGCGATATTCGCTTATCTACGAGAGATGCCGCGAGCTGCGTCGCTTTTTATCAGAGAATAGATTTCGTTTTTTCAATGGACTCCCGCGATGCGAGTCTCAGAGAAGAACACTTGTAACTAGGAAGGAACTAGGACTTGTATCTGCACTTATCTTCCTCTTATCTTCCTCTTCTCATCTTTCTAATCTCCAAGTGACTTCATCCGCTTCGCTGTTTATAGAACAACTGAATTCCTATTCGTTATGTAACTCTTACGTAGCACCTGTGCACACTGACAATCTGACAGTTAATTAACTTTGTTGTATGGATCCCAGAATTAGCTCACTGCTGACAATGCAATATTAGCTGTCAGAGTTACTATAATTAGAAATACCGCTACTACAACAATAATAACTACTGCTACTGCTGCTACTGCTGCTGCTGCTGCTACTACTACAACTACTATTACTACTAACTACTACTACTACTACTACTACTACTACTACTACTACTACTACTACTACTACTACTACTACTACTCTACTACTACTACTACTACTACTACTTGCTGCTGCACTGCTGCTACTGCTACTGCTGTTGCTGCTGCTGCTGCTACTCTACTAGCTGCTGCTACTACATTATTATTACTACTACACTACTACTATTACCGCTCTGCTACTATTATTACTGCTACTACTACTACTACTACTACTACTACTACTACTGCACTACTACTACTACTACCACTGCTACCACTACCACTACCACTACTACCACTACCACTACCACTACCACTACCACTACTACTACCACTACCACTACCACTACCACTACTACCACTACCACTACCACTACCACTACCACTACTACTACTACTACTACTACTACTACTACCACTACCATCACCACCTTGCTGTTACTACTGCAACTATTAATACTTCTGCTTCCTTTGTTGCCACCCTTTGGAACCGGGAGCGTTGTAGGTGGATATCACCCAGTCGAATCGAATCCTTACAGTCGATCTAGAAAGACGTGAACATCGACATTGCTAATACTACAGTTACTGCTATTCCTATCATTGGTGTTCTAATGGGCCATCATAGTAATTTCCGTGTAATGTGTTCTGCACTTTTCTCGACCGATGAAATGTTTGAAACTGAAGTTTCATCCTGGGGTAACAGCTTAAAATAACTATTGTGCAATTACATTAAAGTATTTCTCTGTCACTTCTTTAAATCCTATTATTTCATTTGCCTTGTTCCTCCTGAAACAGGTGAAGAATCCGTTGCTCGAGCCAATCAAAGAAGACACCAAAGCAGAACCTCAGGAAAAAACTACCTCTACCGTTACTCCGCCCACTACATCCGTACATTATACCACATACACACCTCAAGCTACCGTTTCACCACCAACTTCAACCACGGTGGTGGACGGCGGAAGAACCACTGCTGCTATTCATAGCAACGGAGGCGTACAAGGAGCCAGCGCAAACGTCCAGGCAGCTCCGAAACGGTTGACACTGGACAGCACGACGCAGACTGACATCCACCTCCATCCACCTCAGGAACAGGCTTCCTTCGAACGGACCCTCGACCAGGTCATTCTCATCTGGCCACAGTTCTCCGATCTGAGACATATCGATATCTGTCTGTTCAGTCCTCACCAGATCGGGGTCCTGCATAACGTCTGTCTCGAACTGATGAGCGGATACAGGACGATCCGAGGTCTCCAGGAGGAGCAGCGCAGGACCTCCAAGGACCGGAAGGACACGATGTCGGAGCTCGAGGAGCAGTGCACTGCCCAGGGTCAGAAGATCCGGAAACAGGAGGAAGAGATATCCAAACTCAAGGACACGGTTGCTCGACTCCGCACGACACAGAACGACAACGGATACACCTCAGGAAGCGACGACCTCGAAGAAAGAACCCGAACGTCCGATCACAGTCAAGGTCATCCACCGCTCCTATCCGACAGCAGCATTGACCTTGAAGATTCTGCGAGGTTCAAGTCCCGCGTCAAGGGCGGCATCTACCAGGCCACTCCCCTGGTCCAGGCGGAGGGCGAGCAGCGATCCAAACAGGTCGTACAGAGAAATCACAGTCTGAAGCCGGTTGGGAACGAACCTCGACCGGTGGGACATGAGAGAACGTCCTCGCTGCTCAGAGAGACTGCCAGTCCACCTCTGACGCCGGATGCTGATCTAGAGGACAAGATTCGACGGTTGGAAATGTTGCTGGAAAGGGAACGAGAGGAAAACCTCTTTCTCAGAGACAGGTGCGTGGTCGGAAGGTGTAATTGTAATCGGAAATTTATGCAGCGTCATCCAAATAGAAGCTGATCAGAGATGCTATCTGCAATGCTCTAATTCAAGTACGAGCGAACAATGCGCAGATTTTGGCTATGGAACCAGTTTTCGGCACTCGAAAATGTTTCGAGCCGAAGACCCCGACCCAAACAAAACATAGTTCTGGCATAATGTTCTTAAACAGTGATCGCGCGCATTCTCATTCTTATATCTACAGTTTTAATAGCATTAGAAAGTCGATTAGAAATTATTTTATTATAATTATTGCCATTCTTATTATTATTACTGCTCTCCTCAAAATGTAAGCAGAGCATGTGGAAGTTAACATTTTCGTTTACTAACCTCCGAGCAAGGACGCATAACTTTTATCACCTACCGCGGAAAAGACTTTGGGAAACTACTGGTCTAATTCATGAACGAGAGAACAATGCGTAGATACTAGAAAAAGTCACCAGTGGACGGCACTCGCAAACGCGTAGAGCCTAAGCAGCGGAATCCACAATCCAGTGTTGTATTTGAGGAATGTGCGTGACCTGACCTAGATGTCACTTTGGACAATTCTCTTTATCTTTTTCTGCCCATGTAACCAACCTTACACGGATCCTCTTACTTTCACTTCCGATGTCTCATGGCTATTCGCATTAGTATCTTTATTTTTCCCTACTATAATTATTGTCATTATTATATATTACTGGTCTACTGACTTAGTTATACCGTTCCCTTAGAAGCCCTGAATCATGTGATTTGTTGAAGTTGCGTTTTGTCAGCTTTCAATAAACGACTATTGTATTATTATATGTAACGAAGGGTGAAGTCTCGGCCTTCAGACGCCGGTCAGGAGTCTATCTACGAGTCCCTGCCTAAGAAGACGACCGATCTCCCTGATCTCGTCGACCGCTATCGTCGCCTGGAGGAACACGCCATCGGTCGCCTCTATGGGACGGTCAAACAGAGCCTGCCACAAGTAGCAGACAGGCGACGAAGCCAATTCATCTGCGCAGTCATGGAGGTAGGTCGTGAGGGCGTCTCTCTCTTCAGGAGTTCGGAATTTAGCACAGGAGGGATATCTTCTTAAGTTCGCATTCCCATATTGAAATTATTATTATTATTAATACTCAGTGGCGTAACGAAGGGTTTCAGCGCCCGGGGGCAAGGGTTGATGACTGTGCCCGTTTTTAATTTTCTTGTTTACTTTTAATCGTTCTTGTCATACTACTGTGTAGAACTAAAAGCTAATTTTTCGCCCCTTGTGCTGCGCCAGAGGGTGGTTGTCCCTTCCTCTGCCCCATTCGTTACGTCCCTGTTACTACTGTTGTTCTTAAAGTAAGCTTAAGTTTTCGTTTACGGTAACGATGATCGTAAACTCATACATACATGCATGCATGCATACAGATATATATATATATGCAGACATATATATATATATACATCCATACATACATGCATATATATATATGTACACATTTACACACACACACATAAATAAATATATATTCATTCATACATTAATACATGCATGCACACACACTCACATGCATACATGTATGTATGTGTGAATTGGCACTTTTAATAAGCGTTTTATTTCTTACCTTATTACTGAAGTGGAAGAGAGTCGAACGATTTCTGTGGAGTTCTCTTCTCCTCGATAAAGACAGTCGATAGTTTAGCTGAGCCTATCATCATCCCCTTTATACCGTTCCAACATCCTGGTTGCTGCTGCAGACGCTGCATCAGACAAGGAAGTTGGTTGGCACCAGCCTTGGCATATTGTTATTATTATGGCTCGAATTTCAGTCGATTCCAAGGATGGGAATTCCAAAGTTCAGCTGCGGAAGTAATCATGTAGGCACCCCCTATGATTTAAAGCATGTACGTAATCAGCGTATGTAGGTAGGCAATTATGAATGTATGAATGTATGCATGTACGTTTGAGTATGTATATATATATATATATGTATCCTGGTTGTGTACCTGCAAAAAGCAATAAAAGTTTTGGTTATGGTTATGGTTATGGTTATGGTATGCATGCATGCACATTTAGGTATGCATGTATATGTAGGTGTATGTATGTATGTATGTATATATGTGCAAATGTATGTATGTAAGGATGTATGTATGCGTGTCTATATGTATGTATGTACGTATGTATGTAATGTATGAATGTATGTATGTATGTACGTATATGTGCATGCTTGAAGTGATGCCTTACTGTAATCCTGGCTCCATAGAAGTCCGTATATAAAAGATAAGATAAGTAATTCTGTAGAAGGAAACGTGTAGGAACCAATTAAGAGGCTGTTGCCATTAATTACGCCTATGGTTGTGTTGACAGACAATTATTTCAGCCCTGGATGATTTCTAAGTATTTCGCAGCCTGTGAAAATTTGTGGGAAACTCCTTCCTGGTTCGTCATAGCTATGTTGGACTTGGTGCCACCCTGTGACTTGTAGGGAAGCAGCAAATACAATCACAATGACTATACATAATAGAAATACAATGCATGCATAATACAGCTGTATTTTGATATTGGACTGCTTCCAAAGTTCAGACAGAACAATGATCACGCTGAGCATTTTAAGTGAATGATCCCACACAATATGCTTGAAGGACTCTACACAGTTTATTGTGAAAAACGAGGTCCATACACAGTAACCGTCTCAGAAGAGGAGGCCTGCACTCGTACTCTCAACGTTACAAGGCGAGCGATCTAACAATCGACTACCGTGTTCCAGAATAACTTTAAGTCCTATCTCTAGTGACCAACTGTTTTCAAGAGGTGCGATAGTAGCCGACGTCATAATTTCTGGAAGAAGTGAACCATCATTTATCTCTCTCTGTCCGTGACACGAAGTTTGGCGGAAATTTTCGACAGAGCATCAAATCAGTCAGATATGATGGTGCGATAACGCTGTCGTCAGGAACGTAATGCAAGAACGTTTCACGACGATAGCGAAGAATAAGGCTCGTGTCTTTGCGAGGCTGTTGTGATAAGATCGATCTGATCGCTCATTGAAGAGGTTTGGCAAACAGTTGCATGCGTTGTACCAATGTAAGTTGAAAGCTAAGTCTTCTGGTCAATATGCCCTTCAGTGGTGGAGTGTCCGTGACGTGTATCATGTAGACCAAATAATAGCTCAGTGTTTAGCTACCACTACTGCTGCTACTGCTTACTACCACTTACTACTACTACTGCTGCTACTTCTACTACTAGGCCTACTACTACTTTCTACTACTACTACCACTACTGCTGCTGCTGCTGCTGCTGCTGCTGCTGCTACTAATACTACTACTACTACTACTTGGAACTTCTGTTCTGATTGAAGAGTTCTACTTGGAACTTCTGTTCTGATTGAAGAGTTCTAACACTGAACCCCAACAGTTATCATCATTTACGGTGTATTCAGCGTTGTGGCAGCTTCACTGTAAAGTTCCAAAGAGGCTGTTCATGTTGCATGAAGGACTCTACACAGTTTATTGTGAAAAACGAGGTCCCTACACAGTTACCGTCTCAGAAGAGGAGGCCTTGAAAACATGTACTGCACTGCTGCTGCTACTGCTACTGCTACTGCTACTGCTACTACTACTACTACTGCTGCTGCTGCTGCTGCTGCTGCTGATACTACTACTACTACTACTTGGAACTTCTGTTCTGATTGAAGAGTTCTAACACTGAACCCCAACAGTTATCATCATTTACGGAAATAATTCACCGTTGTGGCAGCTTCACTGTAAAGTTCCAAAGAGGCGTTTGATGTTCATGTTGATGGTCAATCATGCTTAACGATTACGGGTCTTGGTTTCTCTGTGTTCATGAGAGCCGCACGTCTTACTCTACCTGAAGTGTTACAATACTATTTAAAATAATATATTTACAATGTTACAATTTACAATGTTTACATTTACAGTATTGCATTTACAGTATTACGTTTACAATTGCTTACAGACTTCCTACACGAATGCCCTCAGTTCCGTTCTCCAGTTCACCGACATGGTTCACAGCCTCCTTACGAACCCCATCAAGACTCTGGACCTGAAAACCAATTCCCTCCAACGACCAAGGCCCGCCAGAGGTCACGGCAGACTCCTCGATTCCTCCCAGGTAAGCCACGTTTAGTATCTTTATTGTTATGAGACACTGTGCCGATTGGTTAGAGCGGTCGCTTTGTAACGCGGAGTGTAAGGGTTCGAGACTCCACTCCTCAAGAGGTTACTGTGGAGGGACCTTGATCAAGTCCTTCACTCGCAATTGCTCAGCGCCATCGACTGATGCTTGCTCGTTAGATCGTTGCGCTTAATGAATGCATGGGAATTATAATTATATTGATTGTAAGCCCCAAATTTCTAAAGCGCTATATACTCTAAGGGCACCACCTTATTCAAGAGCGCTGCGGGTGGGTGGCCAAATCCTCTCTCTCGCCGTCTCATCTATCCACCAAGAGTCAATGTACAGTCAGCAGTCAACATACGGTCGAAGTCAGAAGGGTTGTCCAGAAATGCCAAGGGAAGATACGAGCCCGGTTGCCAGAGAGACCAGAAACCGGGGGCAGAGGAGCTGTATCCTTTAGTGCCGAGGGAATACGTATTCATTTTCTTAGCCTCGGCATATGAGGGTGGGTGGCCAAGTCCTCTCCCTTGCCGTCTTATCTACCCTCCAACAGTCAATGTACAGTCAACAGTCAAAATGCGGCCAATGTACTCGTTAGAGCTGATTTGGCTAGGGGCAAAGGTGGCCAGAAATCTCTACCCTGGCAGGAATTTGAACCCCCAACCTCTCGTTTGTATACAGTCCAGCACGCCAATCACTACACTGTCGAGCAGAAACTTTTAATCGGCCATCTAATCGTTTTTCTCGGAAGCCACTTATTCACAATAAAAACCTTTAGGCTCTCAACGAAGTGGTTTAATTGGGTCTCAATTGATATGCATCGGTCCAATGTTCTAAAGAAGGAGTATCAGTTCTATGACTGCGCAAACAACTAAAGTTTGCGCAGTGTGTCGGTCAAAGTATCACTTTATCGCGTCGTTTATATCGCAGTTTACCTAGACTATCTGAGAAGAGCAATTCCCAGGTAGGCCACGCACACGTGTAAGTCTTCCAAGTCATTCGCAATTCACGGTCTACATTCTAAATAGGACGCACTAATAAACGAATATAGGCTTATATATATATATATCTAATATATATATAGGCACGTCATTCTAAACAACTTTAAAATGTAGCTCGAGTTTTGTTGTTGCGGCGGACGAAGGTAGAGATACGTCATGCTACATCCATGTCATCTGTTGACGCGAATCCCTTGGTCGGCGCCACGTGTGTGCGTGGGCCCGCCATTAGTGACTCCTTCTAGTTTACTGTGCATTGTTTTGCTATCTGATGGTATACGATAGTGACCTAGTTACAAAGGACATTTAATATCATATAAGCTAGCGCAGAGAAAGTGCTTTTGTGAGATAAGGGGCATAATTATCTAAATACGTTATATTAAGGTCCTCATACACGCATACATGCATAAATCTGCTAGAATCGTTAATACTGACTGTCCTAATTAGAATTTTTGACTAAACTTGACATAAAGGAGGTCTTTAATACTATTTAATCTCATTAGAATATTTATTGGAACACATAGGCTTGACGAAAGTAGAATATAATTTAATGCTATTTTAATCAAAAATCTGATTTAATGCAACTTAATTAAAATCTAATGTAAATCTATTTTCATAAAAATCTTATTTAATTTTCTAATTCAAATATAATTTAATGCTACTTAATTCGAATGTAATGTAATGCTAACTATAACCTAATTTAATGCTTCTTAAGTAAAACATTATTTGCTATTACTTAATACGAATCTAATTTAATGCTGCTTAATTTTAAAAAACCTACTTCATGTCACATAATTAAAACCTAATATAATGCTGTGTATATAGTGTAATGCTTTATACAAAATTTAGTGCTACTGAATAAACATAGCCATAGCCATAACCACCAATTTATTGAGCCAACCAAGCGCTCCTGAGTAGTCACCTTTAAGGGCGCTATATAAATCTTCGTAATGAATGGGTTCAATCAGTCAGGTAGAGACATGTTAACGTTTCGCAAAGAATGTTCGACGTGGTCACAATAGATTAAACTACACCTACCTGGAATTTTTATAGTAGTTTCTTTGTGATTGAAATGGTACTTGACTTCATTAAAATCTAATTTAATACCACTTAATTAAATTCTCAGACGGAATCTGACCAACTCAGAGTCTTCAAGTATAATAGTTGGTGTTTGTCGGTGATAAATCAGCCGTCTAAGAACCTGCGACGTGAACAGTCACTGAGCACTTCGACCTCTCTTTTGCCTCTTTGCCTCGAGCGCTTGAAGGCCATTCTGTTCTATCGGGGGCTTCATTGTGTTAGGTCGGAAGCGCCTATGATGAGTCCCTCTTGAAGTGGCGCTATATAAATTGGTTATTACAATAGACCTACAGGTACAATTACGTTTACAATTACGATTACAAATAGGATTACAATCTCAGTTGCAATTAGAATTACGATTAATTAAAATTACGATTACGATCACAATTATGATAACAATTAGGCCTACAATAAATTACAACTACGATTACGATCACAAATACAATTGTAATTACGATTACAAGTAGAATTACAATTACGATTATGCTCACAATTACGATTACAATTACAATTATGATTAATTACAATTACGATTACAATTACAACTATGATTACCTACAAATACGATTACGTTTACAATTTCAAATTGCAATTATTATAGTATAAATTCTGTTTTTACATAGGATCGTCGAGGTGGTCAACGTGGGAAGGAATCGAGTGACCTTCCGGACATGTTGATGAAACAGATGACCTCTTACCTGCAGAGAATGTCCGACGTTGCTGACCTAGCCTCGCTATCAGAGGTCAGTCTCAGTTCTGTTCACGGTCACTTGACCATGGTCGAAATACAGGTTTCTAGGGCGCCTCGTAGCGGACAAGCTTAGAAGGTGTTTAGAGGTAACCTATTAATTCGGAGAATTCATTCCGAGCCTATCTAGAAGCGCTTTGTAAATGATCAATTTTCGTCACAATCTGTTCCGGACTCTGTTGCTCTTGTAACATTTACATTACATTACATTACGTGGCATTACGTTACATTAAGTGGCATTATATTAGTCTAGTCTACTCTGGAACTCTGTTGCTCTTGCCATATTTGCACTACAAATACAATACAATAAATTTAAATACAATACAATAAATGCAATACAATACATGAAATGGCATTACGTTACATTAAATGGTATTACGTTAGTCCAGTCTACTCTGAAACTCTATTTCTCTTACAGGAATCTGTTCGTTAGGCTCAACGTGTAATAATGCAATATAGCGCCGTAAAACAGTCGAGGCCGAAGAAAATGGTGCAGTACATGAGTTCAAAAAAATCAATAATTATTACAGTCTTATGATAGTTTAACAGATAGTTCTTGAGCTGTGATTTCATTGTCTCCAAATATTTAAGTATCTCACACAAGAACCTGCGACGTAAGAACCTGCGACGTGAAATCTGCGACCTCTCTTTCACTTAGACAGCATTAAATTACATTCGAATCAATAGCATTAAATTAAATTTCACAAAAGAACGTCGTTTCTTCTGTAGAACGTCGTGGACAGCCTTCGCCAGAGCTTCCCTGACTGCTCCACGGCGCCACTCCTCAGCCAGACGACCTTCAACCAGTTCCTGAGCGACTGTTGCCGCCTGGCCTGGCAGACAGCGGTCGTCAACCCTCCTCTGTACATCTCGACGGAGAGTCTTCGCATGGACGATCGGTTGCACGAGACCCTGATGCAGGAGGAGGTGACGAACGCTCAGGTGGATCACTACCTCTGGCCGACGCTCTTCGACCGACGCAAGGGGACCGTGCTCTTCAAGGGCCGCGTCGTCATTAAGACCAACTGAGGGAATTGTTTAAATCTAAGGAGGATGACTTTGTGATTTAGAGGACTGATCCACACCATGTCCAAGTCCGTTTTATCCATTAGGCACAGTAGGAACTCACTGTGCCTAGAGTCTACGAACATTTCAGAGGCCTACGCAAGTCAGAAAATGAGATATTGAAAAAATAAATTTAATGATTGAATTTGACGCGAAAATTGAGAAAGAACATTTCAAATTCTAATTTAATATTTTTTTAATTGTACTGAAACAGATTAACTTTAAGAGTTTAACTTAAAGTTAAGTTATCAAAAACTGGGTGTGTTCGTGAATCACGATTGAACATGACGTAAATAAATAATGTGAATGCTTATTATTATGCGTTTAGTCTGAATGCAGAGCTGGCAGTTGGGGTCTACGAATGCAACTAGGGCATACGACGATCTTAAAGCGGCCCTGGATTCAGAGACGCTCCCGCCCCAATACAGTGCCATCGTTAACAAATAAAATGGTATCACGACAATTCGTCTACAGACTTTTCGTCTACGACACTTCTACAGACATTTCGTCTACTAAGTTATTTGATATTGTCACTTTAAAATGGAAACTGGATTGATGAAAAAAACCGTTTCCCTAAATGGAAGTGGGATTGATGAAAACATTCATGTGTTGAAATAGAAGCTGGATTTTTCGAAATAATTTTTCCTGTAGGCCTAAATAGAAGCTGGATACCAAGCTGGATGCATGGATGAAAGTAAGTTTTCCATTCAATAGAAGTTGGATTGATGAAAATAATCTTTTCAGTAATTAGAAGCTATAAGAAAGCGGCCTCTGTTGATTAACCCTAATGGATACAGATACACTCGTAGGCGAAATGTCTGTAGACGAAGTGTCGCGGAACCAAATAAAACGTACTTTGGGCGTTTCCGAAATAGAGGAAGAGACCGGCTGAGGAGCTCAAGAAGCAGTTCCTGCGGAAGGCGGCTCCAACTAGAGGGCCCAAAAAAGCAAAAGTTCTAGATTGAGCAGAGAGTGTTTAAGGTCTAATCATGCCTTCACATTAGGCCTAATCTTTCCTCTGTTTTAGGCATACGCTGTCATTTTCTTCTCATTCTCTTCTGGGTCGGTAATGTGAACAAATGGTGTTTCCTACTTGAACATGTCGCATATTATTCAGTAATTAAATTATATTGCCACTCGATCATCCTGTAATTGATGATCGCTTGAAGCTAGCGGCCCAACTCAAAGCAATACACAAAATCTCTGAGTCTGCTATCTATTCATATATCTATTTATCTATATATAATTATGTAAATCTATATTGAAAATATGTTTGATAAAACGGTTACAAGGTCGTTGACCTACACACCTAGGCTAAAGGCCGAATCTTCTCAGACGATCGACAAATTTCACAGAGATCCGTCTCACTCAACTCAACCTGACATTGACTCAACTAATGGTCAACCTTGTCCCACAGACTTGCGCAGCTGTCATTGCGGCAACTAATGCGCAAACGTCAACACCCACGCCGTCCTTGCGACTACAGCGGAGTCTAATGCCTTCAACGCTCTCGCCACAACTACCCATGTGTGGCACTCTCAATGCATAAATTAAGTAGTCTCCTTTTGGTGACTTGCTATCAGACTCTTAAAGTCAATCTCTCGTTTTATCATTGACTGAATATCAAGAGATACTTGCACGCAGGTAATGTTCAAGCCAATATTTTAATCAGCACGCGATAAGAAGCATCTCATTAATGTCCAAGCGTTCGATTTCAGAAAATTAACTTTGTGTTCGGATAAAACTAGCATTTAATTTAATTTCCATCACTTAATTAACTTCGAGCTGCGCAGCAACTGAGAATATTTCTAGAGTGTTTCTAGAAGTTTCTAGAATGCTTCTCGAAGTTTCTAGAATGCGTCTGAAAATCTGTAGAACGTTTCTAGGTTTCAAAAATGCTTTTAGAAATATCTAGAATGTTTCTCGACAATACCTTTCGAAGTTATGTATACAATGTTTGTACTTCACTATTAGGATTTCCAGAAGTTTCCAGCCATTCTCTACAGTTTCCCAGAAGTTAATACAATGTATCTCCGAAGTTTCTATAATGCTTTCTGAGTATCTAGAACGTCTATAAGAATCTCTAGAAGCCTCGTAGAAATTGCTGGAAATTCTCCAACAGTTTCCGACTAGTTCTAGAAGTTTTCTCTCTTGTTCGTCGTGACCAGATTGAGGGCACGGAACAGCATGAGCTTCTTGCGACCCTTTTTGTCGGCCAGGGCAAGGACCTTGACCTGGTCCCCTCTCTGGCGGAACATGAGGACGCGGTAGATCTCCATGCACGCGCAGAAGGTCGTCAACCGGCGCCCGGTTACCAGGTTCCAGAGGCGGATCGTGTTATCCTTGGAACCGGACACGACGAACTGGTTCCGCGTCGAGATCGCAATGCACTGGATCTAAAACGAACAATCGTAATCGTAATCGTACACAACAAATTTCTAAAGCGCCACTCGAAAGCTAAGCGCAGGGCACCGGCTTATTCACGAGCGCTGAGCGTATTCATGAGCAATTGACTAACAGTATTAGCGCCAATATATAATAGACCCGAGATTACGTATTATGTAACTTATAACACAACTTCCATAGCTTCATTCTTCATCTCCAGGCTGCTGCCTTACCCCTTTGGATCTTTATCTGGAACCGATTTTGTACTTGCCTCTCGATTTTATGTTGACTAAACGCCTGTAGTAAGCTGGTTCCTGTAACTCTCCTTTTTGGGCGCTTTAGAAATCTCTACATTACGATTATCATTCATTCATTAATTCATTCATTCAGACTGAACCTTGTAATTTAGACCTTTTAATATCGCGCCAGTGTCTAACGCACAAGGAATCAACCGATGGCGCACCAAAATGCAAACCGTAACCAGGTCAATATCCAGAAGATCAGCAAAATCTTATTAAGTAACAATGCAAACTCGTGAAGCAACAGCATCATAATTATGACACGGCAACACTCTATCCTCGAGGTTCCAACCGTAACACCGTCTCCATGAGGTTCCTACTTTAACATATCCTCGAGGTTCCTGTCGCAACACCAACTCCTCGAGATTCATACGGTAACACCATCTACTCAAGGTTCCTACCGTAACAACATCTCCTCGAGGTTCTTGCCCTAATACCATCTACTCGAGGTTCGTACCGTAACACTATCGCCTTGTATTTTCTACCGAGACACAATCTCCTTAACCTAATACCATCTATTCGAGGTTCCTACCGTAACACCATCTCCTCTATAGGTTCTTAACCTAATACCATCTACTCGAGGTTCCTACAGTAACAACATCTCCTCTACGTTCTCACCCTAATACCATCTACTCGAGGTTCCTCCCGTAACACCATCTCCTTGAATTTTCTACCGAGAGACCATCTCCTCGAGGTTCCTACCATATTTGTGTGCCCGGTCAGCGTCGACTGTGTTTCGTTTTCCCACAGGTCGTAGATCTTCATCTTGTTGTCCTTCGATCCCGTCAGAATGTATCGTTCGTTAAGAGACAGACTGATGGCTGTTATCTCGCGGTCGTGTAAGGGAAGCGCCGAATAGAAATTGTGGATACCGTCTGGACAGGTTCAAACAGAAGAACAGGAAAGAACATTAAATTAGACCTATCTAATCAGATTCCAATCAGTGGTTGGGTCACATAATGAGGGGAGAGTCTCTCCTAAAATCTATGGGAAAGGAATGGAGGGGAGAAGTCAAGGGGAAAACCAAGAATGATGTTAATGGACTGGATGATGAAGGAGGGTTACAGCAAGCCAAAGGGTAGGGCTGGCAACGAGAAGAATGGCGACATTCGAAGTACGAACCTGCCTAAAGGGGCAGAGAAAAAAAGAAAAGTGTTGTCTTGTTTAAGCTCATTTAATTAATACAGTTCTAGTCCACTTCATTCTATTGTATTCTATCTCACTTTGCTGTGCTACAATGTTCTCTAGTTAGTACATTAATTGTATTTTGTTCTCTATTATATTTCCGGTTATTATGTTCTACTTACTATATACTCTATTGCTTTCTGTTGTATTCTTTATTCCACTCTATTGCATTCTACTTTCCACCACTGTATCCCATTCTATTCTATTCCACTGTATTCTACTCTATTCTATCCGATTCTATCTCATTCTATTCTATTTCACGTTAATCTATTGTATTCTATTTTAATCTATACCATTCTAATACCTAATTAAACTTAGTTTCAGATCAGTATAGACTACTCTATTCAAACACTCTGACCCCTCTGATCCACTGGAAACCGGACTCGGACCTCCTTCGGACTACTCTCTCGGACAACCCTTCTGACTAGACGCAGCGCTCGTGAATAAGCTAGTGCCCTGCGCTTGTCTTTCGAGTGGCGCTTTCAAAGTTTGGAGATTACGATTACGATTACGACTACGACATAAAATTGTATTGTTCATGGTACTTATGGTATTTGTAAAAATACATGATAGCTATTTCAATTTTGACGGCTAAAGAGTAGTAGAGGACATGTCATTTTCATCAGCCACTTATCTGGATGAGATAGAAGAATTTTGACTGAAAAAGGGAACAGAATGTTCTCTGATGTTACCGCTCAACACTCAGGTGGTTGAGTCACAGGAAACGGACACGTCCTTGAACGTTACCACTTGCGAGTGAGATAGAAGAGGTCTTGTCCTAGAGTGTTGCCACTTACCAGTCAGGTGGCTGAGATAAAAGAAGATGCCTTGTCGTTGAGCATCAGCACTTATAAACCACTCATTTGGTTGAGATAGAAGACGAGGACACTTACCACACAGCTGGTTGAGGTAGAAGAGGAAGACATGTCCTTGAACATTACCGCTTATCAATCAGATGGTTGAGCTAGAGGAAGAAGACATGTCCGTGAAGGCTACTACCACTTACCACTCATCTGGTTGAGATAGAAGAAGAGGACATGTCCCTGGTTATTGCCGACTATGAGCGTGTCGTTCCGATTAACAACAACGGCCTCGACGTGCGCATGGATCCTCAGCATGAACCTCGACTTCCGGTAGTACCTCGACTGCGGCCGGTACGTGAAGTCGTCGAAGAGACTGTACTCGTTCTCCCTCTCGATGATCGTCTTCAGCATCATCTCTTGCTGGATACGCGACATCCTCCTCTGAGGACTCCGCTCGTCGTAGTCGTACTGGGTGTCCAGGCACGGTCCGTCGTCGTTGGGGTCGGACTCCGAGAGGGCCGTGTAGTCCTCCTCCTGGCTCTCGATGTCCCGCGGAAGAAGCTTCCAGACGACGATCGAGTTCTCGTGGGGCTCGACGGACATCAGGTAGCGACAGTCGTCCGTCAGGATGCGAAGACCGGCGTCGACGCTGCGACCAGTTCGGTACTTGCGGATCTTCTCGTTCTCCTTCAGGCGGAAGACGGCGATGCTCGTACCTGTAAGGGAGTATGGTAAGGTAAGGTAGGGTGGGGCAGAGAAGGGAAGGGTATGGTTGGGTAGGGTACGGTTTGGTAGTGTATGGTAGGGTAGGGTAGGGTATGGTAGGGCAAGGTTAGTTAGGGTAGGGTAGGGCAGAGTAGGGAAGGGTATGGTAGGGTTGGGTAGGGTTGGGTAGGACAGGGTACGGTTTGGTAGGGTAGGGTAGGGTAGGGTAAGGTTAGGTAGGGTACGGTAGGGCAGAGTAGGGCAGGGTATGGTAGGGTATGGTAGGGTTGGGTAGGGTTGGGTAGGACAGGGTACGGTTTGGTAGGGTAGGGTAGGGTAGGGTAGGGTAGGGTAGGGTAAGGTAGGTAGGGTACGGTAGGGCAGAGTAGGGCAGGGTATGGTAGGGTATGGTAGGGTTGGGTAGGGTTGGGTAGGACAGGGTACGGTTTGGTAGGGTAGGGTAGGGTAGGGTAGGGTAGGGTAGGGTAAGGTTAGGTAGGGTACGGTAGGGCAGAGTAGGGAAGGGTATGGTAGGGTATGGTAGGGTTGGGTAGGGTTGGGTAGGGTTGGGTAGGACAGGGTACGGTTTGGTAGGGTAGGGTAGGGCAGGGTAGGGCATGGAAGGGTTGGGTAGGGTAGGGTATGGTTGGGTAGGCAGGTTTGGTAGAGTATGGTAGATTAGGGTAGGGCAGGGTAGGGTATCGTAAATTTAGGTAGGTCAGGTTGGGTAGGGTAGGGTAGGGTTAGGTAGGGTAAGGTTGGGTAGGGTAGGGTAAGGAAGGCAGGGTAAGTTAGGGTATGGTAGAGTAGGATAGTGTAAAGTAGGGTAAGGCAAGGTACAGGTGCAACATTCTGACTCACCCTCCTTGCCCTTCCTATGATCTGAGATACGCACCGTTCTTGCGTCTTCTGAGGAGCGCTATGCTCTGTCCGTCTCGAGATAGACAGCAGTCGTCGGCGTAGATTGTCTCACGTTCGATTATCAGACGATTGTGTGCGTTCCACGTCTGAAACGATGCATAACGAAAGAACTAGGAAGAAGAATAAGGTGATGACAATGATTACGATTATGATGATAAAGGAGGAGAGGTAATGTAATGTAATGTAATTAGCAACTTCTATTGCGCCGGTGTCTAATGCACAAGGCATCAACCGATGGCACACCAAAACCAAACCGTAATCAGGGCATGACGAGGTGTAGGTGAAGATGAAGAGGTGAAGAAGTATAAGGAAAATAGTAGTTGCAGTAGTAGTAGTAGTAGTAGTAGTAGTAGTAGTAGTAGTAGTAGTAGTAGTAGTAGTAGTAGTAGTAGTAGTAGTAGTAGTAGTAGTAGTAGTAGTAGTAGTAGTAGTAGATGCAGCAGCAGAAGAAGATGAGGAGGAGGAGGAAGATGAGGAGGAGGAGGATGACGATGATGACGTCGAGAAAAATGACATGAAGAGGAGGAAGGTCAAAGTGACTGAACTGACCAGAACGATCTTCGATGATCCGGATGCCTTGCTTGGTTCCTTGGGAGACGCGAGACCGATGACGAGGGTGTCGTCAACTGCGAACCAGGCGCAGTGCACCTCAGCTACAAGGAATAAAAAAAGACGACTGTCAATTATGTTGGCGCTAGAAAAATTGTTATTACAGTAATGTTGAAAGATATCAACAGAAAGGAGCAGGTAATGAATGCATGTTCCACAGAATCGTCTCTCTCCCTCTGCCTCTGTCTCTGTCTCTCTCCGTCTCTGTCTCTGTCTCTGTCTGTGTCTGTGTCTGTGTCTGTGTCTCCGTCTCTCTCTGTCTCTGTCTCTGTTTCTGTCTCTGTCTCTGTCTGTCTCTGTCTCTGTCTGTCTCTGTCTCTCTCTCTGTCTCTCTGTCTGTCTGTCTGTCTGTCTGTCTTTCTCTCTCTCTCTCCCTCCTCCCTCCTCCCTCCCTCCCTCCTCTCCTCCTCTCCTCCCTCCCTCCCTCCCTCTCTCTCAACAACAATTCAATCAACCAGTAAACAGATACTTACCGATGTCAGGAGGCATTTGGAGTGGATGGCACGTGAAGGTGGAATGTAATTCGGCGATCACTGGATTCTGCGACTCATAGCAGAGGACGATTCTGTACAGCGTGTGTTCCGATCGACTCATATCGACCGTCCGGATCCCAACCGATCGCCGGCCGAACACATCCTCGTCCGTCAACACCGTATCCTCGTCGAACCTTCTCGGCGACTTCTTCGTGAAGTCCATGGCCAGGGACGTGACGTTCAGATCGAACAGTCGAAGCGTGGCATCGCTACCTGTAGTGTAGACCTGCCAGGTCTCGACCTCCTGGATACAGTTGACGTCCCCGGAATGGGCGCGGAACGAGTGTGCCAGTCTCGCGTCCGGGAGGTCGTAGACTTCGACCACGCCGACGGATCGGTACCCGACGAATACGTTGGCGTGGTCGTTGGTCAGTTCGAGACAGCTGGCCAGTCCGGCCTTCGAGATGCAGTGTGCCCGGTGTTTCCCCTGGGCGTCGAGGACGGCGAGTACCGAATAGCCCTCTTCGGTGACGCAGGCGAAGAGGACGATGACGAGACCTGCTTCGGTGATCTTCAGGCCGATCATCTTCCGACTGACGGTCCCGAGACCGATCTCGCATTCGAGTCTCTCCCACTCGCTGGAGTCGGACAGACAGCCGATGTAGAGGCGGTTCCGGTCGGCCAGGCTCTGGAAGCAGCCGGGGACGTCGCGCAGCCGCGGTGGGAGGTTGATGACGGCCGTCACGGCCCGTGAAGGAAGCCGGCTGAAGAGGAGGACCCTGCTGACCGGTTTGCCGGTCGTGGCGACATGCGTCTGCGTGACGAAGAGGTTGTCCTCGAAGAAATCGGCGTTCGTGACCTCGCTTCCGTAGGACATCTCGAGAATGCTTCCGGTGATCGACATGTCCCGTGAGTTGACGATGATCAGACCGCAGCTGTCCAGCTGAGTCTCGCGGATGTTCGCTCGCACCACGACGCTCGTGTTTTCCCTGTCGGCCACAAGAGGGCTCAGCAGACCCAGACCGGACGGGGGAGCATCGTATCCGGTCGGCGGCAACTTCACCAGGTCGCACTGTCCTAGCAGAGTCCCGGACGACACGGTCCACTTGTAGAGCGTGACCGAGTCGACGCAGAAGACGAGCGAGCAGTCGGGCGAGAGGATGACGTCGGACAGGTTCGGGGCGTTGCACAGATGATAGACGATCCGGTGAACGGGGGTCAGTTCCCAGATCTCCAGGCCGTGGTCCGGTCCCCATATGACGGCCATCTTCTTATTGTAGACGCCCAGCAGGTGTGTCGGGCCGGGCTTCGATAGCCTGAGGCTGAGATCGACGGTCGGGACGCAAAAGTAGTAGGGGTAGAGAAGCGTCAGCGTCGTCGACGTGATGAGAGAGCGCGAACTGGCGACCATTCGATCGATACAGACACTGTTCGCCTTGCGAATCTTGGAGAAGCGCGACAGGATCTCCAGCTGGAGGACCTCCGGATGTTCCCTGATGGCGTCCGCCTCCGTCTGGAGTATTCCGTAGACGACCAAGACGTCGTCGTCCTTGACACGAATGATCTCGAAGTCCTTGAGCAGCTCTCCGTACGGCCGGCCCCTCAGCTTCGTCAGCAGCCAGTTCATGTTGCAGACGATCTTCTCCTTGTACTCCTGGAGAACGGTCTCTTCGCTCGCCGACCGATAGATGAACGTCGGCAGCTTCTGTAGCTTTCGTCTGTTGTTGGACGTCAGGCGTCGAAGGGCCGTCGCCCGATTGGCGTTCTCGATCATCAACTTCCGCTTGCGCAGGTACAGAGTTCGAACGACAGGTCCCTCGGCGTGGAACAGTTCGGCCAGGACGCGATTGCAGTGGTGGTAGATCTCGCTGTGCTTGGTGACGTCCGTCTGGAGGTAGCACTTGTAGATGGCCGTTTCCACTGCCTTGTTGCTCCAGTAGAAGACTGGAAGGCCGCGGTCGTCCCTCTGAAGGAGCAGGTGACCGAGGTGGTAGCGCAGACGGGCCGTGAAGAGCTGCGGGCAACGAACGACGGCCGACGGTGGGTCCCTGAACTGAAAGACCTCGTCCAGAACCTCGTCGTCGCAGGCCAGGGCGTCCTCCCACTCCAGCTCGCTGAGACCGCCCTCGGAGATCGTCAGCATGGTGATGGCGTTTCGTACGAACGACGTGCCCAGCTTCGACTCCAGCCGCACGAAGATCTGCATCAGGGCCATCTCCACGTTCTCCGTGACCTTGTACTGGCGAATGTCGAGGCTCGACCTCCAACCGACGGCCTGCTGCATCAGGAGCGACACGAAGAACGGCTTCGGGCAGCCAGAGATCTGCTGAAGGACGAACTTCATCTGGTCGCTGGTCAGGGTCCGATTCTTCCGGTCGAGCAACGTCTGGATCATCAGTTCCGCCGCCTTCTTCCTCAGCGGCTGAACTTCGACGTAGGACCTGCTGACCTTGAACGAATTCCTCAGGTTCCGCATGATCACGAGGCTCTGGCTGTTAGTGCTGAGGATCAACTGGACCTTGGGCGGGTAGACCTTCGGCAACCAGGACATACAGTGCGAATTGTCTTCGTCCGGATTCAGCCTGTCCAGACCATCGAGGAGGATGAACAGCATACCGGAATCTCCCAGGCGTGACGCAGCATCCTGAAGGATACGTGCAAAGTACCCGTTCAGGTCTCGGTGCTCCCTGGCGCTTTTCGGCGTCGCCGTTTCAAAGACCTCAGACAGCTGCCGCCCAACCATCGTCAGAATGTCTGGAACGTTCATGCTGGCAGGCGTCGAACAAACAAACTTCACAACGTTGACGATGTCCAGTCCGTACCAGTGGCGCAGGTTGGAGTTGATGAGCGCGACGAGGGTCGACATTCCGCTTCCGGATTCTCCGTGGACGATCAACGGACACCCGTGGGCTAGGCAGAAGTCCAGTCTGGTCTTGACGCCTTCGAGGTCGTAGACGACGGAGCAGCAGTAGGCCGTGAGGTCGTTGCAGATCTTCGCCTGCTCCACGACCTCCTCTTCGATCTGGTTGACGATCTTCGACGTCCGGAATTTGTCGAGGGCGAACGTTGCGATCATCTCCTTGCAGTCGTGGACGAAGTCCTTGGTCAGCTGCTCGAGGTAGATCTCGTTCTCCGCCTTCAGGAAGGCCTTCTGCTCGGCCGTCAGCGTCTTCGAGTCCGTGTTCTCCTCCCAGTCGATGATGTACTGCTGCAGGTAGAGCGGGTCCTCGAAGCCTCTCGCCTCCTGACGGGCGATGATGACGTTCAGGTCCTTCGAAGAGCTCTCCGTCGTCTCCTCGTACTCGACGTTGTACAACGAATGCGACAGGTCTCTCCGGTGGCGTTGTTTCTTCGCCAGAGACTCTTTGAGGCGTTCGAGGCTCTGCTTCAGCGCCTCGATCCTCCTCTGCTTCGCCCGGTCGACCACCCGCTGCTCGTTTCGTTCGATGACGTCGATGAACGTGGAAGCCAGTTCGTCGTCGATGTGGAACTCGAGACCGTCGATGTGACGCGCGTAGCAGATGCAGTATCGAGCGTGCAGCGTGGCCAGTGCGAAGTGAACCTCCTTCTCCAGCTCTACAGCAGAGGTTACAGAAAAAGACCTTGACCGTACACTGTCAGTGGTCAGCTCAGGTAGCGAGGAAGAGGAGAGAAGTATCTTAATACGTATCTTAATAAGTATCTTAATGAATATCTTAATAAGTGACTCAGTAATAAGTATCTTCATAAGTATCTTGATAAATATCTTTAAAAGTATCTTAATAAGTATTTTAATAAGTATCTTAATAGCAAGTATCTTAATAAGTATCTTAACAAATATCTTAATAAAAATCTTTAAATGTATATCATCTGCAGGATAATGGCAATAAATATCTTAATAATTATCTTAATAAGCATCTAAATAATTATCTTATAATTATTTTGATAAATATCTTAAAAATTATCTTAATAAGTACCTAAATAATTATTTATAATTATTTTGATAAATATCTTAATAATTATCTTAATAAGTATCCAAATAATTATCTTATAATTATTCTGATAAATATCTTAATAAGTATCTTAATAAATATAATTATCTTATTAATGTCTATCCGGATGAAGAGGACACTGTTGTCGCCTGACGTACCGCTCTTGGCAAGTAGTTCGACGACCTCTGCGGCCACGATGCCCTGGTCCTGGGACATGAGTAGCGTCCGATCGATAGCATCTCGCATGCTCTGCTCCATGTTGAACCACTTGCGCGCCGCTGTCTTTCGCAGCTGTTCGTTGTAGATGCCGTACTCCATTACACCGTAGCTGGCTATCTTGCTCGACACGGGCTGTCAAGACGAGAAACTCAAGAGGTAATACGTATTAGGATATTCATTAAGATCATTTATTAAGATAGTCTTATTAAGATACACCCTAAGATACTTATTAGGACACTTTTAAGATACATATTAAAATACTTATTAGGATACTTTTAGGATACTTATTAAGATACTTATAAAGGTACTTCTTAAAATACTTATTAGATTACTTTTAGCATACTTATTAAGATACCTATTTGGATACCTATTAGGATACTTATTCAGATACTTATTCAGACTTGGACTATTCTCAGCGGAGTACTTCAAGGATCAGTGAACCACTTCTGAAGGGCCACTGTTAATTTTGATCCGAGCAAATGAGTTACCGTTCGAACATCATAGGCTAGTCTTTGAATAAACGGCATTCCGAGTTAAATTTCAATTCAGCTGAAAGACTGGATGGCTGGATGGAAAGATAGGCCCACAGTCACTAAAAGCTTATATATAGCTTACCCAGCTGACTCCCTGTGACTGTGAACGCTATCGTAAATTTCCGAATTTGCTGTTCACAAAATCTGTTTCCAGGGCTTTCCAGGTCAAAGGCGTATCTAGGGGTGGCTTTACGGGTTCAAGCCCCTCCCCGAAATAAATGCACTACTGTTACTAAACACTAAAACTGCAGAAAAATACGACCATTTCCAATTTCCCCGAAAGCTCAAACACCCTCCGAAAGTTTTTCGTGGCTAATCCCCTGCTCCAGGGAACAGAGGGGGACGAGTGTCAGTGGTGTGTACAGTTACCTGAAGGCAGTAGACAGGTGGAACGGCGTTCTTGTCGTATTGATACCACTCCTGGAGTAAGTCGGCGTGAAGAATCTTGAGGTTCGCCCAGACTTTCTCAAAGGCCTGGAACAGCTTGACCGGAAGCGTCATCGGCAGGGCAGCGTGTCCGTATTTGTTGCCCAGAAGAACCTAAAGAAAAGGTTCTACATAAATCAGTTGAGCACAAGGTCTTCTTTTCCATGTTAAGGTCATACACCCTCCGACCCATGACCGAATCACTCGTCCGGCAGAAAACTTGATGGTTATTATTGCTGTTATTATTATTATTATTATTATTATTATTATTATTTGTTACTGTTATTATTGTTATTATTATTATTATTTTAAATTTAATGCCCCGATGTATACAGGATCCCTCAGGGACTTGAATATTAACTATATAGAATGTAAAATATCCGGAATGGCCCTATTCGTCTGTTTCCTGGCTGGTGAAAGTGCCTCTGAACGCCACCGCGTTAAAACGTTGAATTGTTAGCGAGAGGCGTTGGAATAAAAAAGATGTTTCCCGTTGGTCCCCCGTAATTATTATTATTATTATTATTATTATGAACAATCTAGCATGGTAATGTCGAAGAAAAGCAGATGGCGTTTCCGCGTTGGAGAGCTACCGAGAGTCTTTGAAACAGGTAGCTTGTCTCGAGCGTGTCATTATTATTATTATTATTATTATTATTATTATTATTATTATTATTATTATTATTATTATTATTATAATAAAAATATTTATTCTCTCCATCAATCAACATCAATACTGAAAGCTACAATAGACAAGGATACAGTAGCTGTCAAAAATGAGCGTCATAAGTGCCTTTAGTGACACATCTCCCTTAGGTCTGGCTCCGCTAAAGTGCCGCGGAAAGCCACCGAGTTGAACCGCTGGACAGTTATAGAGAGACGCTGCAGCAAGAAGCAGGTCTCTCTCTTGTCTCCTGTGGACAGCGTCAGACTACGACCCTGGTCTGATATTATTATTATTATTATTATTATTATTATTATTATTATTATTATTATTATTATTATTATTATTATTATTATTATTATTATCATACATTATACATACATACATACATACATACATACATACATACATACATACATACATACATACATACATACATACATACTTACATACATACATACATACATACATACATACATACATACATACATACATACATACATACATACATACATACATACATACATACATACATACATACATACATACATACAAACATACATACATACATACATACATACATACAATTGTCTGCGGCAAGAACCTCGAAACGAAATAACCCCAGTCCTTATCGACTAACCCCATTCTATTTCCGACGTACTCACCACAAAGAAAGGTCCTGACGATAGCCTCCGGCAGTACTCGATCTGTTCAAAGTAGACGGGGAGGTTCTCCGGTTCATGGGCGGTCTCCTCGGTCACTCCCCATCTGAGATCGATCAACTGGAAGTCGAGGTTGCTCCGTCGAGCGAACGCTTCCAGTTTCGGAGCGGCCGTGCGACGAATCCAGGCCCTCTCGTCCAGCATATCTACACCAGATACCATCCGATGATTAAGAGTTTCATCGAAGAGCTGTGCCGGTATCACGAAATAGAGCATCCGTCCTAAGACTATCCGGGGAGGGGGATGAATGCATTTATCCCCCGGATGGAATAAACCGGTTTAGAGTACCCGGTGGGATAAACCATTCTATCCCCATCGTCATACGCATCACGATAGCCCAGATTAAAACCCAGTCAAATCACCAAAAACGAAGTAAATTAATTTCAAATCGACGTACAAACTAAAGATACGCAACTTAAAATATTTTATGTGTACAATAAATCCAAACAGTACGACTGAATACACTTAGAAATCGCCAAAAATGCAAACTAAACAGAATACTCCATTTCGGTATGGGGGATACTCATGTAAGGGGGATACTCTATTTCGTGACACCGGAAGTTTAACTATAAGACTGAAGGTCGAGATAGAGAAAATCATGTCTGTAGATGATTTCCTAAGACATGGGCTGCATCGGGTGCTTCGTTCTATTCGTGCTGGAAGGAGTGAACTTACATCTGTTGGTTCACACTTTCATCGGCGCCAAAAGTTACTACGGGTTTGACACTTTTGCGTTCTCACCCGAGAAGTTGGAAAACCATGCAGGTAGTACTCATCTGAGAAGTTGAAACACAGGTAGTAAGTAGACACCTGAGAAGTTGAAAACAGGTAGTACCAACCCGAGAAGTTGGAGTACACGTGGTAAGTACTCACCATAGAATTTCGAACACAGGAAGTAAGTACACTCACCTGAGAAGCTGTAACACAGATAGTAAGTACTCACCTGAGAAGTTGGAACATAGGTACGCACCTTAGAATTTGGCACACAAGTTGTAAGTACCTGAGAAGCTAAAGGTAGTATATCCCGAGACTCTGGAACACAGGTAACAAGTACACACCTGAGTAGTTGGAACTCAGGTAGACTTTGACGACGCGCTTCTGCGTGTGCGGCAGGTCTTCCAGACTGCCGCGCAGGAGACGCATCTTCTGTGGCCCCGTTGCGAAGAAGTGATCGGATCGGACGTTGTAGAAGGCATCGACCGACTGCATGCTGTCCACCCTCGTCCGGTGGTCAGCGCCCGTCGGAAGGTACTCGCTCTCCGTGAACTCACTCACGTTCATCTGCGAATCGGAATCGAAGTCGCTCGCTTCGATCCTCTCCGACGACAGGCTCTTTCGCCGCGGTAGCAGGCTCCCTGGGGTGAGCTTACCTGCCGCAGCAGCCCGCAGCTGATCGCCCACCTGCAGCATCTCCTGCGTTATCTCGACGCCGTAGTCTGCGAGGATCCGCTTGAGTGCGTCTCGCTCCAGCATCTCACGTATCTTGACGATGACGCCGTCCGCCTCAGCTACGTTCCAGTCGGCTGCCTCGTCGATGATGACAATGGTGAGGCGGGAGACCAGTAAAGCGTAACTGAGCTCAGGCACCTGGCAGGGATGCAAGAACTAATCTAATAATACAATGCAATACAATACAACAGGATACAACGTGATGTGATGTGACGTGGCATGGCATGACATAGCATAACACGACAAGACACAACATAACATGAAGAAACACAACATGACATAACATCACATCACATAACATCACATAACATAACAAGGGTTTATGTGGTTCAGATAACGTTTAGTCTGTGTCAGAACCTCTACAAATTAACCAGAAACGCCTAATACCCAATTCTCCCAGTTTCCTCTTTAAAGCCGTGACAGTGTCCACTGAGACACTGCCATCATCCAAACCATTCAATAAGTCCACAACTCTTGGACTGAAGAATTTCTGCCCTGATGTTCCTTTGGGTTTCTTTAGAAATTGATACTAAAGTAAGTTTTCCAATTAAAAAGCTTGGAAACTAGGAAAATCGAAGATAAAATATTTTTTGGTTCAGACAGTTTTTTTTGCACCTTTGCTATCAATCAATCAATCAATCAATCAATCAATCAATCAATCAATCAATCAATCAATCAATCAATCAATCAATCAATCAATCAATTCTTTTATTGTTTCCAGAGAATAGTTTACAAGTTGTGATCCAGAATAACCATTAATTACTGAGCATAAGAATGGAAATTTGAAACAGTTATAAGGCCGAGCTACTAGTACTACTACTAGAAAGTAATAAAACCTAACACGATGAAAAGTAAATATACTTTAAAAGTATGTCCTTCACAAGAGCAGCCACCTACCTCAACGTGTGCCTGTTTCAGCAACTGACTGACCACCTGTGAGATGAATTCGCCCAGTCGGATGCCCTCCGCCCCCGTCTGACCTGCCGCAGCAAAGGCCCGACGTGTTGGCTGAGACATCTCAAGCACTTTCTGCAGTCTTCGGTTCGGCTGTTTGATGACGACACCTGCCACGTCACGATTCAACTCCTGCATGCGAGTGTCGGCCTTATCTGGCGCAACATCAATCACCGTTAACATTTGTGTATTTAAGCGGAATACACGATGGCTCATTGCCATCATCTTCAGTGATGAATAGCGTATGTATCATGCATGTATGTGTGCGTATATGTATGTATGTATCTATGAATGTATGTATGAATGTATGTGTGTATGCATGAGTGTATGTAATGTATGTATGTATATTTGTTTGTGGGCAGGTACTTATGAATGCATGTATAGTATGTTTGTATGCAGGTACTTATGAATGTATGTTAGTATGTAAATATGAATGTAATTAAGTATGTATGTACGTATGTGTATGTATGTATGTATGTATGTATTCATATATGTATATATGTAAGTATGTATGTAAGTATGCATGTATGCTGTATGTATGTATGTGTATATGTATGTAAGTATGTATGTAAGTTAGTGTTCTGGAAGCCAGGTCGTGTATCTACCTTTAGCCTTGACGGATTTTTCGGTGAGGTAGGCGAGATGTGCCATGGACGATCGTCGTCCAGATCCAGTGATGTTCCTGTCTACCTTCTTCAGAGTCTCCTCTCCCTCAGATGGACCTTCGCTCTTCAGAGCAATGCACTGCTGACCAGGAAAGTATCGGCGTCTCTGCGTTCCCAACAGGGTTAATACAAAAAGCAAAGAAGTCTTATCTGGCCTCAGACTACATCATTGTTCTGTCTCTCCCTATCTTCTATTGTCTTACCTGGTTCGTGTATTTTACTCTATTGTCTTGTAGTGTATTTTAGCCCAACAGTTCTGGCGGGCCCGATAGCGCACTGGCATAGAGAGCGAAAGGTACCCAGTTCGAGTCTCGTAGGGCGGACATGCTTTGTAGGTTGCTATTAGCGCCGTGTATTGCAGGCTGTCTGTTCTGTTAGTAGTTAAGATTTATGTCTTCTGTCATTTGTGTTCTTGTGAATTGTTTCAATTGCATAACTGTACACTGTAACCGGTTGCGGTTTGTCAACGGGATTGTTTCAATAAAGATTATTATTATTATTATTCCCCAGGCTTGTCATTATTCAATGAGGTCATTGATTATCTTTGTATGGGCATACTTAAATCAAGAACTGTTCTTGGTGAACGAGCTTTTTCAGTTGTTGGACCTACTTTTTGGAACTCTCTTCCTGTGTCTGTACGCTGTGCTCAGTCCCTTGTGTCATTTCGTTCTCACCTTAAGACTTAACCATCTCAAGTTGCTTATCCACCATAGGCTGCCTCTCTGTCTCTTACGGACTGATCTTGTGGATGTTGACCTGATTACGACTTGGTTTTGGTGTGCCAAAGGTTGATGCCTTGTGCATTATACACCGGCGCAATAGAAGTTGATAATTACAACTATAACCAGCACGCCGCGCCTGCCTGGTGGGACTCAGAGCCGTATATATGAAATATATACGGCTCTGGGTGGGACTTTGCCAGACTGTCACACAATTGAGTGGTTTCATAAAAAAAACTGCGGTGACCGGTGAGTCGGCAATTTATTATGATTCTAAGCTCCTCATCAAAGACGATAAGAATCATATCACATGAATACTATATAAAAAGAATAGGCCTATAGGCCTACGGCCCATTCTAGCGAGAACTAATAAATCTTGAACTTAAATCTATTCTTACCATAGGCTACATATACCTGGATGCGGTTTGACATCTAGAATGGTCAATAAACGAAGATATGATAATTGTCTCTTGTTTGGATTGTCTTGTACTGCATTGCATTGTTTTTATTGTTTATGGATCTTGTTTAACTGTTCTAGAGTTTGTTTGGCTGTTCTAGAACTTGTTTAGCAGTTCTAGTTTTTGTTTAGGTGTTCTAAAACTTAGTTAGCTGTTCCATAGCTTGTATTCTAGAGACTGCGATGAGCATACGCGTAGATCTGTATGTAGCCTATAATAATACTGACCACTCCGCAGTAGAGTTGTCGAATGGCCGGATCTTCCACGGACCAGGCTAAATATCAAATCAAATCAATTAGGTACAAAGTAAAATAAAAACAACAGAATTCAGATCAATGTAGGCCTTTTCTGCAGTTTATAACCAATTAAACTCGAATTTAAGCTATTTAACAGAATTAAAATAACACAAATAATTTTTTTTAAATTAAAACCAAGGGCTAATAATTTTGTCGAATCATGACCTATAGATATTTTCGATTCGAATCGTATACTGCCGTCCAATTCGTTTTCGAATCGAACATCGAGGCTTCGCCGGTCCCTTATCGTATGGCAACAAAGGCCGTTGACGTCGGCAGAAATGAGTTTGAACGGTGTTCTGGATGTCCATTGAACCTGGCAATAATGAACTTAACTGAGAGATGTTCGTAACCCACCGTTGATTGGAGCGGGTGGTCGACGAGAGGGGGTGAGGAGCGATCGGGCAGGACAGAGGTGAGATCGCGCAGGACAGAAAGGTGACATCCTCGTCACAGGACATTCCTCCTGAAAGAATAATCAAACCATTGGCCTATTTAGGGGGTGGTTTTACTGGTTCAACCCCTCCCCAAATAAGTTTCCCCAAATTTTTTATATGCTTTTACATACGAAATACAAAGAAACTTAACTTCTGCGACCATCTCCCGTGGAAACCTCCAGAAAGCTTAAAACCCCCAGAAATTTTCCTGGCTACGCCCCTGAATCAAACAGCTGTTGTTATTGGGTAGAGACTGTTACCAACATTTTGGTGACTATTCCACATTTCCTTTGTAATAATAATTATAGACACAGATACAGAAGGTCTATTGGCAGCCTTAGACACGTCGCGATCGTTGATATGAATGCATGAGTGTGGCACGGTGGCCGAATGGTTAGAGCGGTTGACCTGTAACGCGGAGAGTACGGGTTACGCAGTAAGGCCCTCTTTTCCTGTCAAAGGTTGTCTGGTTTTTAATGACCTTTTGGTTTGTAATCAGTGTGGGGCAACTCGATGGGTCGTTTGTATTGGGGATCGAACCGTCATTGGTGGCTAAATCACTTAAACCAGCAACTGTAGCCTTTAAAGCTAACTCAGATCTTGTCCAACTTCTGTCCAACTTTGTCTAATTTATGTGAGTAAAAGGCTGTATTGTCTATATTGAAGTCTAAAATGTAAATGTAGCCTACGTTTTTCTATAGCGACCGTATAATGGTCTCGAACCTTCTCATTTGTCAACGAATTGATTGGGGGAGATCCTTCACCGCCGCTGCCCGTCAGTGTGAGGCAACTCGATGGGTCGTTTGTATTGGGGATCGAACCGTCATTGGTGGCTAAATCACTTAAACCTCCCGTATACCATGCCAGCATTTCCGTGGGCATTAAATTGGACCCACATGGGCTCTATACAAGTACCATGTGGGCTTATAGGTCCCATATGGGCTCAATAAAGTTAATGATAATCATGTGATCTGTCTGTTTTAAATTTCGAAACTTATGATCGGTGATTAATGATTATTCTAGATCACTATAATTCACTACTGTAAACTATTCTCCGGAAACAATAAAATTGATTGATTGATTGATTTTGATTGATTGATTGATTGATTGATTGATTGATTGATTGATTGATTGATTGATGTATGTATATGCTGGCTGAAGTGTAACGTTACTATTCTGCCTTTGCTTTACCAGTTTTCTGCATCCTTTGGCCGACTGCGTCACTTGTCTTCTTGCTTTGATATAGCCGCTGTTTTCTTTTATGTCGCCGCCTTTGTCTTTGACTGCGCCGCCGCCGACACCGCCGACACCGCCGACACCGCCGACACCGCCGATGCCGCCGACGGTGCCAGAGTCTCTGCATCCGCTTCCGGTGCTTGTCTTCGGTCTCTGGTAGACTTTCATTTATCCTCTATGTATGTGTGTACGTGATCGTTTATATCCGAGGAAACTACATCCATTGAACAAGCAACGAGATCGCGTTGTGTAAAATGGTTGTAGCCTAGTTGGTGTCCGGTTATAAAGGGCAGAGTGTAAGTCCCGTGTGTTTAATGGAATCACTGTGTGTAAAATATACAATGAATGGTTAATATATTGCCTATCTATGACTCGGAGTTATATCTGCATTGTATCACTGTATATGTAGGCTATCACGATAAGCTCTGCCGAGCTTTTTTCCCTTCTAGAATGATTTATGGTTTATCTAACAATCCATTACGTAATAACTACACTGTTGTGTTAAAAAATAATTTAATTTAAAAAAATTTAATTGTGAATTTCTGCACACACAAGCAGCATTCAGTTTAATCTCAGCGTGTTTATTTTAAATAGTTAATTTTATAGTCTGCTAACTCGTTTTGAAGTGGTCAAGTTTGCAAGTTTGTGACACCCTCTGTCTATCGATTCTGTTTTGACTAAGCGCCTGTGAATAAGCTGGTTACCGCGACATCGCTTCTTGGGCGTTGTGGAAATTTCGAGATTAGATCTACTATAACATATGATTATGATTTGGCACATATGTTCCAATTTGCCAATTAACATCAACAAGCCTCATGGCGTAGGCCTATTCAGCCCAGAAACTCGAGATTTTGTAGCCCTACCTTTTTCTCCCAGTGGATCATACTTTCCTTTAATTGTCCGAGTTAGTGACCTTTCGACCTGACCGACATTCTTTTTTTACGCAAATCTGGGTCACATTAACGCGGTATGTATGGCCGCGCCTATATTTAAAAGTAACTTCTGCTAATAGAACTACAAATTACTATTGATAATGTCCAGAGGCCGAGTGAAATTCGACGTCATAGGTCACTGAATCATAACGTCACAATCTTCTAATTGCTCTTAAGTCCTTCAAAAGCAATTGACGAAGCGGTTGTCAGGTAATTTTGCTAATACGATACAATGCGGGTGTCAGATAATTTTGCTAATTCATTCATTCATTCTACAATACCATAATATTATTATGTTGCAACAAATAAAACAAATATTTTGAAGTAGACTAATCGTTTTAAAAACCGTGCGATATGCGTATTTCCCACATCGGAAACCGGTTTTGCTAAACCGCGGGATAAACAAAAACCCTAAATTAAGTTAAGTTTAATATTAGAAAATTTGTAACTTTATATAAAATGCAAAATTGCAATGTAATGGCAACAAATAAATATAGCTAATACTTATACAGGTTACACAAAATTTAAATGAATTAAAAATTTTCTGGAAACGTCATCTTACTTGCTGCATTTAATTCAACAATAATTGCGTTTTTCGACGAAATTTGGGTAGAAAGGCTTTGAATGTTTTATTTAACATTTTAGTTTTATTTAGTTGTGAACGTGCGACTTTATAATCTGCTTCTGTCATAGTTTATTTTTCAAATGAAATGCAATGACCTTTTTAGAAATATCTTAAATAATCCCGGTCATATCCTTCATTACCTACTACCCCCTGTCCTATATACTGGTCATGATTTGCGCCCACGCTCATCTAACTTGTTCTTTCTAGATTTCAACATTTTACCATTGGTTTCTGGCTAGGATGTTGTACAGCTAAGCCATATAGTGTTTTTTATTTAACATTTACTAAGTTTTTTCGCTACTATTTGATAACTTTGTATAACTTTATATGTACAGCGCCGTGCGTTTGCCAGCGTTTAATAAAGAACACACTTACTTACTTTATTTTAAATCATTGATGTAATGCATGTGCGCTTGTCAGATGCAAATAAAGGTCAGTTACTTACTTATTCACTTAAATCAAAACAATGCATGGACATTTAATAATTAGTTCTAATATGTTATAATTAACGTCAGTTTGATAGGAAAGATTACTTTTTGCCAATAATGAAACGTCTGAATTGTCTAAAATGTCTGAAGTTATCAATCTGTGCGTTCTGCCTTCTAACTGTGTCTATTATCGTTTTCACTCTGTTGACCCTTATCATACGACCTGCATTAGACATCCTAGAAACAGAGAGACTATCGATGAACAACACCCTCATCTCCTTCCAGCTGTCCAATCGATGGGGAATGGGCAACGAAATGTTTGCCCTGGCTTCCACCTACGGAATAATGCGATCAAACGCCGACCGCGTGCTGTGTGTGGATCGTAATACATTCATATTAAAAGTGTTCCACCTGGAAAGAATCGCCTGGTGTAGTGCAGACGCTCTGGTTCGATACCTCAATGCACAGACCCGTGAGGAGGTCGCCTATGCAGAGTACGACCCTACACTGCGTTCACTCCCTGTAGGACATAACGTGGTTGTGGGACGTTTTCTCCAGTCATGGCGATACTTCAAGGGCAGGGAACACGAAATACGACAGTTATTTACTTTCAAAGATGACCTCATAAGACACGCTCGTGAAGTGTTAACACGCAGCATTGAAAGCCACGTCATCTGCCAGGGTTGCGTGAACAAAATCATAAAAATTGGTATTCACGTTCGACGAGGCAACATGGTTGAAAGTGATGAGTTGCTCGAAAAGGGCTACAAGGTTGCCGACGAAGACTATCTGAATCGGGCGATTGGATTCTACAAAGACCGCTTCCGGAACAAACGGATGAGTTTCGTAGTATGTAGCGATAGCATTGACTGGTGCCAGGGTGCGCTACGAAATCGTAGTGACGTAGTGTTTGTAGCGACTGGTCAGCCGGAGTTGGACATGGCAGTCCTGTCTCTCTGCGATCATAGCATCATCACTGTGGGTTCGTTTGGATGGTGGGCAGCTTGGCTGGCAAATGGTACTACCATCTACTACAAGGACTGGCCGCGGAGTGGGTCGCTGTTGGCATTAACGACTAGCCACGAGGATTATTTTCCGCCAACTTGGATTGGACTGTGACAGGTGGAGCGCAGCAGGTGGATAGAGTGCTCGACCTGTAACACGGAGAGTGCGGGTTCTAGTCTACACTCAGGTGATCACTGTGTAAGGACCTTGAGCAAGTCCTTCACTCACAGTTGCTCTGCACCGTCGATGCTCTGCCGCATGTGTGCACTTCTGACTTTTGGAAGAATGGCAATATCAAATTCAGTTGTATTTCATAATAATAATAATAATTCTTCCTTTATTGAAGCAATCCAGTTGACACATCGCAACCGGTACAGTTTACAGTTATGCAGTTGAAACAATTCACAAGAACGCAAATGACAGAAGACATAAATCTTAACTATACTAACAGAACAGACAGCCTGCAATACACGGCGCTAATAGCAGCCTACAAAGCATGTCTACCCTACGGGGCTCGAACTCGGTACCTCTCGCTCTCTACGCCAGATGTTATCCAATGCGCTATCGCCCCCCCAATTTCATTGTATTGCATCGTGTCGTATCGTAAAGATCAAATTACTAGTTCAAATTTCCTATCATGAAACAATTTCCTTGAATCGCAAATTATTTATTTCTGAGTGTCCCGATGACTTTTTCCTCGTGTAGGCACTATATAACTGATAGTTATCATGTGAAAAACCCTTAAATTGTGAAATGTATTATTGTTATTATAATTATCATTATATTTATTATGTGAAGATTTATTTCTATGTATGTTGACTGTAATGTTTTGCAGTGCAGATGGACCAGGATACTAAATACTTTTTGTGCTTTGGGAAGGTGCTGAGCACGGCACTTTGGTTAATTGCTAGAAATGCACTATTATAAGTGTTTTGTTATGTTACTGCATTACTTGTAAATGGATGGACCATTCTTGGAATACTCGGCCATCTAGAAGGCCAGCTCAGTCATCCAACCTTTTGGTATTGGGAGATATGCACTTTGGAACAGTGGAAGGTGTAGAGAATTTCATAAATGTCCTGTTGTTTCTATTTTCATTTGTAATGTAATGTAAATCTTTGAAAATTTCTCAGCGCCCACAAAAGCCACGTCAGGGAGACCAGCTTATTCACCGGCACTATTTGAATCTGATGCTTTATTTTGTTATTTAAGATTTTCGTTTAGTTGTTGGTAAATGTATTTTTCTCAAGAATGGCAGTCATGTCAAGAGGTAGCATGAAAGAGTGTCCTTGTTATTTTAATTACTGTAACAAAGGCTAAGATGAAAGGGTGTCCTTACTTTAGTTATTTTGAGTTGTCCCTCTGTAGCAAATGAGAAGTGGAGAAAACAGAAAAATTTGTCAGTGTATCAACGACTCACTTATCAGTTTAACGGTGCTTTGTTTATTGTGAAGGGCGCAATAGCAGTCATTCGATTACATTTGAAACGAAATGGACAAACTGGTTATGTTTAAACAAATACACTACAGGCTTTCATCGCTCGTCTTAAGAACTGTGTAAACATTCCCTGCCAGTTGTTTGCTCCTCTTGTTTGCTCATCATGTCAGGCCATTGTGTACGGACGGTAGTTTTTCTACAACTGAATCAACTTCATGTTTGCTAACTTCAGTGTGCTTTAACTCAACGTAAACTGATCACTCAAGTAACATGGTGGACGATTGGTTAGAGCGATCACCTTGTAACATGGAGAGTATTGGCTCGGGCTTAACTTGAGACCGTTACTGTGCAGGGAGTACTTTACTCAAAATTGCTCAGCACCGTCGATTGATCCCTAGTCATTGGATAGTGGTGCTTTGTAATAATGTAATGTGTATTAGTATTATTTTGTACATGCCATTATTAGTATTTGTAAAATTTATGTATCAATCAATATGTCGTTCACAAGATGTCATTGCATTCAGTAACTGCATTACTGATTTCCCCTTGAGAGTCTAAATACCCCTATAGTATAAGAAAACTTGTGTAAGTGGACTTAGCAAGAATGTTGTAACACTGATTTTATAAAAATTTAACCAACAGAAATTTTATTTACAGGCTGTACACTATCTGAATGATTGTGGTGTTTAAGGTACAGGCTGTATATTAGGCTATGTACAATATTAGATGCGGACATCCACATGGGGCATTGCCCCTACCCATTACAGTCCACATTTGGGTGACCTCCCCTGGATGTCATTAAAGCAAAATCTCCAAACGTAACAAGCATGCTCTGAGAGACTTAACACGATTTAAATCTGTTCGATGTGAAGTTATTAGATTGCAACTGTTCTGCTGATGGTTCTGTTTTTGAGTAAATCAGTATTGTGTATTGTAAAGATGAATATTATTTACACGTATTTTGTTTCCTGTGTTCTTCTGTATAATTAAGATTATTTAACACTTTAACGACGACAGTGTACTAAAAAAAGCGACTGGGAAACCAATGCAGCTCATTGTTAAAGTGTTAAGTCTGCACATGACAGTGTGATCTGGATAGGACACGGAGACCTAGTCTGCAGCAGTTAAGCAGTGCAGAGCGGGGTTAGTACTTTGTTGCATGACTGACCCTGTTGTCTTCGGTATACCTGGCTAATTTATCTGGGCTAGCTCAGCCTTCTATCAATTGGTGACCGATTACTAATACACAGTAGCCGATTGGTTAGGGTGTGCATCCTGTTACATAGAGTATGGGTTCGATCCTTCTTCCCGAGATGTATGGGCATTGAGCAAGTTTTTCACTCACAACTGCTCAACACCATCGCTTAATGCTTGGAAATTTTGATAGTGCCACTTAATAATATATAACAATAATAATGTACATTGGAAGGTTACAAAAAATGTTTCGTGCATTGGTTGCTTTGTGCTTCAACCTCAGGATAACGTTTCGGAGCAGTTTCCATGGAGAACTTTCACAGTTTCCCTCTACATTTTAAAATGTTTCAAACTCTGTTATTTGTTAAACTCTTTTGGCACTTGTATTGACAACCGACAGCACCAAGTACCTTACAAGGAGTTTGCTGCCTACAGTGCTATGCAAATCAAAGTGATTACATCACGATACATTTACCTCGAGCCTATCAATGAATGCAAACTTCAGTCAACATCTCCAGTAATGTCAGAACAAAAACTGTTTTCAGTTATGGACAATGATTTTTATTATCTGAACAACAAACTATTTGTTAAGATAACTAGAGTGAAACTGTCATCCAATAGGTCCAACTCATCAACAACGCTACGATGCCATCCTTCTTATGTTTCAGCCGCCACGCTCTTTGAAGGTTTCCTTCAAAAAATATTTAAACACTTGTGAATACACCAAATTTTAAGCATTTTTCAAGATAAAAATTAATATAATTTACTGGCAAATTTGCATAGCATTTTCTATTGTCCTTTCACTGGATACTATAAACAAATACTTTTTTAATATAATTCAATGATAAATTCAGAGTATTTACGTAATGTCCCTCCAAGAGTAGTTCCCTTGAAGAGGCGCTATACAAATTCTAGTAATGAATGAAGATACTTTCTCGGACACAGTCCCAGCCAAGCCCCTGTGAACAAGAATAGCAATGCTAATTGTAAATTTATATAGTGCCACTTGAAGAGACTCGTCAGAGGCGCTCCCCACAACGAAACCACAATCGAACAGAATGGTCTTCAAGCGTTTGCTGAAAAGAGGGAAAAGACAATAGTTTTCAAATGCTTGCAAAAAGTATACATAGTCGCACGCTGGTTAAAAGAACATGCAGAGCTGAAGGAAAGTTATTCCAGGTGGATAGGCCAACCACTGAAAAGGCACAAGGTTGCATCTTCAAAGTCCCTGCAAAGGGAACAAGTTCTCCACGAGACGCGGTGTAAAGATTTCCGCAGTCAACCAAACCCGAGGCAGGCAACAGATTTGATGAAAATATTAGCAGTAAATATTCCATATTTTAACATCTTTTTATATAGTTAAAATCAATAAAATTACATTTTTACAGAGTGTACCATGACAAAAATAATTACAATGCTGTCCCAAAACTTACCGGTATTTAAAATATCTACGACGACTCTACTTTGACTTTCTTTTTCCTGGAAAAATAATCAAATTATGTCCTTAAAAATATGGAAAAATAATCAAATTATGTGCATAAAAATATAGGAAAATAATCAAATTATGTGCATAAAAATATTAAACAATAATCAAATTATGTCCTTAAGTATATAGCACCTAAACAATAAAGGCACCATTGGAGATGAACTGCATTGTCAACAACCAATTCACAAAACCTTGTTTAAATGTCAGGTTATTGTACTCTTCTATTACAATTAATGAACAATTATAAGATTTTAAATAACAGTTGAAGTAAATTTGGTATTTAAATTAATGCACTGTTATCAAATAGCAGTTAAATGCGTGATAATAACAGTTAAATTGATCAAATCTGCAACAAATAATCAAACTGAAAATACATGGATAAGAAGCTGAATTTAAGATCTTTTACTTTGAATACGTTTCCTCCTCCGGTGGAACAAAAGCTTCTTCTCGTTTTCTTTTAGTCTGCTTTAACTTCTCCTGCTGCTGGGCCTAAAACACAAAAGTATTTGCCTGAAGACAGTAAGAAACAAGCCAAGTAAATAAAGTTTGTTTTTGTGAATCTCAATGTCACAAAGGAAGAAATTTCTGCATAAACAAACCCAGGCATGGTGGCCAATTAGAGCGCTCACATTGTAACGAGGAGAGTACAGGCTCAAGGCTCTCCCCCTGAAACGGTTACTGTGTACTGACCTTGAGCAAGTCCTTCACTCACAACTGCTCAACGCCATCGACTGATGCTTGGTCATTCCATCGTGGTGCTTATTAAATGTGTAAGGACCTTGAGCAAGTATTTCACTCACAGCTGCTTCACATTTCGATTTACTGATTTTATGTGCATAATAAAAGCAAAATCCGAAAATGGATATTGTAGAAAAAGCTACAGCTGACCCGTTTGGCTTCCTTCTTTTTGAAGATTCGTTCCTTCTCCTTCTGAAAGTACTCTCCCGTTTCAAGTTCTTTGTCAACCTGTGAAATAACAAAGAAAGATTCAGAACAAATAATACACAACTCTCATACATACCTAGCGGAATCAACCCCTTTATCCAATGGATCAATTTTTTTACTGTGATTTGACCTGAAGCTACCAAGGACAGAAGTGTTTGGAATTACGATAACTGCGCCACTGAAGTCAGATTAGATTCCTAGGGAGCTCTGCCTCTCTGGAAGTACCATCTCTGGCCTTCGATTTCTTCGCTCTGTCCTGCAAGGTGACAGCGTACTTAGACTTACAGAATACACAACTATAGTACATGTCTAGTAGAATTCAATGAAAACTAATTAAATTAATTAAAGTTGAGATGAAGGAGCACAATGAGACGTGCCTTTCGTTCGGTCTGTGGAGGTGGGAAAGGCGTGTATTCCTTCTTTTTCTTGACGACCTTCGGCTTTCGTCGTTTGTTGACATTCTGTTTCTTGAACTTTGGCAGAAACCGATCCCAGGACTCGTTCTTCAACTCCGGATCTTTCGCTAACTCACGTTTTATCATCAGACACTGAAAACAAGTACGCAAAATGCAACAGAAACTGTCATCGACCGGCGAAAACAAGTGTTATGCTGCTATCCTAATCCAGAGAAACCTTGAAAACCAAGCCACAAAAATCCAAATGCGGAAGTTAACGATTAATTAATCGACTACTCGATAATTAATTTTACCGATTAAATATATTTTTAACAATTAATCGAAGACCACCCTAACTGGTCTGTGCATACCTGCGACTTCCATTCCGTGTGTACTAAATATTAAGGATACTATTAAAATATGAACAATGAATAATGTTTATTTTGTATTTATCATTACTTATTGGGGAATACAGTTAGTCAATGTTAACTATTAATCGTTAATTCTTAAATAATTAACCATAAAAAAATTTAATCTTTAACAGTCCTGGTTTAAATATATAGATCTTGATTTGACTCGAGTTCACTTACAGCAAGAATTGGAAAATTTATTTCCTACATTTAAATAGACTCACACTTAAGCAGAACTACACCTAACACTAGGGACCTGCGAAGCTTCAATATTCAATTCGAAAACGAATCGGACGGTAGCATTCGATTCAAAAATGACATCATGATTCACAAAATTATTATCACACAGGAACCCCCGATTTGATTCGAGATTTTATTGAGAATTTGTGATTTGCAGGTCCCTAACTAACCCCATCATCTCTGAACCTATAACTTGTAAACTACAGTGTGGACACCTAACGCGGGATAATACTGAACTCAACATTTATCGGAGCACGTAAACAAGTCCACACAAGTTACACGGTCAGCAGAAACTGACGGTCAATGGAAACAGAAATTAATTACTATTAATATTAATATTAAATTATTTAATGCATGCTTTTCAGGGCCTACCTTGATGTTATAAATCGGATGAATGTTTCTCATACAGTCCTCGACAATTTTTCGAACCTGTAAGCACAACCAAGTTAATTGTACGCAAAAAACCTAATAGCTTTAGGCCGATTTACTTAGCGAACTGATTTTCTGGATACTGACCCGATTACAGCCTGGTTTTGGAGCACCATTGGTTGATGCCCTGTGCATTAGACACCGGCACAATAGAAGTTACTAAGGGCTTAGAATTACTATACAGAACTGCTATGTAAACTTAGAATTAAATCTTGAGCAAGAATTAAATCTTGAGACCCCGGAAGAAACCCATGAGCAAGTAGCTAGACTGACCTCCTTGAGACCCCGGAATGAACCCATCGCAGAGACGGTGCAGCCTTGCACAAGAACGTAACAGTTCGTCAGCAGTTCAATTGCCTGGAAAAAATCAACAATTCTGCGTCAAAACTCCCGAAACAGCACAAACACTACTTAATTCAATTCAATGATTCCAAATTCATTCCGAGACATTTATATCTGCGCCTCTTCAAGAAACCTACTAGTAGCTCCCAGCCCAGCCACGGCTATAAAAGTGTGATTTGAGATACTTATAAAAGGTAGGCGAATCTAGCCGAGGCATCAATCGCAAGTCTAGTGGGAGGCCAATCCATATGGAGGGACCCACAATCGAAAAGGCTCGACGCCTTTTAACTAATGTAACTAGACATTTATATCTGACCACTCCAGAAGGAGGCAGCAGAGGAGATGAAGGAGAAGGAGGTCCAGGAGAAGACAGAAGTAGAGGAGGGGATGCAGAAAGAAGAGGTGAAGATAGAGTAAATTTCCTCCAGCAACAAAAACCATACTTAAGTAAACAACTGACATCAGAAATTATAAATTATTTTTTTTAATAAATTAACCTTCAGAGTGGCTCCGTCCGGTCCGATGAGACGTTGGCGACGTCTCGCAAATCGTTCGCGTTTACTGACCAGATTTTTAATCTTGATGATGTCGCAAAAGACATCATCCTCGAGAACTCGAACAGCCTGGAAAAATGCAAACCACGTTTTATTATGCGAACACCACTAATAAATTCGTAAAACCCTTTATCACTCAATGAGTCAATGTCTTAGTAATGTACACCTACAGGAACTTACCTGTTACAACCCACAAGTACTTACCTGTTACACCCCACTGGTACTTACCTGCTACACTCCACATGTACTAGGTAGTTACTTCATAACACTTCATAGGTAGTTACCTCATTTTGTTTCACAGGTAGTTACCTCACTACACTTCATAGGTAGTAACCTCAGTACACAACTACCTTACCTAGCATACTTTTTACAGCTGTGAGGTAAGGTACTCATACACTTTCACATGTCTTCATACGAAATAGATTTAAAAATAAATAAATAAATAAATAAATAATAAAAAATAAAACGGACAGAATATACACTCAAGAAATTAACTAAATTCGTTTGCAAATAAATAAGAGGAAATAATTAAATAAGTTTAAAATGCCAAAATAAGATATTAAAAAAGTCTGTTACCTCTTGAAGTGATATTTTAATGCGTGTAGAAATTGAAAATCTTAACCTGTTCGAAGGGTACGCTCCTCGAGATGAGCGTGATCAAGTCTCGAGCCTTGAGGATCATCACTGGATCCCAGGTCTTGTGTTTGATCGTCCGAACTCTCATCGTTCCCTCGAGAACGTCGAGGTCGGCGGCAATTGCCTTAACGCAACAAACAACAGAGCGAATCAACATGACTTCAATTTTACCGGTTCTGTATTAAACCTATCCGCACAACTTCTAAGACACACTGAACACTATGTGGGACACAGTAACTGATTGAAACACAAAGAGTATGGGTTCGATCCTCCTCCCCTGAGACGGTTACTTTGTAGGAACCTTGAGCAAGTCTTTTACTCACAACTGCTCAGTGACATCGATTTATGCTTCGTCATTAGATAGTGGCGCTTAAAAAACGCTTAATAATAATAATATTAACACCACTTATAATAATAACATCACTTGGACTAACACCAAGATTGACAAATGACCAAGGACAATGGAGATCATTTATTTGTACCCATCGTCGGAGTCAGGAACGAAATAATAATACTAATATCAACAAGCCACTTTGAAACACCCACTGGATTTCATCCCTTGGGTAAAACAAACATGATAAAAAATACTTGGCCAAAACCCCATAAACAATGATAGCAGCAGTGGTGGCATTGGTTTTGGTTGTAGTGGTGCGTGCAGGTGATGGTTTTTGTAGTTCCGTGGTCACGATGATTGTGCTCAAACTGTTGGTGATTGTGACGCGGTGGTGAATAGCTTCTACCGCATCGTCATTGCCACAAAATTTAATCTACCCTCAAAACTGTTACAATAGATCAAAAATAAATTAATTGCTCCAAGCAGCTTCGATATTGAACTATATAGTAAAACTCCCACCGACTGGCTGAGTGACACGAATACACTTACATGCTCCGCAAGTCTGGCTTTTACGAGAGGCCAAACTTCCCGAATATATTTCTCGCGATATTTGGGGTACGTCCGTGCGAAGAAACTTTCCTCAAAGAGTCCGTGAGGGTTGCATTCTTTTGTGAATGGTTCTGGCTTCCATCCGGGAGGAACCTCCACCTTTTCAACATCTGCATTTTCCATGAAAACAAACATTTAGCACTTGAAAATATGACTTTTAACGCAATGTGCAAATGACCCGTTGGGGTTTCAAAATTAGGAACATTATTTTTCTGAGATGCTAGTGTACATAATTATTATTATCATTATTAAAAATGTTGTAAACATGATAGGTCACAGAAATGCGAATCTGCCGCATGGTTAGTCAGTTTCCAGGCGAAGAGCAGTTAGATATCCAAATGTTTTACAGCCAATGAGAAATAGCAACTTTTGAGGGACTTCTTAAAGGATGAGAGAGTTTGAGCATCCAAAAAATATTGAAAGTCGGTCAAGTCAACAACAATCACTATTGTGTCGTCATCATCATCATCATTTAGAGTAATCATGAATTTATAATTCCAGCCATTTGGAGGTGATGGATAAATTACTTTTATTCTAATATAAATACTCCTGAGGCGATTATGATCGCAACCTGTAAATTTCTAAAGTGCTAATGCAGTTAAGCGCATGGGACAAGATTGGGCAATTCTTATAGTATCATGGCCGGCCAGTTTCGTATATATCGTATATAATATTTGCTATCTTCTGGCGTCCTGTCATTGGTGGGAACAATACTTAAACGTGCTGTGATTGGCTGACAGAAAGGACACATGGAATATTCATAAGAGCATGCCATTTACTTGTTCGAACTTCACCGGGAGTATGATGAATTTATTTAAAATACCATGTTCTATGACGACACTAACCCTAACCCTAACCGACCCTCAGGACGCCTAACTTGACCCTAACCGACCCTAACGACGCCAGTATTTCGGCAGATTTGCTGTCCATATTAAGCTCGCTGTACCATGCCCACAATACATGCCCAAAATATACAGTAACTGGCCGGCCACGATACTATAAGAACGCCCAAGCTTGTATCTCCTTGCAAACTATGATAAATCTCTCATACATGTGTTTCTACGTTTCTGCGGACTTATATATGATACAAAGCCAGCGATTAAGGGAAATCTCCCTGACGTGTAGTGGCTTTTGTGTGGCGTCGAGAAATTTTGAAGATTTACATTTACATTAAAATGGTGTTTATTATGTTGCGGTCACCTGTCTCGTGCTTGTAGCGACTACGACCCATTTCAAAGGTTTAAATGAGACGTTTTAAAAGAAAACCGACAAAAACGCTAGTTTATCGTGTGAAACTGACTGCTGCAATGTGTTTTAATTTTTTAATCGGTATTGCTCTATTAAAAAATTCTTAGAAGAAAAATATTAAAATATTCGACCAAAACTAAAACCATGCAGACAGGAAGTCACCGCTTGAGGTAACAAAAAATGATAGAATGTCGTGCATTAAGTAAGTAAGTAGCATCTGCCAAAGATATTTAAACAACGATTACTTCTTGCCTACAAAATTTCGGACCCTGTGCAACCTATCAATTGAAATATTGAAATGTCAACTTCTCGAGAATTTACTTAAAAGTCATAATATATAATATCAAGCATTGTTGACAAGTAACGTTTTCAGGACGCGGTACGAAGCAGGGAGGATCGGAGGAAACTGAAACACTACAGCGTCGCTAGAGTTCCACGAACTGATGGCACAAAGTGAGTAACAAGTACAAGTAAAATTTAACTATAGGTCCACAAGACTTAGTGCACCTGTAACAGAATATTATAATATAATAACGCTACATCTCCCCAGAAAGGAAAGCTTCCTTGCTTAATATGCTACGCATATATTCGTGCCCTCGAAGAAGTTATCTGTCAACAATCAAACAGCTTCTGTTTACTGTAACCCTTACAATCAGGATAAATTATTTCTGTAATTTTTTACTGGTAGAAGACCTCGAAACTCGAAGCATCTGCCTTGAAATCTGTGCTGCCACCTCGCGACTGAATGCTTAACTATGCCCGGTTTTCTATATAAACATGTTTACATAGTTGAAGTTCAAGGTCGATTCCATGGCAACACGGCTACACTGATATTGCATTCTACTGAGATCAGCTATCGTCAGCGCCAACATAGGCTACTTCATTATCGTAAATAACAGGTATTTACCATTATTTAAAAAATACGTATTTTTAAATTGAGTTAAGGATTGTGCCTAATCATTATTGTAATCGTAGACTCCGAATTTTCAAAGCGTCATCTCAAAAGCTAAGTGCAGGTCTGGACACCAGCTTATTCACGAGCGCTGCAGTGTTGAGTAAAAGGGATTGAGTGAGAGGGATTGATAGATAGATGATAGATAGATAAATAGATAGATGGATTGTTT
>JACEVL010000918.1:362500-516895 GCA_020284085.1 Aporrectodea caliginosa
TCGTCTCTCTGACGTCGTCCGTCGCCTTTGTCAGATGACGGCCCATCACTGTGATTAAGTCAAGGCCTCTTAAGTTAATTGGACCTAAAGTTTCCAGAGCCAGCGGAATGAAGTCATGTGTGTCAAGAAGGGTCTGGTATTTTTGATTTTTTCTGTTGTCAGCTATTTCAGCTGCTGCTCCTGCTGTCACGGCCGTTGCCTGCAGGTAGGAAGGCGCTAGCGTGTCGACCACCGTTGCATCCCACACGAGGTTTCGGCCCGCTCTCCATGGTATAAGCGTGGTGCCGTCCGGTCTCTTACCATCCGATCGCAGCATGCCCCGTGGCTCCTTTACCGCTGGGAAACCGGCTTTGATAAGATTGCGATGGATCAGGTCGTTGATGGCGGCGTGTCTGGCTACTCGACCAAATCCAAGAGAGCAAGAGAGGCCGTGTGTTCCTCTAGCGGTAACCAGTGCGCCGCATGTGCAGACGTGAGGTTGGCATATGTTGGCCCCCAGACGAAGGCCAACCGCCACTCTGATGGCCTCATCGCTGAGCCTGAGGCCGCAGGATGTAATTGGCAGAGAATGCAGCCAATCGCTGGCGTGCTGGAAGGACACGGCTTTCAGGCGCGCCTGTTCGCTCAGCTCTGTGGTGGAAAGGAGTAGTTCCGAATGCTCTCTTAGAAGAATCGGGTTGTCCCATTTGGCTTGTATATTTGCTGGGGAGTATTCCGTCAACGACAACCCAGTTATTGTCTGCCAGTGCGTGGATAGGTTCGTGTAATGCAAATCCGGTTGACTGTCCAGTACGCATAAGATGTTTGACTGGAGCTCGGAGGTGCCCGCGGCTGATGCTAGAAAAGCGGGAAGTGCCAGCGATGACGCCCTTCGAATGCCCAGTCCGCCTAACCCAATGGGTAAGGTAGATTGTTGCCATTGCATGTCTGTAAAGTCTATATTTAGGATGTTCTGAAGGCCCTTCCTCAGGATTTGATCATATGTTACCAATCCTGGGTGATTCGCGCATGGTGCGCATCTCAGAGTGTGGATTAATTTGGGAGTGCCCAGCGAGTGTCTAAGAATCAGCAGGGCCTCCTGACGTGCTATTATGGTTAATCTAGCCAGAGCTCTGTCTAGCTCCTCCGCTCGTGATCCTAGGGCTTGTTTCAAGGCCGCGCCCGTGGACAACGGTGCTCCCAGCAGTGTTGCAGTGTCTGGATCGGTGTATCCAAAATGTCTGAAAGATCTGTGGTTGGTCAGTTGAGAGTCTTTAGCTATTAGTTCGCATTTCTCTCTGTTGAAAGTCAGGCCCAGACCTGCGCACTCCTCTTCTAGGGTCTCAATGTCTTCCGCTACTCCAGCCGTCAGTCCACCCAGAGAGATGTCATCGAGGTAGCCGAAGGCTAAGGGTGAAGATAGTTTGAGGAGTGTCGGTTGCAATGGCAAGCAGAATAGCAAAGGGCCCAATGGATCTCCCTGTTGTGGGCCAACTCCGGACTGTATGCTGTAGGTACCAAATTTCAACTGAGATTCCTCCGCGTAAGACAGATAACAGTATGGTGCAATTTCTGGAATTAATTCATTGATTGCGGACATCATACGAGCTCGACAAAGACTGTTAAAAGCGTTGGAGATGTCTAGTTTCACGAGAATGCAGTCTTTGTCCATAGTTTCCAGGAAACGACGTGTGGCATGGACTGCTGCTTCCACTCCACCCGGTGTCCCCACTCCTACTTGTCGTGGCGAAAGGTACGCTATTAACCTTGGTACAGCGTAGGCGTTTGCACCCTTAGATGTCAACCTGCGCCAGAAGTAGCCGATTACAATTGGGCGCAGGCCACCCGATTTCTTGCGTAGGGCGAATAGAGTGCCGCCGAATAGCAGTGGTCGCAATGTCTCGTGGCAGGTGCCTTTCAGTAGCAAGTTGATTATTAATAAGTAATATTATTATTATTATTATTATTATTATTATTATTATTATTATTATTATTATTATTATTATTATTATTATTATTATTATTATTATTATTATCGCGGCGTCGCCTGGAACGAGCATACAGACATTCAGGCGACGTCTCTATTCTCAAAAAACTTAAAACCTTGACAAATAGATACCACAGCCAACTTCTTTCAGCCAAAAAACGTTATCTATCATCTCTCGTTCATTCAAATTCATCCAACCCTCGAAATCTTTGGAAAACTGTAAATAGTCTTCTCCACCGTGGCTCCTCTCACCCACTCCCAAACTCAATCCCACATGCATCCATTGCCGACTCTTTTGCATCCTTCTTCACTGACAAGGTTTCCTCCCTCCGCCTTTCATTACAGACTCTCTTATCAAAATCAACTTCTACGCAATCTGACTCCTCCCCCTCAATCGACCACAATGACACAACTTTACCACCTACTGCATCTTTCAACATTTTCGAGCCTGCTACTGAAGCAGAAATCACTGCCCTCATTCAAGCCTCTAAAAACAAACAATGCGACCTCGACCCAATCCCAACTTCCTTACTTAAAGACTGTGTAACCCTCCTCGTTCCTACTGTAACCAAAATCATCAACCTCTCTCTATCGACTGGAACTTTTCCTTTACTTTTCAAAGACTCTGTTGTCAAACCACTTCTCAAAAAACCATCCCTTGACAAAGAACTCCTCTCCAACTACCGTCCAATATCAAATCTCTCTTTCTTATCCAAACTCTCGGAACGGGTTGTCCTCTCTCGTCTCAACGCCTACCTCACCTCAAACAATCTTCTAAACCCAAATCAATCTGCCTACACCAAGCATCACTCTACCGAAACTGTCCTTGCCTCGCTATACAACAAACTTGTCATGGCGATAGGCCGTCAACAAGTCTCTTGTTTGTGCCTCTTAGACATCTCTGCCGCCTTCGACACAATAGACCATTCTATACTCATCAAACGCCTTTCCTCTGCATTCGGAATCTCTGGCACTGCCCTATTGTGGATAAAATCATATCTTTCATCACGCTCTTTCACTGTCAATGCCGCTGGTCACTCATCAAATCCGCACACCCTCACCTGCGGTGTTCCTCAAGGTTCTGTTCTCGGTCCTCTGCTGTTCATTCTTTACACCTCCCCACTCAGCAAACTCATTTCCTCATCCTCTACTGATCATCACCTCTATGCCGATGACACACAACTCTTCATTTCTTTCTCCCCTCAGTCCTTTCCAGACGCATTAAATCATCTACGCAACACAATCACCCAGATTTCAGCTTGGATGACCGCTAATCTGCTCTGCCTTAACCCTTCAAAAACAGAATTCCTCATTATTGGCCTCCGCGAGCAATTAAACAAACTAGCCTTTCCTCCCGATCTTTGTCCAACCGATCTCGCTTCTCCCGCACCTTACTCTTCTCCTGTCCGCAATCTTGGAATCATCATTGATAAGAACCTCACCTTTTCCGACCACATCAGCCAGCTATCTCGCACCTGCTATATGCACATCCGCGACCTTCGTCGATTGCGCCCAATACTTGATTACAAGACTGCATGCACAATAGCCACCTCAATTGTTCATTCCAAACTCGACTACTGTAATTCCATCTTTTACAACATCGACTCTTCTCAAATCAAACGCCTGCAAACAGTCCAGAACGCTCTCGCCCGCGCAGTCACCAAAACTCCCAAACACCACCACATAACCCCTGTTCTAAAATCACTTCATTGGCTTAAGATCTCTCAGCGCATCCATTACAAAATAGTATCTCTTACCTACAATGCCCTCCAAACGTCTAAACCGTCTTACATTCGCCAGCTATTCACCATCCAACCGCCCGGGTCTACTCGCTCATCATCATACCTTTCTCTATCCCGGCCTCCAGTGTCATCCGCTCTGAAATTCTGCAACCGCTCCTTAGTCTATGCTGCACCAGCTCTTTGGAACGGACTCCCAAAAGACCTCCGCCAGTTTGCTCATCCTCCTATCTCGCCTCTTAACTCAACTTCTCCTCCGCTTGCACTCTCCTCTTCTACTTTCCACTCACGACTGAAAACCGAACTCTTCAAGATATCCTATCCTGATTCCACTCCTTCGCCACCACACGACCACCATCATCACCGACTGCCACCGTAGCACCATGCTGTCTCCTCGGCTTGACCTCCCGGATTTTGACCTGGCACCGAAACGAACAGAGGAGTTTTGGCTATTGCGGACTGATTTGATATAGCGCCGGTGAATAAGCTGGTCTCCCTGACGTGGCTTTTGTGGGCGCTGAGAAATTTTCGAAGATTTACATTACATTACATTACATTATTATTATTATTATTATTATTATTATTATTATTATTATTATTAGACTGTTATTTGTAGCGCGACTAAACAAAATTGGAATCTTGCACAAAAGCGCATAACAGAAAAATCAATCATAGTAAATCTTAAACAGATGTGTTTTAAGGTTAGTTTTGAAAATCGATAAAGTTGAGGATTTGCGGATAAAAACAGGGAGTTTGTTTTTAATTCAATGTTATTCTCCGGTTTTTTCTTTGCCAGTTCTTAGCTAGTCATTTTTGTGAATAAATGTGATTGTTAAAACGCATTTCATATTTCATCATAACTTTTTCCTTTTCAGTAACTTGGGATGTTTTGGTACACTTTTCGCCAATCTTGGGAGTTTTCTGGGAAGAGCTTGGGATTTCAGAAATTGGAGAGTGGTTGCACTGTTCCCTACATTCGGTGGTGACAACATGGCGTCGTTCAGCGGATTTTGGTTCATCAGCGTCGTTTTATTATGCGCTCTGATCTCAGCATCAGCCGTTCCCAAGAAGAAGGAAGTACGCGAATATTAGAAATTTGTAAATTTTCTATGTAATTTTTGCAGTCCATAGTTTTAACAGTTTCTCAGTTGTTGTGCGTTTTAACTGGGATGGACATCTAAGACAGTGTGAACTTGATCGTCTGTCGGGGGTTACGTATGACGTGGGCGAATAACAAAACCCCTTAGCCCCCCCTTAGTCCTTCCCGTGCAGGTCTGCACATCGGACAACGCATCTCCTCCACCCGTCTCTGCTCATCGACAGCTCCTCCCACGACATTTCCAGGTAAAATGTCGTGGGTGGAGGCGGAACAAAAATAAAATATTTATTAATTGCACTATATTAACTGCTAGTCATTTGGCGATGCTAATGTCACGTGAAAGCGTATATAAAGTCTTTAAACTATTAAGAGCAGACCAATAGTTGTGTTAATAAAAGATGGTCTTTCCTTCCGCAAGTACAGGGATGTTCTAATTATTTTAATTTGAAGACGTGCTAACTAAGCAGTCACTCGTTCAGATTAGAGGTGGCAAATAGTAAAAAGTCTTGTTTGGAATAGCCACCATTCTTGTCAGGTCCCAACCCTATTCTGTTACAGATGTTGTGATGCGTACCAGAGTTTATTGTTAAGCTAGTCGACAGAGGGTGCTAAATAAACTAAAATATTTATTATCTATAGGGGGCATTTGAACCACCACAATATGCCTTAACGTAGTCTAATTTTTTTGTTCTTACCAATCTCATCCTTCAAAATTTCTTATGATGCAATGCCAATATGTTTCTCAATTCCATATTACAGTACCCTATCTTTTGTATTTAAAATAATCTGAATTTTTCATGATCCCATATCACATAATCGAGTGTTTAAAAAAACAGCAGGTCAGTCACAAGGTGAAGAGCAGTTAGATGTCCAGATGATTGAAAAGTAACGAGAGATGGTGAGATTTGAAGCAATACTTAAACGAAGAAAGAGAGTAACTGAAAAACAAATTAAAAACAAATTGTTCCAGGGGTGGAACGCTGTAGATAATTGGTTCAAGCGTTCGCCTTATAACACAGAGAGTACAGGTTCAAGCCTCCTCCTCTGAGACTGTTAATCTAGTGACCTTGAGTAAGTCCTGTGCTCACAATTAGTGTTGTGAGGCGGAAAAATTGTCCGGAAAATTTCATATTTTTCCGGAAAATTTCGGAAAATTTCCAGTGTTTTTTCCGGAAAATTTTCCGATATTTTTCCATCAATATAATATTACTCAATAACAATTTAATTTATGCATAATAATGTTTAAACATCATTCACTCTATACTATCTTATGTACCGGGTAGTTATTCCTGATGTTTATTCAATAGATGGCACTGTGGCAGTGTTAGTGCTTACTGTTCAATGTGTTCACAAGGCCCAACAACCAATCAATCAATCAATCAATCATCATTTATTGTTAACCTTTCGAACAGTGCATTTACAATAAAACAGTTTTCATCGTCAGGGTAACAAGGGGCCCTGAAGGGATAAGTATCTCGCTAAATTAGGGTCACCCATTACCAGATAGTAAAATCTAGAGGCAGTTGCGATTGCTATCTAGTTCAAGATATCTCGATTATCACTAACAACATATCAAACATATCTCGATTATCAAACATATCAAACTGAACCTCTAATGAACAGTCCTTAATCTTAATTTTAATTCTTTCAAGTTGAACATTGCCTGTATTGACAGAAATACTGTAAATTAAAGGAACTTTAAAAAAACAGAAATTTTCTAATGTCGTCTCATACTGAAATCTGACATTATGAGTTAAATGTATTTTTCCGGTTCTGCGGAAAATTTCCGGAAAATTTTGCAAAATATTTTTCCGGAAAAACTACATCACTACTCACAATTGCTCAGCACCATCAAATGATGCTTGGTCAATAGACAGCTGTGCTTAATAAATGCATGATAATAACAACAGAATTTAGCTATTGTTTGATATGTATTTGCACAGAAAATGCTTTACATGTATAAAAAACGCATTAAACAACGAGTGAAACTCTGGATGCATTCTTTTTGTAGGCGGTACTGGATGAGAAGGTGGCACAGTTGATGGAATGGAGCAGCAAGAAGTCTGTGATCCGACTCGATGGCAACAAATTCCGGGCGTACGTTAAAGCACCCCCTAGGAACTACTCGGTCGTCGTGATGTTGACGGCTCTGCAGGCCTATCGCCAGTGCTCCGTTTGCCGGTACGTGTCTATATAAATACTTATATAGCTCATTAACATTCTGATGTCTGGGTAGCACAATCAGCTATAAGACAAGTAATTGAGAAAAACATCGAGAAGCTGCACTGTATGTATGTATGTATGTATGTACACGATTATAAGCCCCTTCAAGATTTCTACTAACAGGTGCTCCCGATTAAAGCGGCCACTGAATCGGAGTTTCACGCCGCAAGCGCTTGAGCAATTGCGAGTGAAAGACATGCCCAGGGTCCCTACGCGGTGGCTTGAGGTGGATTCGAACCCGCAACCCTCCGACTGCAAGGCACCGAACTGGGCATGGTCATAGCCATGTCAACCAACTGCATTGTTAAAATGGTGCCATAAAAGTTACTAGATAAGATATTAAGAATCTCGATGTCTATGCCATACACATATAAATATGTATGTGCGTACATACGTACAGCGTCGATAGGATTTTCATCTTGAGCTCCTTGGCCTTTCTCTTCCTCTGTTTCTGAAATGCCTGAGGTCCATTTTATTCCTCAGTGACAGTGTTGACTTGTGCCTGGAGCACCTATGAATCATCGAGTGGTGCTTTTATAAAGGTTCGATTACGAATACTTGAATAAAACTATATATTATAAAGAAATAAACCTATTAAATTGTGTTGTTAATATGTTGCAGTCAAGCAAATGACGAGTTCCAGGTCGTTGCCAGTTCCTGGCGATACAGTCAGCTGTACTCAAGCCGTCTGTTCTTTGCAATGGTCGACTACGACGAAGGCCAGGATGTCTTTGCCTCAGTATGCCATACTTTCATTTCGCAATACCTTCCTTTACATCACATTACGTCACATTACCTTATGTTACATCACATTACTTTACTTTACGTCACATAACCATTGTGATTTATTATTCAGTCGATATATACATGTACTCTGGTGGTCTAACATTGAGTAATTTCTTGTGTAGTTGAAGACAAGCTCTGCACCTGTGATTATGCACTTTCCTGCCAAAGGCAAGCCAAAGAAAGCCGACACAATGGACATCCACAGGTCAGCAGAATTAATGAGCAGAGGACTTGAATTAACTTATTTTTAAAATAAACTATGTACACTGATTTGGTTTAATAGCTTGGTGCTCCAGTGGGCTGCGAGGCAGTTGTGATTTATGGCTACTTATATACAGGTTAATAAATTTGTCCAATAAGTTTGTTTTTTCTTAAATGTCAGTTTTGTTTAAAGTATAATTTTAAATTAGTAACTACTAGAGAGCCAGTGTATATTGTATTGTATCTGTAAATTTATATAGCGCCACTCATAATGCTACACCAATCAGAGGTGCTCCCAGTACGAGAGACCCCTAGAAACTAAAGCTGTATTTAAGCAGCAAAAGGATGCAGGGAGGTCCCAGCTTGAAGCAACGAGCTAGCCATGGGAGGAATTAAGTTGACTCCATAGAGTGGGGCCAATAACATAAAAAGCATGAGATTGGATCATGGCAGTTCTCGCCCGCACAAGGCATCAACCAATGGCACACCAAAACCAAGCCGTAGTGAGGTCAACATCCAAAAGATCAGTCCATAAGACAGAGAGGCAGCCTATGGTGGATAAGCAATTTGAAAGAGGTAAGTTTTCAGCCGAGAACGAAATGACACAAGCGACTGAGCAGAGCGCACAGACACAGGAAGAGAGCTTTTAAAAAAAATGCAGCAACCAAAACAGCTCATTCACCGAGAACAGGTTCTTGATTTAGGCCTGACAACGACAATCAGAGGACCTTGTTGAATAATGACAAGTCTTGTGAATGAGGACAGATTTTAAGTAAATTTGTGGCTGGTCAGAGTTAAAAGTTTTATAAACTATGAACCCCAATTTGAAACAAATTCTCTGTTGAACAGGAAGCCAATGTGAAGATTTAAGCATGCTAGATTTTCACGTCATTAACTTTAAACTGTTGATGTTTTCAGAGTTGGATTTGCTGCTGAGCAGGTCGCAAGGTGGTTGGCTGAACGGACGGACATACAGGTACAGAGGGAACTAGAGATCTTTTTGGTTTCTTAATTTTTTTATCATCCAGCCATTCATATTCTCAAATCAAACTCAACTATTATGAGTAAACTGACCGTACACTGTCGGTATGAAGATGAGACAGCAAGGGAGAGGCCTGGTCACTCACCCTCATATGCCGAGGGTAAGAAAATGAAGTCGCTAGCACTTCATGCCCAGTCCATTAAGCTAGCTTCAGGGCTAGAATAACGGACTCTCTTCTCCCAGAAATTTAACCTTTCAACCCGGCGCCCCCAGCAATCCTGGGTTAATGAAACCGATATATCGGTTTCTCGGGTTGAAAGGGTTAAAGGTTATGATTTGCCGCTGTCTTCACTCAAATAAACTGGGTGATCTGTTTCTTGTTTGGCCTAGAACTTCCACAGCACAGCGTACGGCTTGCACAGTGGTGAATCCATAAGTTTTGAATGGTCTTCCCTTTACTATTCAAACTCAGTGTGTAAATTGTTTCATTCTTGACAAGCGATCTAACACCTTAACGTTGAGAGTGTATTAAAAACATAGATAGCGAGTTGGCAGGTTGTGTTCTGTGGTGGATGATTTCTGATTCAATGGGCTGTTCTAGATGTAATCACCTCACCTCCGATTCGCATTTCTGTGTGCGTTGAAAGTATTTGTATTAATAATGATATTAATCTAAAAATTGAAGTTATCTTTTGTAGATTCGTGTTTTCCGGCCTCCGAACTATTCCGGGACACTGGCGCTCGCTCTGTTGTTCTCCCTTGTCGGCGGAGTCCTCTACCTGAAGCGTAATAATCTCGAATTCCTCTACAACAAAACCTCCTGGGCAATAGTTGCGCTTGTAAGTACCAAGTTCAGCTGGTTTTGGTGGTGAATGGATGAATGATTGTTGGATGGATAGGCGGATTGAACAGAGAGAGAAAGACACGGAGAGATGGAGCGAGGCGGCTTCAGTTTAACTGTTCTTCTTCTTTCTTTATTTCATGTCTGTTGATGTAATAAATTTATTAAATGGCTTTTCAGACGATCATGTTTGCGATGACGTCCGGTCAGATGTGGAACCACATTCGAGGTCCGCCTTTCATGCACAAGAATCCACAGACTGGACAAGTGGTCAGTCATTATTTATCGGTCTAAACCATATTTAATTTTATTATTTTTATTATTGTTAACACCATATTCAGTTTTATTATTGATATATTTGTTAACACCATGCAGTATTTTCTTTCTTTTCCTGAAATGAAATGGTCCCTTAGAACGTAAAAATGCTCCTCAGGAGTACGGAGAGTTCTGGAAGGGCTATGACTCATCAAGAAATCCTGCAGTAATTAACAGCTGTGGGTGGATGTTTGTTATTTACTAATTAATCTATTGATTATTGTAAATTTACGATTAAATTTACTGATTTTGTTTATTTACGGATAAATTTGTTGTTCTTACCAAACTCTGACATCATTTAGGCTAACAGCAAGTGCCTTCGAGAAATAAGATAAGAGTCCTTTACATGCAGTTGCTCGGTGCCCGTGTTACCCTGTTGTATGGTCATGTGTGCACTTTTGAGCTTTGGAAGGAAGGCAGTATCGAAATGAGGTCATTGAAATATCTAGATACATAAATACATATATGCACACATATTCATACGTTCACATACATGAATTTTTTCAATGTACATACGCATACATGTTTTCATGCATGTATACATACAGTGCTGTTGATTGGATGATTTCTGTTTCAGCATTACATTCACGGGAGCAGCCAGGGACAGTTCATTGTTGAAACATACATTGTCATTTTCCTCAGTATCCTTTGAATGCATTTTCAGTCTTTGATGTCTGATGGAAAATCCCACAGGGATAGCCAACGGGGAGAAAAACCCCTTTAAGGGCTGGGAGGAAAATGTTTTCATTTTTACTATTATTACGAATTTATTAAGCGTCACTGTCTTATGTCCAAACATCAATCAATGATGCTGGGCAATTGTGAATGAAGAACTTGCTCAAGGTCCCTGTGCAGTAACCGTCTCACGGGAGGAGGATCGAACCCATACGCTCCGTGTTGCATGGCAAGCGCTTTAACCAGTAGGCAACAGTGACCAAAGACAATAGGAGATCAGTGTATCTTCAGCTGATGATAAACTGAACCAATGTGAAAGAAATAGCCACAGGTAAAGAGCAGCGTGTATGGGGAAAGGTGTTTTCAGCACTGGGAGATAAACTGAATAATTTAGATAGGGTTAGGGTCCCTTTGTTAGTTGTCTTCAATGATGTGAAGGTTTGTGCAAAGCGTTGAGCGTGTGTTGTGGTTACCGTCCTTATGGATGCCCCTCAGATGCTGCCGTTGTGATGGGAATGATATTACTGAGTGAAGCCAACAGCCTGAAGAAGGATGCCAACAAAAAGAAAAGTATGTATCTGCTAAATTCTGTTACTTTTCTGTTACTGCCAAATACTCGCAAGTATCTTCCAAGTACTTTTGGGTATTTTCCAAGTACTGGCTGTATTTGACTAATACTTTTGTTTCCTTGCCAAAGGACTTTTATGTATCTGCCGAGATTTGCGTGTCTATCATGTATTTGTGACTATCATCTGAATACACTATATTTTCAGGTATCTCCAAAATTATTTTAAGTATCTGCAAGTACTTTTTATGTATCTGCCAAGCATTTTGGAGTATTGTCCAAGTAATTTTAAGTATTACCAAGTACTGGTAGCTAAAAGCGTCTGCCAGGTACACTTCTGTACCTGCAGAGTACTTTTAAGACCTACAGTTTTCTTATTTTCTATAGCTTTTTGTATTGCTATTCCATCAGTGTGGCCTTACCACTTGTAAGGTTTCCTTTTATGCCATCAAAGAGCCGGATAGAGAGCTTATTTAAAAAATGTAGGTAATCATTGTATACAATGTCCTGCAGGTGCGCTTATGAGATGCAAATAAAGACTACTTACTTATATGAATAATGTGCTGATGTTCTACTGAAGTCGTTTGACTTGAAACAGAAACTGAATAGTTCTTTTGTTTCGTGTTCTTGTGCTCTTAGGCCCTTTATAAGAACCTAATTTAACGGAGCCCACGAGCACCCTAAGTATTGCCTTGGCACAAAATACTGACATTAATCCAACAAGCAATGACTTCATAACACAGTCAGCTCTCATAAACAGTTAGGCTAGTTGTAGCATTGTTACGTCTGTGTCAACCTTGTCAGAAGTTGTAGCATTGTTACGTCTGTGTCAACCTTGTCAGAAGTTGTAGCATTGTTACGTCTGTGTCGACCTTGTCAGAAGTTGTAGCATTGTTACGTATGTGTCGACCTTGTCAGAAGTTGTAGCATTGTTATGTCTGTGTCGACCTTGTCAGAAGTTGTAGCATTGTTATGTCTGTGTCGACCTTGTCAGAAGTTGTAGCATTGTTATGTCTGTGTCGACCTTGTCAGAAGTTGTAGCATTGTTATGTCTGTGTCGACCTTGTCAAAACCAAATAAACGAATATTGATTGATTGATTGTTGCAGTTGTGGCTGTCTGTGGTCTGGCGTCAGTGACGTTCTTCTTCAGCCTCTTGCTGTCGGTATTCAGAGCAAAATACCAAGGATATCCATACAGGTAAGCTGACCAGCTTAATAACCTCAACCCGTGCAGGTTAGATAGCCTATATTAGTACATTCCTGTTAAACCGATGCATTGCCTTTGATGGAGATTTCCATTAGAGAAAAGTATTTACCGTGAAGGAAATTCCTGTTAGATAAAGGTTATATTTGTGCTACTTTTCTACTCATACAAGCTCCTTAACTGTGATCGGTCAGCTGCATTGGCTTCCTGTAGAATTCAGAACGAGATTTAAATTGGCATGTTTGACCTATAAACCCTCAAAGAGAGCACTCCCACCTGCTTTCAACCACTATTATTTCCGTATGTCCATCCCCACAGTCTGGGATATTCGGTTGTGGGTCTTTTGGTTGAGTCTCGATGTAGCACTGTCATGGGCTCTCGTGCATTCCACGTTGCTGCCCCAAGGAATTGAATCGCCTACTAATGTCTCTATCTCTTCCTGTAAGAAACGCCTCAAACCTCACCATTTTTCATTAGCATTCAAACATCTGGATATCTAACAGTTCTTCACCTGGCGACTGACTAACCACGTCTCAGATTCGCATTTCTGTGAGACTTCGTGTGTTAAACATGTTCATAACAATAATAATATTGGAATTCTGGAGTGATACTTCTTGTTGTGGGGAACTTCATAAGAGCATTTGATGTTCTCGTTTCCTTGTGGATGTGGTTTCCTTCTAAAGGCTGTTGTCTGATGAGTTTCTTGTTGTTTGTTTCTCTTTCAGTTTCCTTATGAAATAGTCGCGTCGCAGCCGTTGACGACACCAAACTTTGTTTTTCATCTATTCCACTATTCTAGCATCTCGCAGCGAAGTCGTCATTGCGTCAGCCGGTGCCTTCGAAAAGGCAGGGTCGACTCGTGCACAAAATTTCTTTCTCAGCGAAACACTTGGACAGTACGCTTTGTTTGTTTTTCTTAGACACCTGGTGGCGGATCCTGAAACTAAGAGTTGGAACATTGTTTGTTCCTTTTATGGTGTTGAAAACCTAACAGCCTTCAGTTGTTTTCCCTGTTGTGAAGTCGCTGCGCTAATTTCCTAAACGTATTGTGCGGTTAATGGGTAATGTACTGTAAGTCGGACCCGTTAGATGTTAGCCATTGTTGTTGTGTCTATATATGTATCTGCACATTTGTTGTAATGCACCTATTATGAATGCAAGTTCAATAAATCCGAACCAAGGGCTTGCTCAAGGTTCCAGGGAAGTAATCGTCTTGGGGAAGCCCGAACCTGTACTGTCCATGTTGCAAGCCGAACGTTCTAACCAGTTGGACACTGTCCCGCATCTTTACACCATTCTTAAACACTTCTGAGCATAATAGGTGCTGTAGGGATAACTGGTTGTATATGTACAATTAACTACTTATGTACTTGCATGCATACAAACATAAATGCATGCATGCGATTGCATATTTACTGTTACATGGCATGGTGAGTCGTTGGTAGCATGCTCGCTTTGTAAATGCACAGAATATGGGATTTGCGATCTTCTGCAAGTCCTTCGAACACGGTTGTTTACCGATAGAATCTTTACTCGATAGTCATTTCAGCTGTTTAATACTTAAACAAAGAGCTGCATTGGTTTCCCAGTCATTTTTAGCACGCGCTCGTCGTTAGTGTGTTAAATGCATAGCATATTAATGTGCATAGGGTGACAGCCTTCATAGATAGGTTATCTCGTGTGTGGCGGCGTCAGAGTTTGGTTGTGCTGGTTCGAGTTTGTCTGGAATGGGTTAATATCGGGCATACAGGGAGTTGTGTGGATCATTTCTAGTTCTGTATAGAGGATTGTCATTTTGGATTAGATTAGACACTGCCCAACTTGATTCTGGATCCGCCAAACATACTACGTGTGCTCAGCTGCTCACTGCCTGACACTGGAGACTACTATGGTAATACCAGATATTAATAGGAATTTTCATGTGTAGAAACATTTTGTATCATTCCTTGTTGCCATTGTGTCATGCTGTGGAATATCTCTCTTATAATGCAGTGTCTAGGTTTGAGACTCATTTAGACAATAACTGGTTTGGGATTTCAAGAAAGTCTTCAACACACTTCTGCTTAGCACCTTAGAAAAATGCGTCATATTGCATAATGCCACAGTTCGAATAATAATTTAAGCTGAAACCATTCTTGTAAAAAGAAATGAATATTGTTGAAATGATGTACCGGTAGATGTTGGATGTTTTTGTAATTGATTTGGTGTCGGAAAAATTCTTTCTGTTGAAATACCATCACGTCTTTCTTCTTACAGCGTTGCCTCGTGATTTTGTAATTTTTAAATTGGATGAGTAAACGAAAATTATCTACTTGAAAATCAGAAATCTAGGAAAACACAGCTGTCTTGCAATGCAACTGTCAAATTTTATGGTGATCTTTCTGTAGTTTTCCTAATATCTGCTAACTTTTGATTTGCATCCCTTTATGAAAAATTAGTTCATTTTGCCTGTTTCATCAGGACCTGTTTTACTACAAGGCTAGCGTGAAAACTGTACCCCGACAGTCTGTGGGCAACTGAATTGTAGCTTAATCGCAGTTGATCTGCAGCCGTAGTAATGTGAAAACCCAGAAATGCAGTCTGCTGAGATGTACAGCAGTATTTTATGGTGGATAAGCCAGCAGAAAAGGGATGAGTCGTTAGTTGAAACTAAACGAGAGCTGAACAGATGCAGATAGAGTTCCAGGTCCAACAAACGAAGAAGTCGTTCAAAAACTACAATTTCTACCCAACAGTAACGACTTTAATGCATTTCAGTGAACACAATTACATATGACATGCAACACTGTCTACTTTCTAAAAAACAATACAATATATGAATAATAATGTTCATTGCTGTAGTTCACTACATCTGCATAAAACTAGTATTGACTTGTTGTGCTCGAGGATCTACGTGCTATAAAGTGGAATTCAAATGTTCAGATTTCATGCCTCCCTAAAGTGGCCGTTTCCTCAGAATTCGGTAACAGGACGCTTGGCGATCCAGGCCGCAACCTTCGGCACGCTTTCCACGCGCTTCTCCAGAGCCTTCAGCTTCGGATATTTTTCCAGAAGAGCCTCGTTGCCGCTGGCCTTAGCCCAGTTGACGAACATCAGGAATGCGAGATCGGCCCATGTCAGCTGTACAGGAAAAAAACAGTTTTAGACAACTGGTTTTGCCATTCTTGAATCTCTAAACTTTTAGAGGATCAAAATGGGGGTCATCCATAAAAGACGTCCACAACAAATGACCTGCTTTGGACCCTCCATCCTTCTTGCCCGCATTGGCCTTACACCTTCTCCCTGCCCGCTGTTCCCGATGGTCATTTTATACGTTAAACTGAATTCCAAAGCCATGGATTGTTGCATAATGCACATGTCCACAAAAAGCAGAAGGATTCTGTAATGCTTGGCAATGTAAATACATGTGCATATGTAATGGAACAACACATTTATAAATTTATAGTACATGTATACTTTTCAAAGCACTTGTTTGCTGGCCTCAAGTACCTCGGTGCAGGACCAAAATAGTATTTTTTGACACAAAGCATGCAGTTGATGATATTGTCAATTGTGCAGTTTGGAGTGTGTAGTAAAAATTCTTGAGATTACGTCAAGTCAATTACACACAATTTTATTCTAATACATGAAATTTTACTTACTAGTTCAAGTACAGTTTGAGGAAGAGCAACATACAGTTAACATTTCTGCATATTTTAGGCACTACCTCGGCAAGTTGGGTTTGAATTTAACAGTACACTGAAATTCGAACCCCGGAGACAAAGATGGAGGACAATGCTTTAGCAAACTGGCACTCTAAGAAGAAGAAATGTTGCACTATTACTTACGTCATCTCCGACGAAAAAGCCGTCGCCTCCTTTGTTCGACTGGAGAATCTTTTCGAGACCGGCGTATGAAGTCGGCAGTTGCTCCTCCGAATATTTCTTCTTCAACTCCGCCTGAACGAAGAATAAACGAAAAATAAATTCATTTTAACCACAGATTCCTTGCTATATATCGCAGGGGCCTTCTCCAGCAATACAAGCCTCATTCATAAACTTGTTATTCACGTACAACAATAAAAGCAGTTATGCTTGATGGCACCTATTCAAACTAGCGTCAGTGGTGAAGGATCTCGCCCGATAAACTAACTGAAAAAAAACCAGCAGCCTCGATGTTGTTTGGTCGCTACAGAAACACATCTACACTGAAGTTTACATTCACACTAGTTTAATTTATGTGAAAGTCGTTACGAAGAAACCGTTCATTGTTAACAAAAGTGCTTCAGTACATACGCAAGACCAAACTAACGGATTCCGATGCACAGAAAGAAAGTAATAATAATAATATCTTTTCTGTTAATAAGCGCCTGACAAACGCACTGCGCTGTACATTTACATGTTATGCAATTTAAATCTTAACTACTAACAGTATACAGACACACTAGTTTAATTTATGTCAATGTCGTTACGAAGAAACCGTTCATTGTTAACAAAACAGTGCTTCAGAAAAAAATTCCCAGTACATATGCAAGACCAAACTAATGGATTCCCATGCACAGATAGAAATGCTTTTAAGAGGTGAAAAAAGACCGATGTCACATAAGAGTTGTTACTTTTCTCGCTTCGTCTTTCTCCCCGAAAAAATTGATAAATGGTCGGAGTCCATCTTCCATGCAGTCAATGATCATGTCTGCCTGAAGTTGCTCCACCTCTGTCTTTCCAGCGAGATCTGCAGATCAGCAAAGTTCAGCTTCTGAAGGCAGTAAGTTAAATAGCATTCTTGCAAACTCCTGCAACATCTAACTAATCATATAGCACAATGGCCTAGTGGTTAACGATCTACATTCTAGAGTTGCTAACTCACAGATCTAACATATTCTGCTAATCAAGAGGTTGGTGGTTCAAACTGTGTGACACGATAGCAAATAGGTTTGAATGCTGAATGAGGAATTTGTGGGTTCGAGCCCCCTCTCATGATGCAGTTCCTGTGAAGGGACCTTCAGCAAGTCCTTCAAACCTTTAGTCCTTTGAAATCAGTAAAATCTTTCAAACACTCAACATCATCAAATGATCTTTAATCATCAGATAGTGGCACTTAAAAAACACACCAACCCTCCTTTATTACAAGAACCTTCATTATATAGCCTAACATGAATACTAATCTAACATTTGGGATATGTATCCCAATTTTAGTTGAGCTGTAGGAAACGATATTATACGGCGGTTCATGGTATGTCATCCAACTACATGTACAGCATTGTGAGGAGGTTTTCGTTTACAGAAATATTAATAAATCATTAGGGAATAGAAAGCAAGGGATTTGTGTTCCACTTGGGCTCTCTTGCAAACCCTGCACTGTAAAATGCCATACATTGACTAAACACAGTTAGTGGGATCTTTCGATGATCCTAGTTTCACAAAATAATTATGACCAGTTTCGTACTAGTAATTCCAGTTTCCCAGTTTTATCGTCACCTGTTGTAGATGTATGAATCGTGGTTAAAACACTTACTGAATTTACGGGCCAGATGTCTACCAATGGCAACGCTTTGGCAAAACGTCTTCCCATCGAACTCGAGAATTGGTACCTGGCCGAAGGGTGTACCTACCAATGCAAGCAACAGGTATCAAAATATCCTCAGCCAACGCAATTCTGCAGCACCATAGCAATGAGAAAACTAAAGAATTTTCCATTTCTTTCTGGTTGATAGAAAGACGAAGCCAAATAGAATCATCACATGATTACGAATCTCCAATACAATACAACCCAAATTTGATAATCCCCTTGCAAAGTTCAGAAGTCTTCAGTATACAATACTGTACACTGAAGCCAGGCAACAGGAAACACCATAAACTAAATCCTGACATTGAGAAGTTATATCTTCAAGACTAAGTTTCACATGCACTGATAATTCGGTAAAATGCTGAACTATTCATAGAAACACTTTTTTTTAAATGATTGAGCATGAACAATGTATCGATTAAACCAATCTTAAAAACAACAAAATCTTCACAGAAGTTGAAACCCAGGCAAATATAACATCGGAATTCGTTAAATTTTGACTCTTCTGAATAACCTGGTCTAACAGACATAACATGTGTGATGGTGGAAAACATATAATTTAGTGTAACATAACAGGCAGCTTAATGTTGCACCACATCAGTTGCTCTGTAGGCAACACAACTCCAATGATATGCCACTGCCATTTAATGAACATTAGGCCTAGGCCAACATTGCTTAATATGGAGTAATAATAGAAAGGGTCATAAGTTCATACGACCGTCATAGCTTAAAAGCAAAAAGAAATGTCGACCGACACAATCATGCAAACCATTCCACCGGTCTACGCTTTTGCGCTAAACAATTGAATTTTCAATATACGTTTGCTCACTTGGCTTCAGCTCTGGCCACTTGTCTTTTTCAATTCGTACATCTTCGTATTCCACTCCGGCAGCCGCAAAAATCAGGCGAACAATCTCTGCTCTTCCACGCCCATTGAAGTAGGTCAACTTATAGTGCACCATGATCGACGATGATTAACAACGGGAAACTATTCTCTGCGATACACAGCCAACGCACACGGAAGTTACAATAAATTTAATCCTTTTCGGTGTTTTATTATACTCGTTACGTTTTATTTATTATAATCATAAATTCCAATTTAAAAGCTCTAAAGTTAAGCCTTCCTACTGGCTTCACGATAAATACAATGTAGACTTTTCATCGTCGAAGGGCTGCCCTCGACAGACAGACCCCCTCCGTTCGGGTTTAGTCTAGTTCGGTAGGCGTGGCCATCGCCTGACCGTTGCCCAGACATCTTGAATAATAAATTACTTCCGGCGTCCATGAACAGGAAAACTGTTACAACCACTTTCGTCTGTTTTAAGGCCAATGCACAGTTGCAAAACATGGTTGCGAACGTCTTGCTCAGTTTGACAATCGACGCTGATTTAATAAGGACTCGAAGACTGGTGGCTAGGCTCAGTTGCACGAAGTCCAGAACACAACTAAATAAAGGCGCTATATAAAAGCGAGCCCTACCTAAATTCATGATTTTTATATCTGAGCATTCTATAGCGCTTTGCATAGTTTACCATGACAACCGTTTAACCTCGACGTTTGGCAGCTCACTCTGCGAACAAAGGATTTTTAAGTTCCTGTCTACGTGTCTGGCTAGCTCTAGACAAGCTTAAAAAACCATGCAACTAATTTCACCGTTTTGCAAGATTTTTCCAATGAAAGGGTCCTCAAATAAGACAAAGTTACTGCATCCTGCTATATCTCTCATCGCACCCTACCCTACCTAAACTCGATTTACATCGACTCTTAAAATATAAAACCTAGATTTTTCTTTATGCTACACTGACCTCGATGCGAGTTTTCCAAAATGCGGCGAGCACACAAACCCAACTGCAATATTTATAAGCCTAGAGCTGCCAGACCCAGTGCTACAGATGAAAAACGCACCTGCATATCACGTGGTTTCTAACGTCCAATCACTGAACTGGCGACGATGACTCGGCAGAAATCTGAATGTTAATGAGGATTTAACGATCCGCGAGAAACGTGGATCGATGCCAATCTTGAACGAAGATGCTTACTCATTCGTAAGGATAACATGTCATGTTGCGTGCAGTTAGCGTGACGATTGCTGAATGCATGCGTAAATTTGTTAGGGGCTTAAGAGCCACAAGGAATACATTGGAGAGGGAGAGGACTCAGAGGAGCAGTCAGTCCCTAAAAGCAACCTGAGGGGAAGTTGCAGCCACAGCTCTGACCCGGTTAGTAACCGTAAACTCTAAACCTCTAGCCTAATGCGCCACTCGAAAGCCAAGCGCTGGGCAGCTGCTGATTCGCATACGGATGGTGTCTTATTGATTTAAGAGATCAGAGTCTCTTACTAGAACGGTCCGTAGGCCTATACGGGTAGGCTACCTGAAAAGGCGTGGCGCCTATTCAAACGAGCAGCGGTGTTGAAGGATATCAACCGATCAATTCATTGAAAAATAATAATTTTTGTTTTTTATTCGATAAACCGGTGACAGACCACAACCGGGTACAGTCTAGGCCTACAGTTATTCCGTAAGGAATATAAAAATTGAGTTTGTTTGAGACACAACGGCTTGCACAGGCCTATATGTGTTTTATAGGCCTAAAACCTTCGAGGCCATACGGTAGCTCTAGCACGGTGCGTACGCGGGGACCTTAAAGGGCTTGACATCTATTCAAACGGACATTAATTCATTGAAAAATGAGGTCAAGGCCATATACGGTCGCGATAGAAAAACGCATACATCGACGTTTTCTGAAATAAGACACCGTAGCACGTGACAGCAGTAATATGCGATTCGAGAGCCTCGCGCACAGAGTCGCCTTGCGATACGTGTATGCTTTAACTAATGTAGGTAACCGGGTGGGATTAGACTCGTGCTAGTCCCTTATACTGGCTTCGTACTGGTGTAATCCGGGTACGCTAGTGACAAGTTATGGGTTTAAAAAATAGGCCGCCACTGCCTGTAGTGCCAGTCTCAAGCCTTGAGAATGAATGGGGGCGACGTCAACTAGGACTGGCTGTCATTAGACATGAACTCCTGTATAATATCAATACATCTATGTTTTATAAATATAGAAGTTCATGCATAAGATGTTCTTAAACAATGAAAACTACTTCGTGTAGGCCTAATTAGGCCTAATACGGTATAGTTTAGTGGTGACCTACTGCTGAGCAGTTCGCTTGCTGAGAGGTGGGGGTCAAATCTCCGCCAGAGCAATTTTTTCATTTAGTCAGCCTCGGGGTGCACGATAGAGTAGTGGTTAGCGTGCTCGACTGTCAATCGAGAGGTAAGGGGTTCAAATCCCCGCCAGGGCAGATATATTTGGTTCGAGATTTCTGCACCACCCGCAACCCTTGCCAAGTAGGCTATAATGAGTACACTGACCGTACACTGTCGGTGGGAAGACGAGACGGCGAAGAAGAGGACTGGTCACTCGCCAGTTTATGATAACTTTTGATTTACTTCCCTTCGACGACAAATTACGTGTAGTTCATTTTGCCTGTTTCATGATGACCTGGTTTACTTACAAGGTTATAGTATGGGAACTTTACCACAGACAATTTGTGGGGGGGGGGAAGGGAGAGTCAATGGCTACTTAATCCGAATTCCATAGTTATGTGAATACCCTGAAATTCAGTCAGCTGAGAGAGAAGCAGTACGGTATAATAATTATGGTGGATACGCCAGTTGAAAAGAGACCCGTCGTTAGTTGAAACTGAATTGAAACGAGAGACAGCGGAATGACCAGATGCAGCCTGTAGGTAGAGTTCCAGGTCCAGCAACAAAGAAGTGGTTTTAAAGCTACATTTTCTCCCCCAAAGAAAGACTTTAATGCATTTCACGGATCACAGTTAGGCCTACGTATAACATGCAATTATGTCTAATTTCTAACAAAACAATATCAGTAGGCCTATGTCAGTAATTATTTACTTTAGCTTACTACATCTGCATGAAACGCGCAGTATGTGGAATTTAAGTGTTCAGATTTCATGCCTTAATATTATTCATAAAGTAGCAGAACTTCAAAATTCGGTGACAGGGCGCTTGGCGATCCAGGCTGCCACTTTTGGCACGCTCTCCACACGCTTCTCCAGAGCCTTCAGCTTTGGAAATTTGTCCAGAACATGTGCTTTGTTGTTTCCCATCTTCCCCCAGGCAATGAAATTCAGGAATGCGAGATCAGCCCACGTCAGCTATTTAGCAAAAAACAGTTGATATCGTCAAGAGCGCAGTTGATACTGTCAACTGTACAGTTCAGTACTGTTGTCTGCTGGAGTGTGCAGAGTGTAGTAGGCTATACATTGTTGAAAGATTACCTAAAATCAACTACACTAAGCTTATACTCTGTGAGTCCTCGTGCCCATAACAGAGTAACATTGTCTCGCTGCTGACAGTTTGGCCCGTAAAACAATTTTGTTCTTAGGATGATTTATATTCTTGACCAAAATACTGTAGACAGCACAGGTTGAAACTTGAAAAACAATAGAAATTAAAATGTAACATTAGAGGTTATAGGCCATTGTAGAATGTAAACCTGTATGCGGTTAGCAATTGGTGCAGTAAGGGATAAACTTACTAACTTACTTACTTACACAATTTCTTCTAATAGGCCTACCTGATATTTTACTTACCAGTTCAAGTACGGTTTGAGGAAGAGCGTGCATTTAACATTTCTGAGTAGGCTATTTTAGGCACTATACCTCAGCAAGCTGGGATTCGAATCCCAGAAACAAAGATGAGGGACAACGCTTTAAGCACACTGAGAAGAAGAAATGTTGCATTATTGCTTACGCTGTCTCCAACGAAAAAGCCGTCGCCTCCTTTGTTCGACTTGAGAATCTTTTCGAGACTAGCGTATGTAGCCGGCAGTTGCTCCTCCAAAAATTTCTTAAGTATCTCCGCCTGAATGAAAAATAAATAAATTAATTGCTATAAATCGCATGGGTCTTCTGCAGCTATATAAGCAATGAGCATCATGCGTGAACTTCTTATTCTCGAAGAACGGTAAAAGCAGTTACACTTGTGGCATGGCACCTGCTCAAACGAGCAGCAGTGGTAAAGGATCTAACCGATAAATTAACTAAAAAAAACCCAGCGGCTTCGAGGTCATGTGTAAGCAAGTAAATAAGTAAGTATATTCTTTATTTATCCAACTGCATAATCGCACGAATTTTTAGAACTGCATAACCTAGTCACGAAAAAAGTTGACGACCGGGGGGTAAGTCACGAAAAAAAGTTGACGACCGGGGGGGTAGTAACGACACTCCTCAATTTTTCACTGCACAAAATTGCTTTTACAGTTGCACAAATTGATTTCCAACTGCACATTTTGTGTACAACTGCACGCTAAAAAAAGCCCTGATGCAATATGAAGCATTCTTGTTGAAAACGTTCATCTCATTAAGTTTTTCTCATAGTTGTAAAAACCGTTTTTTCCGTTTTTTATTTCTTTCCAAAAACGTCGTTTTTTTCGTTTTTTATTTCTCATCTCGTTTTTTTCCGTTTTTATTTTTTATATGTAACTTTATTTAGTTATTCACTGTCTGTTACTATTTGTTTAATTTAATTTTTGTCTGATATCCCCTTACGTTGTCTCCGTCCTTTCAAGGATTCATCTAATTTACGTCACTATTTAGTGTCATCATTTGAGAAATAAATAGCACAGTTCAGGAAATAAAATTTATAAAATTTATTTGAATTTCTAAGTTATCCAAAATGCGAAATGTTGTCTTTGTACTCCGTAATCTCTGACTGACTGATAAACTGACGGATATTATTACTCCATATTAAATTCTTATATAAGTCAGAATTGTAAGTAGGCCTAGATCTACAATTTTTAATTAAGTAAGCTTAGGCCTAGGCCTACACTCTATACATAGTTTACAAAGTTTAGTTTTTAATTGCTTATTTCAGCATGGACTTATGTATGAAATTTAAATTTGAAAAGATTTCAATATTTTTAATTTCTCAATTTCTTTGTAAACCAAACGTATGAAAAAGAAAACAATTCTGGTAGATTACTGTTATTTGGTGTTTACCAGGCGCGTAACTAGCATTACGCAATTACGCAACTGCGTAAAGATTTTAGCAGCTCTCAAAATTTTTAACCGTTTAGATTACTTTTTGACATTCTAGATTACTATTATTCGTTGAATTTCTAATGTGCAGACTTTATTACTGTACAGTCAGTAAAACATTTCTTTTCGCCGACATAGTGAAGACTCTGCAAATTTCGTGGCACTTCTGAAATTTTGATCACAGACCGACACTATAGATTAAATCATCGTAAGCTAATGTCATCTGGTCCACGCAAAACCCAGTACATAAGTCCGTTGATTCGAAAATCAGCTGAGACATTATTGTGGCAGAATGTCGTGCGGCTAGGTTGTACACTTTATTGTTTGATGCGAGCACAGAACAGATATCGGTCAGCTTATACGATATGTTGATAGCGTGAACAACCCGGTTCTCAGCATGCATTGTGGCAAAAGAACAATTTATAGGGCCTAACTGTCATCCCAAATTTTCCCAACGCTTGACACCACTGGCGAAACTATTGCGACACTCGTAAAGCAGCAGCTTTATGAAGTTGGTTTCTGTATATGTTAATTAGGTATCTTGATAAGGACAATTTTCTGCCGACTTTTCAATCTGGTTTTGTAAGGGCCACTCCACGGAGACCCTGTTAGTTCGCCTCCTCTCTGATATCTATGGGGCTATTGATAGGTCACAGGTCATCCTCTTAGCATTATTTGCTCTCAGCACGGCGTTTGACACCGTCGATCACGATATCATTCTTAGGCGCCTATCTACCTCGTTTGGCCTTTCTGGTAACTTTCTTGACTAGATTGTTTCCTACCTCCATCACCGTTCCTCTCTGCGGTCTACGTGTCTACTAGGACTCCATGTGTTCCTGTCCCGTTTGGCCTGCCCCAGGAATCTGTGCTGGGCCCTCTTCACTAATTATATTATTTATACTGCTGATACTTTCCCACAGTGGATCGCTTACCGGATCTCTTCCTTGGTCTGGCGCTGATGTGGTCTCCTTAACCTTTAATGCTGCCTTAATGCTTATCCACTTCTTTGTTGTTTCCCGTCTTGATTATTGCAGCGCCCTCTGCGTGGGTTTTCCGGCGACTCGGGTTGGGTGCTTGGTTCGGGTCTTACGCTCGGTGGCACGCTATATTGGTTGCATCCCAAGATTCCGCCATTTTACTGACTATATGCGGGATGTCTTGCATTGGCTTCCTTTCCCACAGTGGATCGCTTACCGGATCTCTTCCTTGGTCTGGCGCTGATGTGGTCTCTGTTTATCTACAATGCAATATATTCGGAGCACCACCCTCAGCATCCAGCACCGTGGTTCTCCTCGCTCTTCTAGGCAGGCTGAGGTTCTTGTCTCCCGGTCGCGGACTTCTATTCTGCAGCGCCGTGCTTTTTCTGTTGCTGGCCTGCAATCTGGAATGGGCTTCCTTTGACACTACGCCTAAATGCCGAGAGCCCTTCAGATCACGTTCTATTCTAACTTCAAGACTGTTCGGACTTCGGAGTTGGGTCGGGTGCGCTCCTAAGTAGATAATCTTGAAGGGGCGCTATGTAAATCTCTGTAATGAATGAATGAATCATAATTTGCCAAAGAGCTGATGTAAAATGTTATTACTTTTAACCAAAAAGATTGTCTCCAAAATGGACCATTACAAACCAACAAATAAATTTATTTTCTTATGCTTTAGTTAATTGCTTTGATGAGTCTGTCTGTTTCTAGTCTACGTTGGTTGCTGGGACCTTGCAGCTGAACCCATTTTAAAATCAAATTATGAAATTATAATTATAATTTTCCAAAGAACTTATGTAAAATGTTATTACTTTGAATCAAAAGTTGGTCTCCAAAATGCACCATTACAAACCCCTAAATTAAAATTTTTCTTACCCTGGGGAAGGGCACAGCCCCTCCCCAGACCCCTCCCCTCACTGTTCTTCAAAACTGCGTAATTTTATGGAAGACCTGGTTACGCCACTGGTGTTTACTAATAAAGTTATGTTATTTTGCTGATTAAAATTAAATTGTGTAAACAAGGTTTTTAATTTTAAAATGCAGTAAAAGATGTTGCAAAGTCAAATTATTTTCTTTTCCGTTTTTTCTCGTTTTTTCCGTTTTTTATTTTTTTCAATAAAACGACGTTTTTTTCCGTTTTTTTATTTTGATTTTACCGTTTTTAACAACTATGGTTTTTCTCATTAAGTTGGTCGCTACAGAAACACATCTGCACTGAATTAAGTTTACATTCACACTAGTTAGTTTAAATGATGCAATGTCGTTACGAAGAAACGGTGCATCGTTAACAAAACAGTACTACAGAAAAAGTCCCAGTTAACTTATAAGAGTCACAACAGACGGACTCCAAACATACACGCAAGACCAATTACCAACTGTTTCCCCTGCACAGCGGAGATGCTGTCAAAAGGTGAACCAATTAAAAACCGATGTCACGGTAAAGTTATTACTTTTCTTGCTTCGTCTTCTTCCCTGAAAAAACTGATCACTGGTTTGAATCCATCTTCCAAGCAGTCAATGATCATGTCCGCCTGAAGCTGGTCCAACTCTGTCTTTCCAGCGAGATCTGCAGATCAGCAAAGTTCAGAAGGCAGTAAGTTAATTAAATAGCATTCTTGCAAACTCCTGCAATGTTGATATCTTGACTAACTAACTAACTAACTAATCACTAATGCATGGTTAGCGATATAGTGTTTATACTAACTCAGAGATCTAACATATTCTGATAACCAAGAGGCTGGATATTCAAACTGTGTGACACGAGAGCGAATAGGTTTGAATGTTCGCCATGCAATAGGACTGTTTGGGTTCGACTGCTATCACCACCGCTTCGTAAAATATAAGAACTTATGTCCGCGTGTAAAGAAAAACTGAAACACCCAACACAATAAGCGGAAACATGGAGAGGCTGTTTGGTTAGATATTTTGATGTCTCTTAAATTTCAGTTACGCCAACCGAACAATGGAACAATTGCAAAGTTAATGCTTTACTGCTATAGTTCGAGCCTCCTCTCTTGATAGGCCTATACGACTGCTGCGAAAGGACCTGCAGCAAGTGCTTCAAACACCATCAAACCTTCAGCAAGTGTTTCAAACATGTCACTTCACACCATCAAATGATCCTTAGTCACCAGATAGCGGCACTTAAAAATACACACCAACCCTCCATATGTGAAGCTTCATTAGCCTATATACTAATCTAACATTTGGGATATAGATCCCAATTTTGGGTCAGCTGTAGGAAATGATATAATTACCAAACAGCCCCACTACAAAGCCATACCTGATATGGCTTCCAACTATAGGAAGTACCAACTACATGTACCGTATTGTATTGTGAGGAGTTTCTGATGTACAGAAATTATTTATAAATCGCTAGAGGATAGAATGCAAGGTATTTCTGTTCCACTTGGGCTCGCTTGCAAACTCTGTCATAAAAGCCATACATTGACTACACACTGTTGATGTATCTTTCATCGATCCTATAGAATATTTGTGGCCATTTTCGTTCCAGTAATTCTATAGATTCCCAGTTTAACCATGACCTTTTTGTAGGTTTATGAATCGTTGTAAAAACACTTACTGAATTTCCTGGCCAGATATCTACCAATGGCAATGCCCTGGCAAAACGTCTTCCCATCGAACTCGAGAATTGGTACCTGACCGAAGGGTGTACCTACCAATGCAAGCAACAGGTAATCCACACATCCTTAGCCAACACAATTCTGCAGCATTGTAGCAATGTGAAAACTAACGAATTCTCCATTTCTTTCTGGCTGATAGAAAGACGAAGCCAAGTGGAATAATCACATTATTATGAATCTCCAATACAATACAACCCAAATTTGATAAAAGTTCGCATACAACGTTCAGAAGTCTTCAATGCACACTGAAGCCAGGCAACAGCAAACATCATGAACTCAAACCCGACACGTAGAAGCTATAATTATCTTCAAGAGAGTTAGTACAGATATTTCGGTTAAGGCTGAGCTATTCATATAAATATTTATTATATAGTGCTTTGAGCATGAACAATGTATCTGTTAAATCAATATTAAAAAAACAAAATCTTCACAGAAAATATAAAATATGTTCGACGTCTAAACCCAGGCAAATACAACATCACCACATCAGCTAGGCCTATTCGCTAAATTAGGGCTCTTTCTGAAAACCTTGGTGTACCAGACGTAACTTATGTGTGATGCTGAAAAATTTTGGCAACTTATGCTACACTACATGAGTTCCTCTGTATGGGCATAACATAACTCCATTAATTATTATGTGCAACTCACATTGTTTAATATAGAATAACACAGAAGTTGACAGAACAAGGGTTATAAGTTCATAATATGACATTATAATCTGTGTTAAAACCGTTGCAAATTTTCAGGATTAATGCTCAACAGCAAATCCACCAATTGAAATTATTTCATGACACCCAGATATGCACCATAGAACGAGAATTCGTGACTACAGGCTTTAATATTCGTAAATATTCGTGAATATTAGGTTATTTTTAATATTCGTAAATATTCGTAAATATTCGTAAATATTCGTTGATGACGTCACTGTTTTCCTTTTGGTTACGAACTTACTTAATTAAGACTACTAATTAAAAACATGTGCAGTGGTTATGCGGCGCTATACTAAGTGCTGTGGTCCGTAAGCTGGTATACGCTTAGCCAAATCTTACCCTACCCTTGAGGTACTCTGTAAAAAAAAAGCCAACCATGACCAGAGACCCGGGAATCTATACTATAGAGCCAAAGGTGACGAATCTCACACAAGTTTTGGTTTTGTGGAAACATTAATACAATAAAAATTATCATTTGCGCGCTAAACTGTTTAATGCACAACAATATAGCCTTTGTGAGACAGAACCAAGGGAAAGAGACACCTTGTGTATAATGTTCCAAGCCAAGCCAAGCTGAGGGCAAATGATCTGACCTGAATCAGTCTCTCTCTCTCTCTCTCTCTCTCTCTCTCTCTCTCTCTCACACACACACACACACACACACACACACACACACACACACACACACACACACACACACACACACACACACACACACACACACACACACACACACACACACACTCACTCTCACTCACTCTCAGTCTTTGTCCGTCTGTCTGTCTGTTTCTGTATCTCTCTGCAGTCTCTCCAATCTCCGAAAACCCCACCCTCAGTATGGGTGATGCCAGTATTATGAAGAAGATTCGTTTCAATTAGTTCCAACGATGCCTTCAGCTTAGCGCTTGCCTTATAAGTCAGAGGCGGTTGACTGATAAGGAATTAGGCTGACTCATAATGTCGCTGTATGTTGTTTAATAGGCCCTATTGATGTCACTCGTCTAGGTCCAAATATCAAATAGCTACGACGCTCAGTGCCAGCCTTAGGTATAGGAGATAATAGGCGGCTGCTTAAAAGCGGCATTTTTAAGGAGCGGCAAATTCCGGAAAAACACACGATGGTCACTTCCGTCAAAAGATGTCATTTATGAGTAAGGATTTTGAAGAATTAAGAATTAAAGGAACTTGACATTTTTAATATTCGTTGGCCATTTTAATATTCGTCAATATTCGTAAATTTCTAAAAATCTTAATATTCGTAATATGCGCATACTCGTTCTATCATTCTATGATATGCACCACTCTAGACTACTGGTCTACGCTTCTGCGCTAAAGATTTGAATCTTTAATATAATTTGCTCACTTGGTTTCAGGGCTGGCCACGCCCCATCTTTTTCAATTCGTACATCTTCGTATTCCACTCCGGCGACCGCAAAAATCAGGCGAACAATCTCGGCTCTTGCGCGAAAGTTGAAGTAGGTCAGCTTGTAGTGCACCATGATTGACGATGATCAACAACGGGAAACTATTCTCTACGATACACAGTAAATGCACACGGAAGTTAGGCCTACAATAAATTTAATCCTTTTCGGAGTGTTTTATTATACTCAGCAGGTTTTGTTTATAGTCCTACCTATTTGTACTAATCAAAAATGCATTACCTAAAGAAATTCACGGACTCATGCACCGTCACGGTTTGAACATTTCTATAGCGCCTTGCTTGAGCGCCCTGCAATGGTTACCATGACAAACATTTAATATCGACGCTACTAGGTTTACTGCTTTTTAGGTCCCCGCATGGGTGTCAGACTTGCTCTAGACGTGCTTTTAAAAACCCACGGATCTAATTTAATCGTTTTGCAAGATTTTCCCCAATCAAATGGTGCTCAAATAAGACAAAGTTACTGCAGCATGCTACATTTTAGGCGTATAGGCTATCTCTCATCGCACCATATCCAGGGCCGCATTAAGGCTAGTGCGGGCCCAGTTTCTGTGATAAGAGGCCTTCCATAAAATAACGTCACGTGATTTTGGCCGATTTTCACCCCCTTCTCGTCACACGTCGTCACAAAAGTAACACCCCCGGAAAATGATGTCACACATCGTCATAAATTTCCGACATAGGCCCTATCTACCCCTGGGTGCGTGACGTCATTTATTATGGACGGCCCATAACCTTCCAAAAGCCTCCTCTGTGACAACCACTTGTCTATTATACCTCGCACATATTTTTTCACTTCCGAAAATGCGGGCCCCTCAAAACTTCGGGCCCGGGTGCTGCAGCACCCTTAGCACTCCCCTTAATGCGCGCCTGACCATATCCTAACCAGACTCGATTTAACATCGACTCTTAAAATATCAGTCCTAGATTTTGGCTCATGCTACACTCACCTCGACGCGAGTTTTCCAAAATGCGGCGACCAAACAGACCCAACTCAAATAGGCCTATTTATCGGCCTACGACTGACAGACCCAGTGCTATGTGCAGATAAAAAACCCACCTGCATAAGTGCATATCAAAAGGTTTCTAAAGTCCAATCACTGACAATCGTGACTGGGCAAAAATCGGTATGTTAATGAGGACTTAACGATCTGCGATAAGGTGGAGCTTCGTAATCGTATTGAAAATCGTAATCGTAAACTCGAAACTTGTAGCCTACAGCTCCCACAAAAGCGAAGTCGCGGGAACCAGCGTATTCAGTGCATATTTTAATGGATTTGGACTACTGGGACAAAGCCTGCTACTCTACTTTCAATATTGGAAACTATAACACTGAAAGTAGAGTATTACTTGGAACAAATCATCTAAACTACTGGGACAATTCCTAAAGCTACTGGGGCAAATCCTAAAACTACTGGTACATTTGTCCCATGGTAGTTAAACAGTTAAAATATGCACTGATCATATTCACAGGCACCCAACCAAAACAAACTCGAAGTGGGCCTTCTCTCGATCAATGCTAGTAGGCTCAGGGTGACTGTAGGCTATAGAAGGAAGATGTTTATTCATTCGTATGAATAACGTCATGTTACGTGCAATTAGCGCGACGTTAGCTGAATAGGGCCAGGGCCTAGCCTACATGTGGTGTAAATTTGTTAAGGGCTTAAGAGCCACAAGGAATACAATGAAGAGGGATGGAGGCCAACCTGAGGGGCAGCCACAGATAATAACCTGTCCCGGCTAGTAACACTAAACTTTTTATCGATGATGGCTTAATTCAAAGATTAGAATCTCTTACTATTATAACGGTCTGTATGCGGGTACCTTCGAGGGCGTGGAGCCTAGGCTATTCAAATGAGCAGCGGTGGTGAAAGCAAATATCAAGCGATCAATTCATTCAAAAAATAATAATTTTCGTTAATTCAATAAACCGGTTGACAGACCGCAGCCGAGTACAGTCTACAGTTATTCCGTAAGGAAGATAAAAATTGTGAGTTTGCTTGATACAGAACAGCTTATAAAGGGTAAAGAACTGATAGGCCTGCATATGTGTTTGTATAAAACCCTCGAGGCCATACGGTTGCTCTGGCACGGTGCGTACGCGGGGACCTTAAAGAGCGTGACATCAATTCAAACGGATATTAATTCATTGAAAAATGAGGTCGAGGCCATAATTATACGATCGCTATAGAAAAACGCGCACAGCTGCGCCTCTCGATATACATGTATGCATGTGTATATGTTGTAGCCAATGTATAGCTAACCGGGTCGGATTAGCCTCGTGCTCATCCTTTATCCAGGCTTCGTACTGATATCATCTGGGTACGCTATTGGCAAGTTATGGGTTTAAAAAATAATATTTAGGCCGCCACTGCCTGTAGTGCCAGTCCCAAGCCTGAAGGAATGATGAGGGCGACGTCATCGACACTGGCAGCCATAAAATGTTCTTAGACAATGGAAACTGCTACCACTTAGAGGAGGTACGCGATGGTTTAGTGGTAGGTTTGCTGTTGAGTAGTTCGCGTGTGAGAGGTGGGGTTTGAAAACTCCGCCAGAGGAAATTTTTTCCCATTTAGTGCAGTGGTAAGTGTGCTGAAGCTGTCGAGCGAGAGGTTAAGGGTTCAAATCTCCGGCGATTCCCCGCCATCATAGGCGCAACCACCCTATGGGACCCGTGGGACGCGTCCCCCCCAACTTTCGAAACGGTTGGGACGGTCCCCCCCAACTTTTGAAAATTGTGAGGCAAACAAGAGCCCAAAATGCACTCCATTTGGTATCAAATGCTCAAAATTGCGTCGGCTTCTGGGGCTCCGCCCCAGACCCCGATGGGGGAACTTACGACGATCCCCCATACCCCTAGTCGTTAGAAGCTTCTTTCCTTACGCAATCTCGATCTCCCCTCTGTACGATTAATGCCAGTATAGCACGAGGCTACGGCCTTGGACCTACTGATTTTGTCATAGCCATTTCTAGCCTTAAACCTAAATACAGTGAAAACCGTCTCCCTAAATATGCCGACGATAGCTACTTGCTGGTTCCTGCTTCCTGCATTGACAGCACTCTTTCTGAACTTGACCATAATCTCTAAGTGGGCATCCATTAATAGCAATCTTAAATGAAACCATGCTAAGACCGGAGAAATGGTTGTCAAACGACCGAGGTCCAAACCTATTGCCCTCCCTCCTCTCATCCCTGTCATCGAGCGGGTCCAGGAGATGGCTATTTTGGGTGTCACCATCTCTGATCGGATTGGCTTTGGGGCACACATTGACAAAATATGCTGTAAAGCCCGACAATCCATGTTCGCGCTACGTGTTTTTGGTCGTCCACGGTCTCCATGGTCAACGTCTCGTTGACGTTGTTAGCGCTACTACCCTCGCACGGGTGCTTTATGTCTCAACTGATTGGTTGGGATTTGCCACTGTAGGGGCAACATAAATGCCTTAACGGTATTCTGAGAAAATGGACCCATTCAGGCTTCCTCCCTGCCGATTTTCCTAGTTTTGACAAACACTGTTCTAGAGCTTATATTCTACTCCCTTGTCACGTCCAGTTTATTCATATAATATTAAAGGTCAAATTTTTTCACAGATCTAGATGGTTTAGGTACTTTTATATCGGAATCTTGCGTGAAAAATTTGAGGTAAATTAAAGCCCAAAATGTACTCCATTTGGCATCAAATGCTCAAAATTGCGTCGGCTTCTGGGGCTCCGCCCCAGACCCCCGATGGGGGGAGCTTACGACGCTCCCCCATACCCCTAGTCGTTAGCTTCTTGCCTTCGGCAATCGCAGCTTCGCGCCTTCGGCGCTCGCAATCCCCCCCACAAAAATTCTAGTAGGTCCCCCCAACTTCTGGACCGTGGTTGCGCCCCTGCCCGCCATGGCAGAAATTTGGTTTCAGACTTCTACTCCGTATGCCCCTTGCAAACTCAGCTATAATGAGTAGCCTACACTGACCGTACACTGTCGGAGTGTCGGCGGGAAGATGAGACGGTGAAGGAGAGGACAGACCGTTCGCACTCGCATGCCGATGGTAAGAAAATGAAGTCTCTAACTCTTCATATCCAAGCCTGCCTCAGTGCTAGCTGAAGGGACTGCTCTTCTTCTTAATCAACCTCGACATTTAAGGTGAGTGGCCTCCGTCGCTGCCGATTGTGTGCGGTCGGTGTACTCGTTTTATAGCTCAGTCGCTTAGTTAAGCACGGGAAGCGGGAACATCGGACTTTCGCGAACTTGGCAAGGATTTGAGCACCTCTGCTGGGCGCAATGTATATAACACAATGCAATACAATAGGCTGTGTAAATAACTACTATTATTTAAAAAAAACACATTAAACAAGGTCTAACAGAAATGCGAATATGAGGCGCGGATTTAATTAATTGATTGAGTTCACTACCTCTGTATAATCCAGAGATAGGACCTCTATAGAGCAGGCCATAATTATGAATGGATTGTTTTTCTCGAAGGCCTACGTATAGAACAGGAAGTTTAAGTTTTTCCGATTACAGCAGTTTTTCAGAGTTCGGTGACAGGACGCTTGGCGATCCAGGCCGCAACCTTTGGCACGCTTTCGACGCGCTTCTCCAGAGCCTTCAGCTTTGGATAGTTGCTCAGAAGAGCCTCGTTGCCATTTATCTTCCCCCAGGAGACGAACGCCAGGAAAGCAAGATCGGCCCACGTCAGCTGTAAGAAAAAAAAACAGTCGAAGACAATTAAAAACTATGAGGAAGCATTGAAGACAGTGGGAAACTATGTGGCAGCGAGAACAATGATACGACGATCTTCATTGAGATAGCCACCATCGCCAGGCCCAGATTGGGCAATCTTGTGACAACCTGTGGCCAACCAGCAACCCACTGCATGCGTCTTCATTCATTCATTCATTCATTCATTCATTCATTCATTCATTCATTCATTCATTCATTCATTCATTCATTCATTCATTCATTCATTCATTCATTCGTTACTTGAATGTATATAGCGCCTCTTCAAGGGAATTACTCAGAGGTGCTCCAAACCCCAGCGCGGTCAAATAAGACAATTTTAAGATGAGAGAGGAAAGCCTGTGAAGGGGCTCTAGGAAGAAGGGAGCGGGGCGCCAAGGGGAGGCTATTACAGATCGAGGGGCTAACCACAGAGAAGGCACGGCTCTGCCTGGTGGAGGTGCAAGCAAAAGGGACAGAGAGAAGATCATGTTCAGCCGAACTGAGGGAGCGCTGGCCCCGAGCACTGAGGGAGGTGCTACAAAGCTCGATAATGTAGGCAGGAACTAGGCCCAGCCGGGAGCGTCTAACTAAGGCAGCTATCCTAAAGGACCTAAACTCGACTCGTTGCTTCAGTAGAGGGTGTCAGCGAAGAAGAATGTCGCGCATATAGCTGGAGATGTGGTCGCATTTGGGTATGTGGCCGACAAGGCGGGCAGCAAAGGGTAGGGCGCGATCTAGACAGCTCAGTCGGGTAGCCGGCAGATGAGTATAGAGCAGCACCAGTAGTCAAGTCTTGTGGTAACAAAAGAATGGAAAACTGTAATCGTAAAACTCCAAATTGCTAAGGCGCTATTCTAAGGCTAAGTGCAGAGCACCAGAGTTTAGTGTCATTTTGTACCACAACCTCAGAGGAATGTTAAATTAAGATAACTGAATATTAAACTATGATCAATGAATGTTAATTAAATTGCGGCGATCGACTGCTGAATTCAGGTTTAACTAAGACCAACGAATGTCATATGCTAATGGTATTGCTGTCATATGCTAATGTTAACGCTCAGCGCTCGTGAATAAGCAGGTGCTCAGCGCTTAGCTTTAGAATAGCGCCTTAGCAATTTGGATTTTACGATTACGATATATTCTCTCTCTACTGTCTTCTTTGCTCAGCTGGCAGTCTTCGTGTGCAGATCACGTGCAGATCATCTGCCAGCCTACTTAACTTCCATGGTCACACCATGCAACTCTGTTAAAGGCCTTTTCTCTCTTCGATCAGCATCTGCTGGAAAGTATTTTGTTCCTGGTAGACGTCTTGTCTTTGGCCGGCGTTCACTCACATTTGCCGATCCCTCCATCTCGCAATTCTTATGTCTAGAGATTGTCTTTCGCTCTAAATTGATAACTTACCTCTTTCAGCCTACTGATGGTTCTGAATGGTTTAGTGCGCACTCCTGAATTTCGTACGTCAGGCATTAGGGTAAATGAACCTATTAGTGGCCATGTACCATTTAATGGCCAGTTTTAAAGCTCTTTTATCTCAATATCCACGAAATTTCAAAATAAGTAGCTATTAAATTTTCTATTCCAATCATAACAAGGAACTATATTTAAAAAAAATTTTGAAAACAACGGGACGTTGTTTTCGTTCCCGAGGCGACGAAAGTTTTATGTTGGAAAGTCGTAAATATTGCAGGTTTTTATTCGTCTTAGTTGTGAATCAAAGCCGATTTGAAGATCATCATAAATATTTATATACTTTATGGTATGTTTGAACTGCTGCAGATTAATTCTTTTATTATAAAAATGCGAAGTCAGTGTGCTGGTTAAATGGAAAGAATTTTAAAATGACTGTTTTTTTCAGATGACCGTAGTAATACCATTTACTGGCCGGGTTTTATACCATATAGTGGCCATGGCTATTAATTGGTATCAGGGTGGCCATTAAATGGTTATACTGCACCGAACAGTTGTAAGGCTAGTTGGCTAGGCTAATTGTTAGGACTAAGATAAAAACCATAGGCTTAGCCTAAGGTGGTTTCATATATTTAACTTATAATAATAATAATAATAATAATAATAATAAAAATAATCTTTTCTTTATTAAGCGCCTGACAAACGCACAGCGCTGTACATTTACATGTTATGCAATTTAAATCTTAACTACTAACAGAACAGACAGCCTGCAATACTTAACTTATAATAATAATAATAATAATCTTTCCTTTATTAAGCGCCTGACAAACGCACTGCGCTGTACATTTACATGTTATGCAATTTAAATCTTAACTACTAACAGAACAGACAGCCTGCAATACAACGGCGCTAATGCAGCCTACAGTTTGTTTCCAGTAGGCCTCCATTGAAATCAGCTGTGAAACAAACATTTGCCAGAAATGCTGTATGAAAAGGGGCCTATTTAAAATAGTTTTCCAGTTTTTTATGCTTTTTGATTTTGAGGATATTGCATTGTCTCTTTAATGTGATGCTATAAATTGGCCATAAGAAAACATAGCTACTAAAGCAGGTATTAACAATACCACTTTGGCTTAGGCTGTTGGTCCTAAGTTACAAACTAATAGATTGCTTCTTTCTGCTAGTCTTAATCCAGTAGGCCTACTGGACCTCAACTCATGCATTTTAATAATTAATAGATTTTGATATATTGACATCAATTTAGACTTTAATTTTTTTGCTTTCTAAGATACTATAACCTATGTGATTATGCAATGGACCAGGCCTATATTCCATTGCTGTTTAATAGCCTGCTAATAGCTGGGCTAAGATAGCACAAAATAACCAAAAGGACACTAGGCCTTGGCTAATATTTGATGCATTCGGTAATGTTTACTTTTCTACGCACATTTTGTATCTTCTTATGTGTTTCTAGAGATGCAATTTGGAGACATTTTTGTATGTTATTGCTTTAATTATATTTGGTGTGTGATTAACTGGAAACAGCCTTTAGGCCCATAGGCCTACATGATTTTTTTATGTGGCCATTAAATGGTTCAGTGGAACTATCTGAACTATACCAAATAATGGCCGTGGCTACTAAATGGTGCTTGCGTGGCTACTAAATGGTGCTTGCGTGGCTACTAAATGGTGCTTGCGTGGCTACTAAATGGTGCTTGCGTGGCTACTAAATGGTGCTTGCGTGGCTACTAAATGGTGCTTGCGTGGCTACTAAATGGTGCTTGCGTGGCTACTAAATGGTGCTTGCGTGGCTACTAAATGGTGCTTGCTGGCCATTAAATGGTACTTTTCTAGTCTTATGTTTTGGATGACAATAGCAAGCACAAACTGCTTGTAAATGAATATTCCTGGCCATTATTTGGTACAGCTGAGTACCTTCTTCCTACAGAAATAAAGATATATGGTGTAGCTTATGTGGGTGCTGAATAGTATTAGTTAATTAAAACTTGTGGCCACTAAATGGTACAATTACCCTATCAAATTACAGTTCTATTGTATTGCATTGCATAATAGGTACAATTACAAAGGCTAAAGACTATTATACTAACTTGAAGCACAGTAATTAGATCCGCCAGATAAAGTAAAGGCCATGCTGATTGAAAAATGAAGAGAAGATTAAACGTAGGCGCTTTCTCAAAATGCCACCCGAAGAAGAAGAAATGTTGCATTATTGCTTACGCTGTCTCCAACGAAAAAGTCGTCGCCTCCTTTGTTCGACTTGAGAATCTTTTCGAGATTAGCGTATGCAGTCGGCAGTTGTTCCTCCGAATATTTCTTCTTCATCTCCGCCTGCACGAAAAGCAAAATCATTTTAATAACAGATTCTTTGCTATAATTTCCAGGGACCTTCTAGAACTAGAACACAAGTTACGCTACTCCTAGCGACAACTGCTTTTGAAAGGTACTTCAGGCCGATGCTATAGGCATGCTTATATATTGAAAGTTTAGTTTTTGCATATAGTTTAAAGGCACTGAATATAATCTCAAGTAGAATAGCAACGAAACGCCAATAAAATGGAATAGAATCGCCAAGGAATAGATTAGAATCGCCAAAGGTGCAGAATCTCCAATAAAATAGAATACACTCTCCAATGGAATAGAATTTAATCTTCAATAGAATATAATCTCCATCGGGGGTAGAATAGAATCTCCAATACTCTAATAAAATTGAGTAGAAATTCTAGTCGAATAATGGAAACATAGAAAAATTGGAATCTAATTTCAATTAGAAAATAATAAAATTTCCATTAGAGTTGGAAGCTGAACTATTATAAGGAATGCTATTGCGAACTATTACAAAGCCTGTTATTGCGAACTAGATAAAGATTACTGTTCGACTATAATAAGACTGCGATCGTGAACTATATAAAGACTGCTACTATATAAGTAAATAGGTATGATATTCTTTAGTTGCAGAAGAGCCGCACTCGGGTGTACAGACATCTGGACGAAGACTTGTCTATGGAGGAACATGTCAACTCCCTCTGCAGGTCTTGCTTTTATGAACTACGCCAGATTAGAGTCATTCGGCGAAATCTATCATTTGACGCCGCTATGACTCTTGTCCACTCCTTTGTGCTGACGCGCCTGGACTTCTGCAACGGTGTCCTTGCGGGTTTGCCAAAGTTCCGGATACGACAGCTTCAATCCGTCCTCAACTGCGCCGCCAGAGTCGTCGCAAAGCTGCCTAAATTCTCGCATATTTCAATCTATATGCGAGACACGTTGCACTGGCTCCCGGTTGAGGACAGGATAACCTTCAAGGGACGAACATCAATGATCGGTGCAGCCCCAGAGTACATCAGGGATAAAGTCTCCAGCCAGCCAGGTCGTCGATCCTTACGCTCTGCAGCTCGTGGTGACTTGATGGTCCCACGCTCCCGTACATCGATGCGGGCGCACCGTGCCTTTTCATGTATTGGACCTTCGCACTGGAATAGCCTTCCATTAACAATTCGTAACATTGCACCGCAGGCAGCTCAGGAAACATTTTCGAAACTTCTTAAGTCGCATCTGTTTAGATCTGTTGGGTAGTCACGTTTAGCGCCTTCGTGAGTTTTTATAAGGCGCTATATAAATGGCCATATACATACATACATACATACATCGTATAAGACACATGCAAAGTTAATTGGACAGTGTACATATGCAAAGTTAATAGGACAGTGTATACAGCGTTCTTCCTAAAAATGTTTTCCCTCGTGTTATTGTCAATAAGTCATGGTCAAGACCCTGTCATGAGACCGTGGGCCAAGGTAACAATATCATGCAGCAACATGAAATGCTAATACTTTTCTCGCTTCGTCTTTTTCCTCGAAGAAAACGACAAATGGCCTCAGTCCATCTTCCATGCAATCGACGACCATGTCAGCCTGAAGCTGCTCCAAGTCCGTCTTTCCAGCGAGATCTACAAATCAAGCAGAGTTCAGAAAATGAGTTAGCAGTACTTCCAATTTCATAGCAGTCAAGCCAGCAGCGTCCGCAGTGTAACCAGTGTTTACGACGCGATTCAATCGAATTGCGTTCCATAGTGTAGTAGTTAGCGTCGCTTAGCACGCTGGACTGTGAATTAAGCGAGAGGTTAGGGTTCAAATCCATTCAGAGAAGAATTTTGGCTCGAGATTTCTGCTTCACCTGGACCCGTAACCAGCTCAGCTATGATGAGTACACTGACGTATACACTGTGAAGATGAGACGGTGAGGGAGAGGACTGACCATCTGCTGCCCTCTCATGGTGTGGCGCCCATTCAAACGGGGCAGCCGTGGTGAAGAATCTCACCCAATCAATTCATTAAAAATTCAGAGTTGAGGCCATTATGGTCGCTTTATAAAATCGAGTACATGTACATTTACGTTCACCGATAGTGGCAAAAAAACTTACTGAATTTCCGAGCGAGATATCTACCAATGGCGTAGCTCTGGCAAAACGTCTTCCCGTCAAACTCGAGAATTGGTAACTGACCGAATGGCGTTTCTATGCCTATATAGAATGGAACCAACAGGTAATCAACAAAACTATGCCAACGCAATTCCATCGATTGAATATTTCTACACAATCAGTATTGGCCCAGACAGCAGATGAGCACTGGAATAATCTGAATAATTCTCTTATTATTTCCTAGTGAAATGCTATAGGCAGGTCAAATAAAACCAACACATGTAGGCCTAGTAGTGAACTTTCAAGCAATAAATACAATACAATGCAATACTAAGTGACTGAATCTGACAATGTCCCGAGCAAATTCAGAAGTGTAACTTGAACACATTGAAGCCGGCAAACTGATTACTGTAGTGGGAGTGGAGTATTCAGAATAGGATTTGTGAAAGAGCAATGTTTTCAGTTTTGAGTGAAAGACCAGTGGAGAGATAGCAAGAGGTGAGATTTTGGTGAGTTCGTATACGATGGATGAGATATTTACTGTAGTCCTAGCTGGAGTTTGTTCCTGAGAGGCAGAACAGCTATGGCTATGGAGCGATTGGAAATTTTAGTGATGAGATTACGGAAGGGCGGAGCAGTGTGAGGGTGGAAGATGAACGGGTTGAACGAAAGTTGGATGGTAAACAACTGACGGATATAGGAGGACTGGGAGGATATAACAGTATAGTAGGTGAGTGATATGATAGGAACAAGTAGGCTTACAATGAAATTAAACTGAATTCACAAGATACGTTGCTCACTGGACTTTAATTCAGGCTGTTGACACCACTTATCCCAATCGATACGAACATCCTCGTATTCGACTTCGGCGATCGCAAAAATCAGGCGAATGATCTCGGTCCACGACAGTTGAAGTAGGTCAACTTGTAGTGCACCATAATTGAGGTTCTTCTTTGTTTCTCCTCCGTCAGGCCAAGGAACGATGAGTACTTGTCGTCTCCAGAATTCTCTATTTGCTTTGCAATGTTCATCTTCAGTGTCTCTCCAGATCCTCTCGTATATTATCCATCCATGTCTTTTGTTGACTCCTAGTTCCCTCCACATATCCAAGATGGTAATCTGTCATTGCCCATTCTCATCACATGGACTTTAGCCTTTTCTTCCTTATTCTATCGACAATTGTATTCGTCTGTCCCAGCTCTCTTCTAGTCACCTCATTTCTAATCCTATCTCTTTTGCTCCTGCCCTTTATTCTTCTCAGAGCTCATTTCGGTCGTCAAGAGTCTCCTCTCATCCTCCCTCCTCAGGACCAGCATTCCGAGCCATATAGTAGTACCGGTATGACAAAGGTTTCGAACTTCATCTTGGTTCTCGTTGATATGCGAACATCTTTACAGATCTTATTTAGTTTAGGAACATTGGACGATAGAGTACTTCTCCGTTTGATGTCTTTTGTGCATCTGGATCTTCTGTAACAAGATATGGGTTACTTGCTAAGCTCCTCTCCTTAATCTGATGTCCAGTGATCCTGTCCTTTCCCCACTGTCATTGTTTCAGTCTTTTGGGCGTTGTAATTGACAACACTTATTCGATAGACACATCCAATACGGAAACTCTAATATAATATATAAGATTTTTGCATCGCTTTACCGGCTGAAGAGCAGTGTTAGAAGCTTCGAAGCTAGATAATAGTGGACTGGTTTCGATTACGGATTATGTTTTATCACCCTGACCAGTGACCATTCAACGTTCAAATCTGGGTTTATTGTTAGCACCGTTGGCCTATTTGTCAGTAAGCCATAACAATAATAATTGATCTCTGCTGACCAAAGACCTCTCTATGGACCAAGCTATTCTCGCATTCTCACTGGCTTCCTAAGCGCATTGCGTATAATATGTCATATCCTATTGCGGGACCTCTGTTCCCATCGGGCGCCCAGGGTAGTCGCTCCCTTCGCTGAGAGGGGGGTGCTCACAGTCCCGTTTGCCCGCAAGCTGCTATGCAAAATCGTGCTTTCTGGGTGGTGGGCCCAACCGTCTGGAATGGGCTGCCCTTGGAATTGCGTCTGCTTCAACGTTCGCTCTCTGACTTATTTGTATGTTAACCTGAAAACTGTTCTTTTTGGCCGTGCTGGAGTCGGGAGCACCTCTGAGTAGTTATCTTGAAGAGGTGCTATATAAATATCCTGAATGAATGAATGAATTCTCAGTCTGACTATTCCGTGGACAAGGATGGCTCTGGGTATGCAGGCGGTCTGTTCTGATGATGGTCATAGACTACATTCACTTATGAAAGACCATTTAGTGTTTTTCTGAACCTTTGAACCCGATATCTCGGCTGTCTGGTCTGTACGTTTTCATATTCCCGTATACATGCCCGATATAGCAGCTTCAATGTTTATACATTAACCCCGCGAGGCCGAAACATTGGCTCGAGGCCAGTGTTTCTTCCCGCACGAGACAAATATAATATTATTATGCCGATTCACAAGCGGACAATCTCACACGCAGATCGTTTATAATCAGAATGTTATACTCTGTATAGATGTATGTACACCAAAGTGCGGATAAGCAGTTGGTTTAATAAAGAATATACTTACTTACTCACTTACTTATGAAGAAGAGCCGTTCCTGAAGCTAACCCGGAGGCAGCCATGAGCATCAACTATTAGCCTATTACCTTTCATGTCTTGCATTGCACTGTACACTAACTAAAGCTGATCTCGTTTAAAATTAATGCCAGTTCTTGATTTTCATATGATGCACTTACCGTATATGAGCTTCACCAAATGAAACTTCGCCCCCGAATGCAAAGCCAATCTAATATTTATAGGTCTATCTAGGACTGCTTGTAATAGGCGCAGAGCTGGTTAAAGCACCTTCATATCACGTGATTTCTAACATCCAATCTCGACAGCATGTTCCTTAAGCTTGTTCCTGAGGCAGCCATGAGCATCAAGTATTAGAGACCTGATTATCTGAGCTTCGACATATGAAGGCAAGTCCTCTCCCTCGCCGTGCCATGTTCAGTTACCGAAAGTGTACGGCCAGTGTTTATTCAATATAACCGAGTTGGCTATGGGGCTAAATGGCACTGAAACGCACACATGCACTCGATCTCATGTCAGCTCCAAAGATGCCAATCATAGATGTTCCTATGATGCACTTACCAGTATCCGAGCTTCACCAGATGCAACTTCGACCTCACCAGGTCACTCTAATGTTAATAGGTCTATGTAGGGCTGATTGTCGCAGATACTGATCTATCACGTGGTTTCTAGCATCCAATCCGTGACGACCTGACTCGACAAAATGCGTTAATGAAGCCTTAAATATATGTACGCTTTTAATCTGGGTCTGTGTCCATCTGTAAGCAACATATTTACGCGTTCGTCACAAAGGCAGGACATTCCGAATGATGCAGGTAGCGTGACGAATAATATGGGAATTTTCCTAAACCGTTCTGACTCGACGCAGCGCTCGTCAATAAGCTGGTGCCCTGCACTTGACTTTTGAGTGGCGCCTTCGAAGTTTGTAGTATACATGTACGTTTACGATTACGATTACGATTAAATCGCTGCACTGGCTAAAAATTTCTAAGCGCATTCACTTCGAAGTGCTATGTCGCTAACCTACAACTCACTGAAATGCTTCCAGGCAAAACTACCTTCGCCAACTCTTCAACCATCCAGGTACCTCGATCATCCTCATATCTTAGTATGCCCCGTCCCCAGTCACTACTCGCCTTCAACTGATGCATATCACACACTGCAGCTCAACTATGGAACGAACTCAGTTCCTGTACCACAGTTCCTGTACCAGTAGGGCCTACCGCCACTCACTCACCGTCATCTGCATCGGGTTCCTCTACTCCACAGGGTTTCCAATCTAAATTGAAGCCTCACCTCTTCAAGAACTCCTGCTCTAACCCATCCCTTGAAGCAGTCCTACCCTAATCCATCCAATTATCCGCCTTCCAAACTTTATCGTCCAATCCACCTGAACAGCTGATCTGCCTCTCCCTGGTCTCTGGCAACCGGACTCGGACCTCCACTGGACCTGGATCTCTGAAATCTGAATATCCCCTCTGATAGGACGCAGCGCTCGTGAATAAGCTGGTTCTAAGCGCTTAGCTTTTAAGTAGCGCTTTAGATTTTAGCGTTTACAATAACGAGTGTTTGTTTGTTGTTGTTTAACGAGGCTATATCATTATAAAGATAATTATCGTCGCCCTCCTCTTTTATCCAGACTTGGAACTGGCCCTTCCATACTAAAGTATGAGCAGTGGCGGTGTTTACAGAAGTGTATGTAAATGTGTGCAGAACGTATGAACCAAAACAATAACCGAGCACCATCATCATCTTTATTGTTATTATTATTTATTATTTTTCATCGTCATCGTCAATCATCATCATCATCGTCGTCGTCGTTGTAGTTTGGGAGTGAACTTTATGGCCAGTCCATATCTGAAGAGAGCCTAATGTTGACATAAATCCTTTTTCCAGCATTCGCAAAGGTGAACAACATTTTAAACCAAGGTATTACTGTTGTCTATTAGTAACTTCGATAACGCCAATGTCAACTGCGCAATGCAACGACCGATGGCGCTCCAGTCGGTTCATTGCCAGAAAGTCAGTCAGCTGAGACCAAGAGTCAACATGCGATGGGTACATACATAGTGTACAAGCCTCGGTTTGTCCCATGCACAGTTTCTCAAGCGCCTGAGATTTCCTTATTATTCGATGGTAATTCCGCTGAGGAGTTTATTCTTGAAGTGATGTTTCATAAATGTCAGATTACAATTACAATTACATGTACTAGCCAGTTAAAAGAGGCACACCTTGAGTTGAGAATGAAATAGCACAAGTCTAGCATCCGAAAATCTCGTTCACAGAGAACGGTTACGTATATTGACACAGCCAAGAAAGCCAGTCGACGTCCTGATTAATAGTCGCAAGACAACCATATTTTGTGCCACACAGAAAAGACTACATGGGTTGAACCGGAAGCGGTTAAGTCTAACACATGAGAGTTTCTAATTTATAGCACAATGCAGAACAATATACATGATTATGATTCTCATTAAAAAAACTTCACGCCCGGAAGGTTACACAGAAAGGCGAATATGAGGCGCAGATTTGATGAATTGATTGAGGTCACTACCTCTGCATAACCTACAGATATATAGTGGGCCCTATAGAATGGTTTTTCTCGAAGGCTTAGGCTACGTTTAGCATGAGGCTTAGTTTTCGGATTACCGAAATATGCAAAGCGGCAGTTGTTCAGAATTCAGAATCAGGACGCTTGGCGATCCAGGCTGCCACCTTTGGCACGCTTTCGACGCGCTTCTCCAGAGCCTTCAGCTTTGGAAATTTGTCCAGAAGAGCCTCATTGCCATTCAGCTTGCCCCAGTTGACGAATGACAGGAAAGCGAGATCGGCCCAGGTCAGCTATAAGAAAAGAAACAGTCGAAGACAATGAAAAACTACGAAGAAGCATTTGAAGACAATGGGAAGGTGTGAAGAAAGGTCGCTCGACTCGCTCCTCTCTTCGATCAGCATCTGCTGGAAAGTATGTTGTTCCTGGTACACGTCTTGTCTTTGGTCGGCGTTCAATCACAGTTGCCGGTCTCTCCATCGGAAACTCTCCACCTCCTCATTTTCGCAACACTCGTAGCAAGACGGTCTTTCGCTCTAAACTCTTCCAGCCTACTTATGGCTCTTAATATTTATCTGGCTTCAATGTGAACTTCTTAATGTTGTAAAGAGGGCATTATCAAAATTACAGTTCTTTTGTATTGTACTTTATAATAATTACAATTATAAAAGCTCAAGACTGTTATACCAACTTGAAACACAGCAATAAGATACTCTAAATGAAGTAAAGGGCATGCTGCTTGAAAAGCAGATGAAAAGTAGACACTTTAGGAAATTTCCACCGTAAGAAGAAGAAATGTTGTATTATTGCTTACGCTGTCTCCGTCGAAAAAGCCGTCGCCTCCTTTGTTCGACTTCAGAATGTTTTCGAGACCAGCATATGAAGCAGGCAGTTGTTCCTCCGAATATTTCTTCTTCATCTCCGCCTGAATAAATTCATTTTATTCAAAGATTCTTTCCTATAATTGCAAGGAACTTTCTGGAACTAGAACATAAGTTACGCCACTACTAGCAACAACTGAGTTTTAAAGGCATACTTCAGACGGAAGCTATTATAGGCATCATATGTTCATTAATTGAAAGTTTACTTTGAGCATATATTTAAAAGACACTGAATATAATCTCAAGTAGAATAGAATAGAAACTCCAATAAAATAGAATAGAATCGCCAAAGGAATATAAGAAAATCTCCAAAAGAACGAACTCTCCAATAAAAAAGAATCCCCAGTGGAGTGGAATGGAATCTCCAATGGATAGGATCTCCAATGTTCAGATAGAATAGAGTAGAATTTCAAGTCGAATAGAATCTCCAATACAAAAACTGAATCTCCTATGAAGTAGAATTTCCCAAGTTTATAATAAGTTTTCCATTATAGTAGAATCTTCAATAGAACTGAATCTCCTAGGAAAACGTATGCATCGACAGTGGCATTTTACATTTGCCTTACTGGTTTCAAAGAATACGTAAACTTTGACATTTATATTTACACTAGCCTGCTTGATGTCAATATTGCGAACCATAGAAAGATTGCTATTGCGAAATATATATATATATATATATATATATATATAGACTATATAAAGCCCGCTATTGCGAAATATATATATATATAATATATATAAAGAATTAGTACAGAAATGTATATATATATATATATATATATATATATATATATATAAAGACTGCTATTGCAAACTTTGCAAGGACTGCTATTGCGAACCATATAGAAACTGCTATTGCGAACTATAATAATAAGAACTGCTAAGTAAGAAAGTAAGTATATTCTTTATTAAATCGTTTACAGAAGAGCCGCACTCCGGTGTACAGACGTCGTAAAACACATGCAAAACCAACAATCAATCAATCAATCAATCAATCAATCAATCAATCAATCAATCAATCAATCAATCAATCAATCAATCAATCAATCAATCAATCAATCAATCAATCAATCAATCAATCAATCAATCAATCAATCAATCAATCAATCAATCAATCATCAATCAATCTTCATTTTTATTGATATACTTACTTTCTTACTTAGTAGCAGGAGGACTCAGGACATCATTCTTCCCAAATTGTTTTCCTCGTGTTATTGTCAGTAAGGTTCAAGGCCCTGTCGTGAGACTGTGAGCGTAGGTTACATCATGCTGCAAAATGACTGCTTTTGCGAACTATGCAAAGACTGCTACTGCAAAATGAAATGCTGATACCTTTCTCGCTTCGTCCTTTTCCGCGAAGAAAGCGTAAAATGGTTTGGCTCCATCTTCCATGCAGTCGATGATCATGTCCGCCTGAAGCTGCTCCAAGTCCGTCTTTCCAGCCAGATCTACGGATCAACAAGCGTTCAGCTATAGATGCCTAATTAGCAGTACTTTCAATTTCACAGCACTAACGCCGTCTTCAAATCCCCGCCAGGGTCTAAATTTGGATCGACATTTCTGCTCCACCTGCGACCCCTAGCCAACTCAGCTGTAATGAGTGCACTGACCTACACTGTGGGAAGATGAGACGGCGAGGGAGAGGTCTGGCCATCTGCTCTCTTATGTCGAGACTGAGAAAGTCTCTAACACTTCATACCCTTGGCTGACTTAGGGCTAGCTTAAGGGACTGCTCTTCTCATCTTCTTCAACCGAATTGCAGGGGTCCATTGGTCGTGAATTGGACGCCTACCAAGAGGTTTGGAGTTCAGATCCAAGCCAGAGCAGACAGAGATTTCGATTCTTCTGTTTCATAATTATGAGCCCAAAAGTTATCAAATTCTCTATCAAATGAGATCATCGGCAACATCACACTTTTGGTCGGAGTTTTTAAATTTTTCTTTTTCTTTTCAAAGATTTTATGACCTTTTATTCCAGTTATTCAAATTCACAGTTGTCTCATGCAAGACCCGTTTTTACTTTACAAGTTTCGTAGGTAACCTTCGTCCTAACCTGGTTTACATACATGTCTCAGGGTGAACTGCATGGTGAAGGCTAAAAAGTCAAATATTGGTCTGTGAAATGGCCCCTTGGTCGAGAATTTCTTTCTCGAATCAAGCTGCGAGGAGGATCGCGGTTCTCTTCCCGAAGGTGGCTTATTTAAGATTATTGGAATCTCGGGCTTGCACGGTCCGTAGACGAGGGCTTTAAGTGGCCTGGCGTCCATTCAAACGGGCAGCGGTGGTGAAGGATATCACCCGATCAATTCATTGAAAAGTGAGCAGATTCGAGGCTATACTATGCTCGCAATTATTATTATAAAATCGAGAGGATATACATGTAAATGAACAAATCATGGCAAAAACACTTACTGTATTTTCGTGCGAGATATCTAGCAATGGCATGGCTCTGGCAAAACGTCTTCCCATCAATCTCGATAATTGGTAACAAGCCGAATGGTGTACCTACACAATGCAATCAACAGTTATTCAATATCCTAGTCAACGCAATTCCATTGATTGAATTCTTCGTATTGCACAATCACTGTTGGAAGCACCCAGATGGGCACTGGGAGATTCTTAACCAATCTGCTACTATTTCCTATAGTGAACTGCTAGGCAGGTGAAATAAAATCAACACAGGCATTTGTGAACTTTCAATGCAATAATTACAAAGCAAATCAATTCAATACTAAGTAACTGAACCTGATAATGCCCCTAACCAATTCAGAAGTGTAACTTGAACACATTGAAGCTGGGAGACAGAAAACATTGATTACTGGAAACAGACCTGGAAGATGTAAATTTTCCGCTATTTGGAGACGGTAGTCTAGTTTCAATTGCACCGGCAAATTCATATATATATATATATATATATTTGTATATGTATGTATGTATGTATGTATATATATATAATTATGTAGGTGAGCGTGTGTGTAGGTGTGTGCAGCTGTGCCTTACTAAGAAGACCTATTCGAATTTATACTAAATTGACAAGATACGTTGCTCACTTGGCTTCAGCTCTGGCCACTTGTCTTTTTCAATCCGTACATCTTCGTATTCCACTTCGGCAACCGCAAAAATCAGACGAATGATCTCGGCTCTTCCACGCCCGTTGAAGTACGTCAGCTTGTAGTGGACCATGATTGAAGATTAACAACGGATTATTATTCCCTGTGACAAACACAGTCAGTGCACACGGGAGTTTGATAAAATATATTTATTCTTAAAAGTCAGAAAATGCAGTTTTAGGTGGTTCAATGTTCGACATGCGACTACAGATTTTAATCTATAGAACATCTTTTACTCAAATGACTTCTTAAATCTATAAACTCAGTGAACTATTTCGGTTGCTGCGGACTCCATATTCGTTTCTATATTCGACCCAGTCTTCTGACATTCTCAATCTGACTATTCCGTCGACAAGGACTCGTGAATAAGCTGGTGCCCTGCGGTTGGCTTTCGAGTAGCGCTTTAGAAGTCTAGAATTCACAATTACGATTACGAAAGATGGCTCTCGGCAGTTGAGCTTTTTCTGCTTCTCACACTGTGCAACTCTTCCGACAGAAAACTTTCGCTAAAGAAAGTCTCCTCTGGTCTCGAGTAAAACCGCATCTTATCCTGGATTTATATCCTCGATAGGCTGTTTCCCTGTCGTCTTGGCTTCCCACCGGACTGCCCTGGAATTTGGCCTCGAAGATAGGCACGCTTTGACCTCGATCTGTGTCATTTTCTTCTTGTCGTCAAGGCGTCAATGTGCCAAAGTACGAACCTGCCGAGCTCAATATGGGCTTACAAATCAGAGAACTAACTAACTGCATCGTTTTATAACTTTTTTTACAAAGAAACGGTCCTGAGAATAAGAAAAAGCTGTTACACTGCCACACCCTTCAATGTCTCGCACTGCACTATACACCACTTCGAGTCGATCTCATATCGGCTTTTAGAAGCCAACCATAGATGTTCCTATTATGCACTCGCCCGTGTCCGAGCTTCACCATGCAACGTCGAAACCCACCAGGTCACTACAATAGCTATACATGTAGGTCTACGTTGGGCTGATTGTCGTAGACGCAGACCTAACAAGTCTAGAAACGAGCACCTGCATGTCACATGGGTTCTAACATCCAATCCGTGATGACACGACTCCACAAAATGCGTTATGTTAATGAAGCCTTAAATACTTACGCTGAAAATGTGGGTCAGTGGCAAAATATTTACGCGATCGTTACAATGACAGGAAATTCAGAATGCAGGTAGCGTGACGAATATGGGAATGTTCTTAAACTCCTTGGCTCGCCGCAGCGCTCGTGAATAAGCTGGTGCCCTGCGTTTGGCTTTAGAGCAGTGGTTCTTAACCTTTTCAAGGGAGCCGAACCCCAAGAGAAATCCATGACCACTCACCGAACCCCTCAAGTTTGAACAATAATTTTTTAACTAATGGGAACAAAAGGAAATAAAAAAATTGTACCAAAATGTGATACAATATTAATACATTCAATACATGAACTACTAACAGTTAACTTTTATTAAATAAAAGTCGAAAAATAAAAATAAAATAGCAAATGATTTTTCACTCAAACTCACTGACCCTGAATATGTATTATTTCAGAGGACTTCTGCCGAACCCCTGGCACTGGCTCACCGAACCCCAGGGGTTCGGTCGAGCACTGGTTAAGAAACACTGCTTTAGAGTAACGCTTTAGAAGTTTGGAGATTACGATTACGATCAAATCACTGCACTGGCTAAAAATCCCTGAGCGCATCCTCTTCGAAGTCCTATATCGCTAACCTACAACTCATTAAAATACTCCCACCAAAAGTGTCTTCGCCAACTCTTCAACCATCCAATCATCCATCCACCTCGGTCTACCCCGACTACCCGATCATCCTCATATCTCACTCTCTTCCGTCCCCCAGTCACTACTCGCCTCAAACTCATCCACAAACTACACTGCAGCTCAACTATGGAACAACTTACCCTGAATTGCAAATTCTCAGTTCCTCTACCAATACAGCCACTCACTCACTGTCGTCTGCCTCAGGCTCCTCAACTCATCACCTGAAATGGTTTCCACTCCAAATTGAAGTCTCGCTTCTTGAAGAATGTCTATGCTAGCCCATCCCATCCTGTGCCTTCCAAGCTTTCTCGTCCTCAGCAAAACCAGCAGATGATCTGCCTCATCTGATCTCTGGTCTCTCTGGCAACCAGACTCGGATCTCCACTGGACACCGATCTCTGAATGACCCCTCTGATACGACGCAGCGCTCGTGAATAAGGTGGTGCCCTGGTTTGCTTAGCTTTAGAGTAGCGCTTTACAAATTTAGAGTTTACGATTACGATTATAGATGTTGGTTTGTTAGTTGCTGTTTAACGAGGCTGTATCATTACTAAGATAATTATCATTGCCCTCCTCTTTTATCCAGGCTTGGAACTGGCCCTACCAAAGTATGAGCAGTGGCGGTGTTTTCAGATGTGAATGCAACCCTTTGCAGTACTTAAGAACCAAAAAGTATCGGAGATAGACCTACATTACGTGCATGCACAAACCCCAGCGACAGCCTTGGGTGTGGCGTGTTAGCGACCTTATTTTCTTGGTCTCGGCGTATGAAGGCGATTCGCTAGTTACATCTAATAGCCGCATGTTCTTCTCGCTGATAATGTACAACCGATATGTTCTGTGTTGCTGGTGAGTTAGCTAGGGGACGCTGGTATAGCATAAATCTCCAAAGGTTTTTATCGTGTCGAAAATATGAGCAAGTGAGCTCACTGTTGGGGTCGTTCATAAATAATCCTGCAAAGAGGCGAGGGAGATCTATCTCACCCGTCAGTAGTGGGAAATATGATGAAATTTTGCCCCCTACTCCCATGGAGAAGGGGAAGGTAGTATTTTGTCAATTGCAGACATCTCCATCTAACTTCGGTACATGCTTTTAGGTCAAATCAGTGCCGTAAGCTCAAACATCGATCCGGTAACAACATCAGTCTATGCAGCTTTGGATCTTGTAATCACAGAGCAGGATACGATATTGTCAACATACCCAACCGGGGGCAAAGTCAATAGGGTCAAGATTAATAGGGTTGCCCAATCCAGGCCTTAGATAACAGCAGCCCTCCCGTTCCCCCTTTACAGTCGCTTGCTCTCCAGCGGAATACTATGACGTACATGTAGATTGTGCGACCGTAATGTGGCCGGGAGTCTAGTTTAGCGCACTCTAGCACAGAGAGATAAAATTGATTGACTGATCGACTCTCGTCGTGAAAGTGTCAAGGATGTTTACCCTCTCCTCCCCAATTCAACTATTTTGTTTGAGTTCATAACCTTGCCCTTTCAAACTGTTTCAACCGTATAGCCAGAGAACAGCTATTGATTGCCCTCGTTGAATCATTTTGGTAGTTGGGACATCCAGGGAAAAAGCAATCGGGGTCCTGGTTGTCATAATGCATCCACATTTTCTGCCACACAGAGAAGACTTTAATGCATTTCAACGACTACTCTTTAGTGCAACATATTACGGCAATGTTGAATATCCAGCAAAAACAAAAACAATTACAGTAAGTAAGTAACTGATTCAGTCCACTACCGTTGCCTAGCCTAGAATCTACTCGCTTTTCCTTAGGGTCTACGTTGTGCGTGGTATTTAAAGTAAGAGATTTCATGCTTTCTCTAAAGTGAGACAGTTGCCTAGAATCCGGTAACAGGACGCTTGGCAATCCACGCCGCCACCTTCGGCACGCTTTCCACGCGCTTCTGCAGAGCCTTCAACTTCGGATACTTGTCCAGGACAGTCTCGTGGCCATCCACTTTCGCCCAGGAGAGGAGCATCAGTAAAGTGAGATCGGCCCACGTCAGCTGTACAGAAAAGAAACAGTTGAAGACAATGGAAAACTATGAAGAAACATTTGTAGGCAATCGGAAACTATTAAGAAACATTTGAAGACAATGGGAAGCTATGAACAAACATTTGAAGACAAAAGACAATGAACAAACATTTGAAGACAATGGAAAACTGCGGCAGCGAGAACAATGATAGTATACGACGATCTCTAATGAGACAACCACCACCGCCGGGCCCAGATTGGGCAATCTTGTGAAACCTGTGGCCAACTAGCAACCCACTGCCTGCGCACTCAAGGACCGTGGCTGTCAGAGTAGTGTCAGTTTGTATAACAGTCTAAGAGGAATGTTAAGTTATGATAAACGAATGCTAAACTATGATCACTGAATTTTAAATTACGGTGATCGACTAGATTGAGGTCAGCGAATGTTAAATTAGGACCAACGAATGTTAATGCTCAGTGCTCGTGAATAAGCTGGTCTCTGTGCTTAGCTTCACGAAGCACTGTGTAGGCCTACGTGACTATAATGATATCTGCAGACCGTAGAACGCCCTACAGCGCTGCGGTGCCACCTAAAGAAGTCGAACAATGACCATACAGGGCTATCTGTCGTGAAGTGAACTTGTGGTAATGGCAGTCTAGTCGAGCGGTTACAACAGCATGCGTTGACCTGAAAACCACGAATGACGTGACACTCATGTCGCTGTAAATATCATCCAGTGCAGCTGTCTCTCTGATTGACCTTACTTGCCGACCGGTTTTGTTTTGACTGAGCGCCTCTGAACAAGTTGGTTCTCGCGATACGACTTTCTTTGGGTTTTGTAGAAATATCGAGATGACTATTTCCAGACAGTAGCCTAATTTTCGTGAAGGTGACTCGACCTGATTACTTCAACTCTATACTGTCTCCCTGAATGCACACTGCTTCCTCTAACCAGAAGTATGCATCAGGCTGCATATCACATCTGTTATTCGCTCTCTACATTAGCTTCTTGCTCTTCATGTACAGAGCACGTGCATATAATCTGTCAACCGACTTAACTTCCATGGTCACACCTCTGCAACTCTGTTAAAGGTCGTTCCTCTCTTCGATCAGCATCTGCTGGACAGTATGTTGTCCCTGGTAGACGTCTTGTCTTTGCCCGGTGTACATTCACAATTGCTGGACCCTCCATCTGAAACTTTCTACCTCATCATCTTCGCAGCTCTCTTTTCGAGATTTCTTTCGCTGTAAGACTGAAACTGACCCCTTCTAGCCTACTTATGGCTCTTAATGTTGCCCGGTTTCAGCGCGCACTTCTGAACTCCGTATAAGGAGGGCATTATCAAATTATAGTTCTGTTTAATTATAAAATAATTACAATTACAAATTCTCAAGAGTACCGTACTATGTCAACCTGAAAACGGTAATAAGATCCGCTAGATAAAGTAAAGGCCATGCAGCTTGAAAGTGAAGTCAAAATGAAAAATAGACGCTTTAGCAAAATTCCACCGAAAGAAGAAGAAATGTTGTATTATTGCTTACGCTGTCTCCAACGAAAAAGCCGTCGCCTCCTTTGTTCGACTTGAGAATCTTTTCGAGACTAGCGTATGCAGCCGGCAGTTGCTCCTCCGAATATTTCTTCCTCATCTCCGCCTGCATAAAAAGTAAATTCATTTTAATAACAGATTCTGTCCTACAATTGCCAGAAACCTTCTGGAACTAGAACACAAGTTATGCCACTGCTAGCAACAACTGCTTTTGAAAGTTACTTCAGATGGATGCTAAAGACATGCTCATAATTTGGTTTAGTTTTAGCATAGTTTAAAGACACTGAATTGAGTCTAAAGTAGAATAGAATAGAAACTCCCATATAATATAATAGAATCGCCAAATGAATAGAATAGAAACTCGAAAAGAATAGAATCGAATTTCCAGTCGAATAGAATCTCCAAAAAATTGGAATCTTCAATAGAATAGAATTTCCATTACAATAAAAAATTAAATAAACATTAGAGTAGAATCTTCAATAGAATAGAATCTTCAAGGAAATCGAATATTTACATTTACATTTTGATGTCAATATCGTAAATAGTAGCCTACAAATTAATCAGTAAGCAAAGACTGTCAGATATAGCAGGAAGAGTAACCAGTGAAGGGATCATCACGAACGCACGACCCAACCGACGGGTTGCATCGTGCTGTTGGAAGCTGAACTACATTAAAACTGCTATTGCGACTATTTAAACACTGCTATTGCGAACTATAATTATCATAAAGACTGCTATTGCCAGCTATGTAAATACTGCTACTGCAAATAGAAAGGCTAATACTTTTCTCGCTTCGTCTTTTTCCGGGAAGTACATGAAATATGGCCTCAGTCCATCTTCCACGCAGTCGACGATCATGTCCGCCTGAAGCTGCTCCAAGTCCGTCTTTCCAGCGAGATCTACGGATGAACAAGATTCCAGCTATAGATATTAGATACCTAGTTTGCAGTAAGTTAATTTCATAGCACTCACGCGAGCTGCTTCTGCAGTGTTTACAACGCTATTCAATCGAATTGCACTATAGCATAGAGTGTATAGTTGGGGTTCAAATCCCCCATCAGGGCAAAAAAGTTGTACGAGATTTCTTCTCCACTTGGGCCCCTAGCCAACTCAGCTATGATGAGTACACTGACATCACTGTGGTTAGATGACACGGTGAGGGAGAGGACTGGCCATCATCTGCCCTCATATGTCGATAGTAGGAAAATGAAGTAGATAACGCTTCATACCCTTGGCTGCATCAGGGCTAGCTCAAGTGACTGCTCTTCTCTTCTTCTTCAACCGTATTTAAGTTGCCCATTGGTTTGCCAATTGGACGGCCACCAAAGGTTTAGGAGTTCAGATCCCTGCCAGAGCGGACCGAAGATTTTTGTACTTTTTTATGGCCTTTTTATTTCAGCTATTCAACTTCACAGTCGTTTCAAGACCCGTTTGTTACTTTACAAGTTTCGTAGGTAACGCTCGGCCAAACCGTTTTATCTGTCTCATGAGGATCAACAAGCTTTAAGTGGCCTGGAGCCCATGCAAAAGGGCAGCGGTGATGTAGGATCTCACCCGATCAATTCATTGAAAAGCGAGCGGAGACGAGGCCATACTATGCAGTACTTAGTTATAAAATCGAGTGGATATACTTTTAGATGGACATATCGTGGCAAAAACACTTACTGAATTTCCGTGCGAGGTATCTACCAATGGCATTGCTCTGGCAAAACGTCTTACCATCCATCTCAAGAATTGGTAATTGACCGAATGGCGTACCTACACAATGCAACCAACAGGTAATCAACACAACCCTAGCAGCTAGTACCTATAGCAGCCGTCGATTGAATTCTTCGTAATGCACAATCAGTGTTGGTAGCAGTCAGATGAGCTCTGGGAGAATCAGAATAATTCTCCTGTTATTTTGCTAGTGAACTGCTACAGGCAGGTCAAATTACATTAACACAGGCAGTTGTGAACTTTCAATACAATACACTACAATACAATGCAATACAGTGCAATACAGTGCAATACTAAGTAACTGAATCTGATAATGTTCCTAGCAAATCAAAAGGGATGATTGAAGTGTGTTGTAGGTTATTGATTTGAGTGTGTAATCTAGGAACAAGTAGGCTTACTAAGTATGAAATTAAACTGATTTAACAAGACATGGTGCTCACTGGACTTCAATTCAGGCTTTTGACACCATTCCTGCCATTCGATACGTACGTCCTCATATTTCACTTCGGCGATCTCAAAAATCAGGCGAATAGTCTCGGCTTTTCCACGCCCGTTAAAGTAGGTCAACTTGTAGTGCATCATAATCGAAGATTAACAACCAATAATTATTCCCTGCGACAAACACAGACAACGTACACTGAAACAACAATAATTATCGGTCTACCAGAATTTCGCGTTGATTTATTCCTAAAACTCAGAAAATGCAGTTTTGGGTGGATGAAGGTAAACATTCCTCTATAGCTTTTTAATCGCAGAACTTTTTATCCAATAACTTTTGTATTGTATTGTATTTTGTATTGTATATGAACACTAGTTATAGCGCCCCGTCCAGATTCCTAATCAGAGGCCCTCCCGACTACTGCGCGTACGCTGAATGGGGAGTTTAGGACGGCAGAGGAGCGCATCGACGAGGTAATCCCAGATTCGCAATAACTCTGGAACATGCACGACCGGGTTTTGACGGATTGCCACGCACTAACAATTCTGTCGAGGCGTGGCACCGATCTTTCCAGCAGACAGCAGACTGCCACCATCCCTCTGTCTACAAGCTGGTGGATCAGATTCGCAAGGAGCAGGATCACCCGCTGGTTTTAAATAGTTTAAAAGCTTTGAAAAGCAAATGAAAATCATTCGAAATAAATTTGAATTGTTCCCTTTTTTGCGCGCAATTGTCGGCGCGCAATTGTCCTGCGCGGAATTGTCGGGTCGCGCAATTGTTGTCGGCTAAATATAGAAACAGTCCTCTATTTTTAATCAGTGAATTTTTGATTGCAATAATTTAACTGAATATAGAAACTTATTTTGCCGTCAGTGAACCCGATCGATTCCAAATTCTTCGCTGTACTCGACCTGTTCTTCTGACTTTCTCAATCAATCTCACAATTACGGACTCGTGAATAAGCCCAACGCTCGTGAATAATCTGGCTTTCGTATAGGCCTACAGCTGCACGTGTAGATCTCCGACAGCTCATATGGCGAACATTGCCACATATGACAATTTTGCCGATACCGGTCATATATGGCATATCCATTGGTGAGTCACCTCATCTATAGACTCTTAAAATATCAGTCTTAGATTTTGCCTCATGCTACACTCACCTCGACGCCAGATTTCCAAAATGGGGCGACCAAACAAACCGAACTGCAATAGGCCTATTCATCGGCCTAGGACTGACAGACCCAGTGCTATGTGCAGATCAGAAACGCACCTGTATGTCATGTGGTTTATAACGTCCAATCACTGACAATCGTGACTCGGCAAAAATCGGTATTTTAATGAGGACTTAACGATCTGTGATGTGTTGATGTATATTCGTTTATTTTGCAAAACTTAGGCTGAACACACCGCAACCTGGAACAAAAAGCCTATATCTTACAATACTGTGGAAAAATGGAGAGAGTAAACAATGTTGGTTAATTGATAGCTTTGGGTACTCGATTAATATGTTTGTAAAGGACCCTTGAGACAAAGTTCTTATCGTCTTTGCACGGAAGATCAAACTGACAATCGTGACTATTCTTAGGCGGGAAAAGACCTCGAAGGACATGTGGTAACGTCGATCATCGTAATCGTAATGGTAATCGTAATCGTAAACTTCTACAGCATCCACAAAAATAATAATAATTTTCGTTTGTTATTTAATAAACCGGTTGACAGACCGCAACCGGGTAAGTCTACAGTTTTGCCGTAAGGAAGCTAACAATTGAGTTTGTTTAATACAGAACGGCGTGCTACAAAGGGTAAAGAACTGGCAGGCCTAGATGTGTTTGTCTAAAACACATACGGACTTACGGAGGCCATATGCTCGCCATAGCACGGACCGTACGCGGGGACCTTGAAGAGAGTGACACCCATTCAAACGAACAGATGCGATTGATTCATTGAAAAATGAGGTGGTAGCCGGCATATATGGTCGCTATAGAAAAACGCGCCCAGAGTATGTTGCAGCCAATGTAGCTAACCGGGCTAGAATACCTTTTGTATAAAGGATAAGAGCCCTTTATGCAGTCTTCGTACTTGTATCATCCGGGTACGCTAGTGGCAACTGGCATACTATGGGTTTAAAAAATATTTAGGCCGCCACTGCCTGTAATGTCAGTCCCACGCCTGAAGGAATGATGAGGGCGACGTCAACAGGACTGGCTGTAATAAGATGTTCTTAAACACTTGAAACTACTTCCATTTAGGTTTATACTTAGAGGAGGTACGCGATGGTTTTGTGGTAGGTCTGCTGTTGAGTAGTTGGAGTGTGAGAGGTGAGGTTCAAATCTCCGACAGAGCAAATGTTTGTATCATTTAGAGTAGTGGTTAGCGTGCTGAAGCTGTCAAGCGAGAGGTTGAGGGTTCAAATCCATGCCAGGGCAGAAATTTGGTTCGAGATTTCTGCTCCATATGCGCCCCTACAAACTTAGCTGTAATGAGTACACTGACTGTACACTGTCGGTGGAAAGATGAGACGGTGGTGAAGGTGAATAACATTTTAAACCAAGGTATTACTGTTATCAATTAGCAACTTCGATAACGCCAGTGTCAAATGCGCAATGCAACGACCGATGGCGCTCCAGTCGGGTCATTGCTAGAAAGTCAGTCAGCTGAGACCAAGAGGCAACATGCGATGGGTACACACATAGTGTACAAGCCCCAGTTCATAAATAGCACTGCAAAGGGGCGAGGGAGAGAGCTCTCACCCGTGGAGAAGGGAAGGTAGGCCTAGTATTTTTTCCATTGCTGACATCTGCATCTAACTTCCGTATATGCTTTTAGGTCAAAACCGTGCCATAAGTTCAATCATCGTTCCGGTAACAACATCAGTCTATGCAGCTTTGAATCGTGCAAACACAGAGCAGGATACGATATTTTCAACATACCCAACCGGTGACAAAGTCAATAGGGTCAAGATTCATAGGGTTGTCTAATCCAGGCCTTAGATAAGAACAGCCCACCTTTACGGTCACTTGCTCTCCAGCGGAGTACTAAGACGTGGATTTGGCGACCGTATAAAGTGGCCGGGAGTCGAGTTTAGCGCACTGTAGAAGTAGAACAGAGAGATAAAATTGATTGATTGATCGACTCTCGTCGTGAAGGTGTCAAGGAAGTTTACCCTCTCCTGCCCAGTTCAACCATTTTGTTTGAGCTCATAACCTTGCTCTTTCAAACTGTTTCCGCCGTATACCCAGAGAGCAGTTTCTGAATATCCTGGATTCCTGGTTGAATAATTTTGGCACATCCAGAGAAGGCAATCTGGGCCCTGGTTGTGGTAAGGCATCCACAGTTTCTGCCACACAGAAAAGACTTTAATGCATTTCAACGACTACACTTTAGTACAACATAATTATTACTGCAATGTTGAATATCTATCGAAAACATTTACAAAAGGTAAATAACTAATTCAGTTCACTACCTCTGACTAACCTAGAATCTACTCGCTTTGCTTTAGGGTCTAAGTAGTGCGTGGAATCTAAAGTAAGAGATTTCATGCATTCTCTAAAGTGAGACAGTTGCCTAGAATCCGGTAACAGGACGCTTGGCAATCCAGGTTGCCACCTTCGGCACGCTTTCCACGCGCTTCTGCAGAGCCTTCAACTTCGGATACTTGTCCAGGACAGGCTCGTGGCCATCCACTTTCGCCCAGGAGAGGAGCATCAGTAAAGTGAGATCGGCCCACGTCAGCTGTACAGAAAAAAACAGTTGAAGACAATGGAAAACTATGAAGAAACATTTGTAAGCAACCGGAAACTATGAAGAAACATTTGAAGACAATGGAAAACTATGAAGAAACATTTGAAGACAATGGGAAGCTACGAAGAAATATTTGAAGACACGGAGAACTATGAAGAAACATTTGAAGGCAATCAAGACTATTATGCCAACTTGAAACACAGTAATAAGATCCGCTAGATAAAGTAAAGGCCATGCTGCTTGAAAAAGAAGAGAAGATTAATAGTAGAAGCTTTAACAAACTGCCACCCCAAGAAGAAGAAATGTTGCATTATTGCTTACGCTGTCTCCGACGAAAAAGCCGTCGCCTCCTTTGTTCGACTTGAGAATCTTTTCGAGACCAGCGTATGCAGTCGGCAGTTGCTCCTCCGAATATTTCTTCTTCATCTCCGCCTGCACAAAAGTAAATTCTTTTTAATCACATTCTTTCCTATAATTGCCAGTGACCCTCTAGAACTAGAACACAAATTACGCCACTGCTAGCAACAACTGCTCTTAAAAGTTACTTCAGACGGATGCTAAAAACATGTTCATAAACAATAAGTTTAGTTTTAGCATAGTTTAAAGACACTGAATAGAATCTCAAGTTGAATAGAATCTTCAATAAAATAGAATTGAATCGACGAAGGAAAAGAATAAGATCACCAAAAGAATAGAATCTCCAATAAACTAGAATATAATCTCCGATGGGATAGAGTAGAATCTCCATCGGAGTAGAATTGAATCTCCAGTGGATAGCATCTCCAAGACTCCAATAAAATATAATAGAAATTCCAGTCGAATAGAATCTCCAAAAGAAAACTTGGAATATTCAATAAAATAGAATTTTCATTATGCAATCAAAAATTAAATAAACATTATGGTAGAATCTTGAATAGAACAGAATTTTCAACAAAATCGTATATTTACCTTTACATTTGCACTAGTCTACATGATGTCAATATTGTTAAGAGTACAAAGTTCACCATTAAACAAAGACTGCTCTGATAACAAGAAGTGTCACCAGTGTAGGGTTTATCACAAACTCACAACCCAACCGACAGTACATGTTGCTGGAAGCTGAACTATATAAGGACTGCTATTGCGAACTATAATTATAGAGACTACAATAATATCCTACTGCGAACTATAATAAAGACCAAGCTTCTTTTCGCAGTCTTAAGTCTTTTCGCTCGGAGTGTTTCGCACTCTGAGAGCCTCTGATTGGTGTTCACTGCGAGAGGCGCTTTATAAATTTATAAATACAATACAATACTATACAATACAATAAGCTATCGCCAACTATACAAATTCTGCGGTCGTGAACTATGATTAAAGACTGCTATAGCGAACCATATAAAACTGCTATTGCGATCTAAACACTGACAGCTATCTCGAACCATACAAGGACTGCTATTAAGTAAGTAAGTAAAATCTTTATTAAGCCGGTTGCAGAAGAGCCGCACTCCGGTGTACAGCCACCGTTAGACACACGCAAAATCAAGAGGGGAAGAACGTTCTTCCTAAAAATGTATTCATCGTGTTATTGTCAATAAGAGTCAAGACCCTGTCTTGAGAGAGCGTGCTTAAAATAGGTTACATAGGCTATACTATAAAATGAAATGCAAAATACTTTTCTCGCTTCGTCTTTTTCCGGGAAGTAAATTAGAAATGGCCTCAGTCCATCTTCTATGCAATCGACGATCATGTCGGCCTGAAGCTTTTCCAAGTCCGTCTTTCCAGCGAGATCTACGGATGAACAAGAGTTCAACTATATGTATACCGAGTTAGCACAGTAAGTTGAATTTCATAGCACTCACACGAACTGCTTCTGCAGTGTTTACGACGCGATGCAATCGAATTGCGTTTGATAGTGTAGTGCATGGTTAGCGTGCTTGACTGTCAATTAAGAGAGAGGTTGGGGGTTCAGAAACCCGCTTGCAGGGCAGAAATTTGGATCGAGATTTCTACTCGCTCTGCATCCCCTAGCCAACTCAGCTATAATGAGTACACTGACCTACACTGTGAAGATGAGACGGTGAGGGAGAGGACTGGTCATCTGCCCTCTTATGTCGAGGCTAAGAAAGTCTCTAACACTTCATACACTTGGCTGACTTAGGGCTAGCTTAAGGGACTGCTCTTCTCTTCTTCTTCAACCGAATTGCAGTGGTCCATTGGTTTGCCAATTGGACGACTACCAAAGGTTTAGGAGTTCAGATCCCTGCCAGAGCAAACAGATATTTCTATACTTCTTCTATGGCCTTTTTATTTCAGCTATTCAACTTCACAGTCGTCTCAAGATCGTTTTTACTTTGCAAGTTTCGTAGGTAACCCTCGTCCTAAGTCCTAACCCGTTTTATCTATATCAGGATCAACTGTATGGTGAAGGTTAAAAGGTCAAATGTGGGTCGGTGGAATGCCCCCTTGGTCCAGAATTTGTTTCCCGAATCATGCTGCGAGGAGGATCGTGGTTCACTGCCCGAAGGTGGTTTATCTCAGAGGTTTGAATCTCGGGCTAGCACCGTAGTAGCACGGTCCGTACACGGGGGCTTTAAATGGCCTGGAGCCCATTCAAACGGGCAGCGGTGGTTAATAATCTCATTGAAAAGTGAGCGGAGTCGAGGTCTTACTGTGGTAGCTATAATTATAAAATCGAGTGCATAATATATACATTTAAATAAAAATAATAATAGTAATAATAATTTTTTTTCTTAATCAAGCGCCTGACAAACGCACTGCGCTGTTTACAGAGGTTTACATGTTAGCACCAATTGAAACGTTCTGTACACAGTAACTACTAACAGAACAGACAGCCTGCAATACGGGCAGCGGTGCTAATGATCTCACCCTATCAATTCATGTGAAAAATGAGCGTTCGAGTCGCGGCCTTACTCGCTCTCTACGCCAGATGTTATCCAATGCGCTATCGGGCCCCCATTTAGATGAACAAATCGTGGTAAAACACTTACTGAATTTCCGAGCGAGATATCTACCAATGGCATCGCTCTGGCAAAACGTCTTCCCATCAAACTCGAGAATTGGTAACTGACCGAATGGCGTACCTAGGCCTATACATAATGCAATCAACAGGTAATCAACACAACCCTAGTCAATGCAATTCCATCGATTGAATTCTTCGTATTGCACAATCAGTGTTGACAGCAGTCAGAAGGTTTATGTGTGGGTATGTGTGTATGTGAGTTTGATGTAACAGCAGACTTGCATAGTGCGTCTCTAGAGCCTCTCAGTATAATATATATTATATTAAAATTTTCTGGATGTCATTAAGCGTCGTTGAATTAATCCAGAAGACTGGTAATGGCCAGGTATTATAGCGTAGGCTATGACATGGTGCTGCATTAGCCCGACGGACAAACCTGTATACTCAGGAATCGTAATCGTAATGTCGAGATTTCTATAGCGCCCACTGAGCGAAGTCACACATAGATTATTCAGAGTCGCTTAGCCAAAAACATTATTGAATGAGGGTAACATGTTACCTCAATATTAACACGAGGTAACATGTTAATAATTACCATTGTGTTAATGTGCATACTGTGGGAACAATAAAAATGTCTTATGTCTTATAATCTATAGGCGAGGGTGAAATCGGTTCCAGGTCAAGATACAAAGGGTCAGACAGGTCAGAGGGTTAAGGTGAATGGTGTTTAGAATTAAAACAGCGAGGAAGGTGATGGGAATAGGAGGAATCGGGATAGGATTTGTGAAAGAGCAATGTTTTCAGTTTTGAGCGAAAGCCCATTGGAGAGATATAGCAAGACGTGAGGTTTTGGCGAGTTCGTCGGATGGATGAGATATTTACTGTAATACTGGTGGGAGTTTGTTTCAAAGAGGCAGAACAGCTATGGCTATGGAGCGATTGGAAATGCTAGTGATGAGATGACGGAAGGGCGGAGGAGTGTTAGGGCAGAAGAGGAGCGGGTTGAGCGAAGTTGGTGGACCGTGAACAACTGATAGAGATAGGAGGACTGGGAGGATTGAAGTGTGTTGTAGGTGATTGATATGAGTTTATAATTTAGGAACAAGTAGGCTTACTAAGTATGAATATAAACTGAATTAACAAGATACGGATCTCACTGGACTTCAATTCAGGCTTTTGACACCAATCCTCCCATTCGATACGTACGTCTTCATATTTCACATCGGCGATCGCAAAAATCAGGCGAATAGTCTCGGCCTTTCCACGCCCGTTGAAGTAGGTCAACTTGTAGTGCACCATAATCGAAGATTAACAACTGGTAATAATTCTCTGTGACAAACAGGGACAACGTACACTGAAACGTCGATAAATATAGGTCAACCAGAATTTCGAGTTCATTTATTCCTAAAAGTTTTGGGTGGATGAAGTTAAACATTCGTCTACAGCTTTTTAATTGCAGAACCTTTTTAATCCAATAACTTAATTGAACATACAAACTTATTTTTCTGGCAGTGAACCATTTGTACTTTTCGTTGCTGCCGACTCCAAATTCTTCTCTATACTCGACCTGATCTGATGACTTTCTCAATCTGACAATTCCGTGAACACGGACTCGTGTATAAGCCCAACGCTTGTGAATAATCTGGTGCCCTGCGCTTGGCTACCCCCAGGGTATGAAATTGACAATAATTAATGCTTATCCATTGATCGAACTGCTTTTCTTTTTCAAGGAAAGTCTCAGTACTCACATTTCTCATTGGCTTTGAAACAGGTGGATATCTAACTGCACTTTCCTGGCAACTGACTAACCGTGCCACCCTATTTGCATTTCTGTGTTCATTAAAAATGTTTGTAATAATAATAATTCCTCTTGTTCGAAATAAAATTGGTTATCTATCACATAGTAGCAACTACCATGATATAACACTTAGTTCTAATATTGCAAAGTTGTTTTAGATGTACCTTTTTTTTTAGCTGTATAGCAGTTATCTGTATAAATCGGACCTTAAGTCTGAATTTAAGAAGAAAACTGGTTGTGTAATTTATATTTTATATAGTTAGATCTATTGTTCAGTACTTCATAAAGCATGGTTCCACAGTTAATGTATGCTTACTAGATATGTCAAAAGCCTTTGACAAGGTAAATCATCATGGTGTGTATTAGAAATTATTGAAGAAGAATATTCGGCACAGCTTTTTGATACACTGCTGTAATAGATGGATACAGCTGTCAGATGGAATGTTGTATTTTCTAGAATATTCAATTTAGGTTGCTGTTTATGTGGATGTTGATATTGTTTATCTGACCGAGAATGTCCTCTGTTTAGAAATAATTATCACTTGCAAACTAGATGCACACTATTTTTATATGAAGTTCAACATCACAAACACCATAGTGCTTAGCTTAGGATAGTTGCTGCGTATAAATATTTGTGTGAGCGTTTGGCCATTACTTGTTTGAGTTTGCCATTTGCTGAAAAGCAAACTATTGTCATGCAAAAGACAGTTTAAACTGAGCATCAGTGAAATTATTAGAAAATTATACAAGTCTGTTAATAGTATCTCTCTAAATCTAAAGAATGCATGGATGAAATTGTTTGGTTGCACTTTTTTGATGTACATGTACATTGAGAGCCACTACTTGTCTTTGCATGTGAACGTGTTTCATATACCAAAAGTAAGTATGCAAGGTTGACAAATGCATGCAGCAGAATACTTAGGAGGATTTTGAAAGTAAACTACACAAATGATTGATGGACATTTTTATGTATGTTGGTTGTTTACCGATTCCGACTGACATTGATGTTAGGCAGTATTGTGCAAGTTAATCTACAGTAATAACCTCGTACTAACTGAGCTGCATGCATTGGTTGCACAACGACAGACAGATACTCTCTGAGGTGTCCGACTTGCTCTAGTCGACGTGCTTTTAAAAACACACGGAACTAGTTTAATAGTTTTGCAAGAGTTTTAAAATGAAATGGTCCGTAAATGAGACAAAGTTACTGCACCCTGCAACGTTGTAGGCCTATATTATATCTCTCATCGCACCATACCCTGACCAAACTCTATTTAACATGGACTCTTCAAATATCAGTCTTAGATTTTGCCTTATGCTACACTCACCTCGACGCGAGATTTCCAAAATGGGGCGACCAAACAAACCGAACTACAATAGGCCTATTCATGGGCCTTGGACTGACAGACCCAGTGCTATGCCCAGATAAAAGACGCACCTGTATATCAAGTGGATTATGATAACTTGATACCAAGTGGCTTAACGCCAATCATCGTCGATATGACGGCGTCGTTAAATAAACGATATTAACCCTCGGGCTACCAAGGGGGTGGTTGCCACCCCCTAGGTTTTTTTCATTTCTAACTTTTTCCGTATGGAATAAAAAATTTGACCTTTTAGGTAGCTGTAGGGGATTCATTTACACACGTTTTGAGGTAAAATGTGAGATGATATCTCACACCTTTCAAAAGTTATACCCAATATACCCGAGGCACCAGGGGGTGGATACCACCCCCTAGATTTTCGACTATATCTTATCCGTCATTTAATATTAAGAGACATAAGTTTTACCATTCTATAGAGGGAATGTGGGGCTACATTTCTATGGTCACTGAGTTGACCTGAGACAACCGGAAGTGCTCAAAATAAATAATAATACGCGTAATATGCGTGAAAAATGGCTGAATGGAAGGACTCCCCCTTAGTTTTTTGTCTGTAGCGTATTCATTTGTCTTCCTGGAAGAGAAACAAAGATACCATTCTTTAGAGGGAATGAAGGGCTTCATTTGCATACCTACATCTTTGTCTTTTGAATACCGGAAGTGATAAAAATAAATAATAATACGCGTAATCTGTGTGAAAATGGCTGAATACAGCATTACAACGTAAACCGATATATATGTATGGATATATATGTATGGATGTACATTTATACTATATAAACATGTGTAGGGATGATTTTGTGTATCTTTTATACATAGATTAGTTTCAAAACACACATAATCTTATATTTGTTTATCCAAAAGTACAAAATGTACGCAATAATATACAATATTGCTAATTAATGGGTTCCGTTGTTAAAAGTGATGTAATTTCGAGGTGCATTCACATAATATACAACTAAATATACCATTCTGTGCAGAAATGAATGCTGAATCCAATGCTATATTACAAGTTATGATATGTAAAACCAAACACGAAATCCAGGGGGGGTGGTAACCACCACCCCCTTGGTAGTCCGTGTTACAAAAAAAGCTTGGTAGCCCTAGGGTTAAGTAAGTCAAGTGGTTTATAACGTCCAACTGACAATCGTGACTCGGCAAAAATCGGTATGTTAATGAGGACTTAACGATCTGTGATAACGTGAATCATCGTAGTCGTAATGGTAATCGTAATCGTAAACTTCTTCAGCGCCCACAAAAGCGAAGTCGCGGGAACCAGCTTATTCACAGGCGCTCAATCAAAACAAAATCGATAAGCAGAGGGTCAGAATCCAGAGAGTCAGACAGCTGAGGTGGGTGGTGTTTAGAGTTGAAACGGCGAGGTAGAATCTCTTACTAGAACGGTCCGTACACGGGGACCTGAATGAACATGGCGCCTATTCAAACGGGCAGCTGTGGTGAAGAATATCAAGCGATCAATTCATTGAAAAATAATAATAATTTTCACTTTTTTATTTAATAAACAGGCTGACAGACGGCAACCGGGTACAGTCTACGGTTATGCCTTAAGGAAGCTAAAAATTGTGAGTTTGTTTGATACAGAACGGCGTGCTACAAAGGATAAAGAACTGGTAGGCGTAGATGTGTTTGTTTAAAACCCTCGAGGCCATACGGTCGCCATAGCACGGTCCGTAAGCGGGGACCTTGAAGAGCGTGACACCTATTCAAACGGGCAAAGGCGATTGAATCATTGAAAAATGAGGTGGTAGCCGGTGTCCCGAGATATCCTATCCCCTCTAAATCATATCCCCCGGATGGAATAAACCGGTTTAGAGTATCCGGGGGATAAACCATTCTATCCCCCGTCGTCATACGCATCACGATAGCCAAGACGAAAATCCAGTCAAAATCACCAAAATAACCCTCTGATGCGATGCAGCGCTCGTGAATAATCTGGTTCCCTGCGCTTGGCTCTCGAGTGGCGCTGTAGAAGTTTGGAGTTTACGATTACGATTACGATTACGATTACGAAGGATGGTTCTCAGCAGCTGCGCCTTTTCTGCTGCTGGCGCAAGACTGTTTAAGCTCTATCCTAAAACACGTGCCTTGCAAAGTCTCGTTTGGTCTTAGATCTCGACTAAAACCGCATCTTTTCCTGGACTTATTATATTTCCTCCATAGGCTGTTTCCTCGCCGTCTTAGCTTCCCAACGGACTGCCCTGGAAATTGGCCTCGAAGATAGGCACCGTTTGGCCTAAGATCATGGTCAGTTTTCTTGCTGTCGTCAAGGCATTAAGATGTCAATGTACGGACCTGCCAAGCTCAACATGGGCTTACAAATCAGAGAACTAACAAACTGCATCGTTTTGCCAGGATTTTTAAGAGAAACGGTCTTCAGAATAAGAAAAAGCTGTTACACTGTAACACCCTTCTGTGTCTTGCATACCCCACTTACAGTCGCATACCCCACTTACAGTCGAGCCCATGTAAGCTCTTAAAATGCCAATCTTGGATGTTCCTACGATGCACTTACCCGTATCCGAGCTTCACCAAATGCAACGTCGACCCCAGCAGGTCACTCTAAAACTTATAGGTCTATGTGGGGCTGATTGTCGTAGACGTTGACCTATCAGGGCTAGACACAAGCACCTGCATGTCACGTGGTTTCTAGCATCCAATCCATGACGACATTAGTCGACAATATTCGTTTTTAATGAAACCCTGAATAGGTGCGCTGGAAATCTGGGTAAGTGTCCATCTGTAAACAACTTATTTGCGCGTTCGTGACAATGACAAGAAATTCCGAATGTATGCAGGTAGCGTGACGAATATGAGAGTGTTCCCATCCTCTGCCTTCCAATACCGCCACTCACTCACTGTGATCTACCCCAAGCTCCTCTACCCATCACCCTACACTTGCCACAGGCTTTAAACTTCAGTTTGAAATCTTGCCTCTTCGAGAATTCCTACGCTAATCCATCCCATCCTCTGCCTTCCAAGCTTTCTCGTCCTCAACAAACCCATCTTTGCAGCTCAAGTGACTCATCCGTCGGATCTCTCTGGAAACCAGACTCCGACCCCCACTGGACATCTCTGATACGACGCAACACTATTGAATAAGCTGCTGCTTTGCGCATAGCTTTTGAAGTCTGGAGTTTACCATTACGATTATGCTCACGGATGTTTCTTTGTTAGATTCTGTTTAACAAGGCTGTATCTTTACAAATATAACTATCGTCGCCCTCCTCTTTTATCCAGACTTGGAACTGGCCCTACCAAAGTATAAGCAGTGACGATGTTTTCAGATGTGAATGCAAAGGTGTTCCGAACTTAAGAACCATAAAGGATACATTTATCACAAACCCATTGGCAGCCATGGGCGTAGAGTGTTAGTACACTTTATTTTCTTGGTCTCGGCGTATGAAGGCGATTTGCTAGTTACATCTATAGCCACATGTTCTTCCCACTGATAGTGTACCGTGTTGTAGTTGAGTTAGCTAGGGGCGCTGGTGTAGTATACGTCTCCAAACGTGTCTATTAGAGGTCTGCGGGTAGAGCATTTTTGCTACCCGACCCGTACCCGTAACACAGGACCGCTACCCGTACCCGTACCCGACCCGTAGTCAAAATTACTACCCAACCCGACCCGTACCCGCGGGTATACCCGTACCCGTACCGTACAAGCCACATAATTAATGGGCATTCCCAAAATCCGAGCCCCTAACAGTCCAATAGGCCTACTCTCACAAAGCATGTAGCAGTAATAATAATAGTATGATGGTGATGATCACAGTAATAATAATAATAATAATAATAATTATCACAATAATAATAGTAGTAATAATAATAATAATCATAATAATCTTAAACATAATCATAATGAGAATCATGATGATGACAGTGACCGTGTTTCATGGATAATCGTGCTGCCCAACTGAATTTCTTAATGTTCGGAGTATGGCTTTTCAGATTTATGGCCCAAAATGAAACGATTTACCAATATTGGTGCAATATAAGAAGGTTATAGTAACACCTGATGCAGCTATGTCATCCACCATAATTTGATGCCAGAAAAACTCAGAATTAACAATATTATCGTCGAACTTTCAAACTTCCACGGCCGATTACAAAATGGTACAGATGTGACGTTATGTACCGCCAGCTATAGTTAGTCTGACTCACCATTACATGTAACCCCAAAACTTCAGTTCGGTACGGGTAAAACCGGGTATACCCGTACCCGTAAAGCTCCTACCCGTACCCGACCCGACCCGTAAAATGTCTACCCGACCCGTACCCGACCCGCGGGTACGGGTCGGGTACGGGTAAACCCGCGGGTACGGGTATACCCGCAGACCCCTAGTGTCTATCCTACCGGGGGATTTGAACACCCGAGCTATCGGTTGGGATCGTTCATAAATAACCCTGTAAAGAGGCGAGGGAGAGGTCACTCATCCGCGGAGAAGGGGAAGGGTATTTTGTCCATTGCTCTCGCCTGCATCTAAATTTAGTGCATGTTTTTATGTCAGCCCGCGCCGTTAACGCAAGCATTGTTCAGCTAACAGCATCCGTCTATTCAGAGTTGGATATTGTAATCAGAGAGCAGGATGCGACTTTATCAAAAATAACCAACCGGCGGCACAGCTAATGGGGTCATGATAAATAGGGTCGCCCAATACCGGCCTTAGTACTCCGTTGGAGTGCAGGACCAAAGTCCACTAGACAATAGCAGCCCTCCCATCTGCCCCTTTACGGTCGATTGCACTTCAGTGGAGTACTATGACCTGGAAATGGCCGACCGACGACCGTAAAGGGCAGGGAGGGTTGTTTTTTTAGTGGAGTTTGGGAAGCTGCATAGGCGTACTTTTGAGAGGATGAGAGGGGTACCAGTACCAAACATTTCATATCCAGAAGAAACGATGCCGGTGCCTGTTAATATTTTCTCGGAGAAAGGCTTTCATTTGTGCCCTCAACAGTTAAAACAATTACCGAGGACCATCATTATCTTCATTGTTATTATTATTATGATTATTATTATTATTGTTGTTGCTGGGTTATCATTATCATTCATCATCATCATCATCATCATCATCATCATCATCATCATCATCATCATCATCATCATCATCATCATCATCATCATCATCATCATCATCATCATCATCATCATCATCATCATCATCATCATCATCATCATCATCATCATCATCATCATCATCATCATCATCATCATCATCATCATCATCATCATCATCATCATCATCATCATCATCAGCAGCAGCAGCAGCAGCAGCAGCAGCAGTAATGGCGCATAACTTATAACTACTTAGCAGTAACGAATGGAAAGACCGAGAAGTTTTGTACCCTCACTTTCTGGACCAAAGTTACGCCATTGGGAGTATTCATGATGACACCTTAAACAGTAGGCCTATTATACATGATAGTAAATATTTTTGTCTCTTAACAACTGTATTCGCAGGTTTCCGCTTTCCAATGATAGCTAATGTTTTCTTAACATTCAATCTCTTAGAGTTGCTTTTAGGGATTGTTACAGCTATAGCCCCTTCCATTGCACGATGAGGGAGGTAGGATTTCCCTGTGTTCCAGACCAGCCTATCACTTCTACGACGAGACGTATTGCTTTCTAAATCGATTTTAGTACACTCTAGCACAGAGAGCGAAAATAATTGATTTATTGATTCTCGTCGTAACAGTGTCAGGGAAATTTACTCTTCCTCCCCAGTTCAACAATCTTTCTTTCAGCTCATAACCTTGCTCTTTCAGACTGCTTCAGCCGTATAGCCAGAGAACTGCAGTTATTGAATGCCCTGGTTGAACTATTTTGGGACATCCATGCAGGGAAGGCAATTGGGGCTCTGGTTGTGGTAAGACATCAACATTTTCTGCCACACAGAAAAGACTTTAATGCATTTCAATGACTACACTTTAGTACAACATATTACGGCAATGTTGAACATCTAGCACAAAACATTTACAATATGTAAATAACCAATTCAGTTCACTGCCTCTGACTAACCTAGAATCTACTCGCTTTTCATTACGGTTTACGTAGTGCATGGAATTTAAAGTAAGAGATTTCGTGCTTTCTCTGAAGTGGAGACGGTTGTCTAGAATTCAGTAACAGGACGCTTGGCGATCCAGGCAGCCACCTTCGGCACGCTTTCCACGCGTTTATTCAGAGCCTTCAACTTCGGATACTTGTCCAGAACAGCCTCGTTGCCACCCATCTTCCCCCAGGAGATGAACACGTGAAAGGCTAGATCGGCCCATGTCAGCTGTACAAACAAAAGAAACATTTGCAGACAATGGAAAACACTATAATAAGGGACAAACTTCATATGATCTCCATGCCAGATGGTCACCTTCGCTATTATACTCAGAGTGGGCCCGCATTAGCCCTAATCATCATAATAATTATTATATTCGTTTATTGAGTTAACAACAGGTGAAACGCTTTACATGTAGGTGCACCAAGGAAAAACTGATTGGTGTGAAGCCATAGCTCAGTTAGAGTTGGGGAATGGTCAGCACCACTTTGTGAGGCAAAGTTACGCCCTGTAACTGGGTACTACGATTACTATAATAATAATGACCGTTTGAAATCCAATAACAAGGTCCAATCTTCCACCCTAAGAAGAGGACAGACTGCAAGCTTTCTTACATTTTCTCCAACCAGAAATCCATCGCCTCCTTTGTTCGCCTTGAGAATCTTCTCGAGATTGGCGTACGCAGCTGGCAGTTCCTCCTCCGAATATTTCTTCTTCATCTCGGTCTGAACGAAAATAAATTCAGTTAAATGACAGATGCCTTCCTATGAATCCTGGGGAAACATTGAATTGTAAATGTAATCGGAAGCTTATATAGCACCGCTCCGAGAAAACAAATCAGAGTCGCTGTCTACGGAGGAGGAGGAGTAGAAGGGAGAAGAGGGAGAATGAGAAGAGGAAGAAGAATTGACATTCGCACTAAATTACGCTAAATTAAATTTAACCTAACTGGTGTCAATGTGATGGGATATATTGGCTTAGCCTGGCAGAATATACATGTAAGTAGTAAAAACAGACCCCCCAATAGTGCTGCTACAAGTCAATGAAACATTTACGATGACGTTTATATATGTGCAAAACTATGCATCAGCCTAAATGGTGTCAAAGCCATTAATAGTAGCCTAAAGTTCATTATAGTAAACAAACATTGATTAGATAACTATATATAGAAGGGTCACACCGCACAGCGAGCTACGACCAAACTGAGAATCCAACCACAGGATTTCCCACATACGACAGCAATTCTGTTAGAAGCTGAACTAACAACTTCTGTGCCATGCCCCCACAAAAAACAAGAATAATACTTTTCTCGCTTCGTCTTTTTCCCCCATGGTTCTCAGAAACGGTTTGACTCCATCTTCTATGCAGTCTATGATCATGTCCGCTTGAAGCTGGCACAAGTCAGTCTTTCCAGCCAGATCTGGAAATCAAGCAAAGTTCAGATACTGAATTAGCAGTACGTTGAATTTCACGGCAATCCTAAGAGCCTCTCTATAGTGTTTATAATCTGGCTCAATCATATGTAATGTAATTAGCAACTTCTATTGCGCCGGTGTCTAATGCACAAGGCATCAACCGATGGAACACCAAAACCAAGCCGTAATCAGGTCAACATCCAAAAGATCAGTCCGTAAGAGACAGAGAGATAGCCTACGGTGGATAAGCAATTTGAAAGAGGTAAGTTTTCAGCCGAGAACGAAATGACACAAGCGACTGAGCACAGCGTACAGACACAGGAAGATAGTTCCAAAAAGTTGATCCAGCAACTGAAAAAACTCGTTTGCCAAGAACAGTTCTTGATTTAGGTATGACCAGACAAAGATGATCAGATGACCTCATTGAATAATTATAAGTCTGGGGAATAAGAACTGATTTTAAATATTGTGGTTGGCCAGAGTTTACAGTTTTATATATATGAGCCCCAGTATGAAACGAATTCTTTGCTGAACAGGAAGCCAATGCAAAGATTTAAGCACAGAGGTTATATGTTCATATTTGGATGTATTAGTTATGGCTCTAATCAGAGAGTTCTGAACCCTTTGCAGTTTAAGCAATAAGCATGTTACATTTATTGATACCAGTAAGAAGTGAATTACAATAATCTAGGCGACTGGAAACCAATGCATTTGCCAGAGATATTCTTGCGTGTTGGTTAGTGAGCTGGACTGTTACCAGGAGGTTGGGAATTCAAATCAGTTATTTAAATTTACTAGTTTGTCATGATCTTATTTAGCCTAAATGTACAACTTTCGTACGTAACCTTCGTCCTATGACCTTTCTCGGGGTCAACTGTATGGTGTGGAGAAAATGAAATGGGGGTACACGCAATTACCAGTTTTGTCCAGAATTTAATTCTACGATGATGCCGCAGAAATAAATCATTGCAAACACTTACTGAATTTCCGGGCGAGATATCTGCCAATGGAGTAGCTCTGGCAAAACGTCTTCCCATCAATCTCGAGAATTGGTATCTGACCGAAAGGCGTACCTATAATTATACAATGTAAGGAACAGATAATCAACACATCCTTAGTTAAGTGAGGAAGTTGGTCTACATGTAACTAAAATTCGCAGCTTACTTATGACTGCAAGAATTCAGTCGATTTACAATACATTGTACCAGTTCGTTTGTAAGAGCGCTACAAAAATGTGACGAATTGGTGACACCGACATAAATGAACTGAGAGAGATGTTCTAAACTATCGAGGGTTGACGCAAGAAGACTGATAATGGTCAGGCCTGAGTGCACTGAGGTGCTGCATTCCCTTTGCACGGAGTATATAGGGCTCTGCGGATATACCCGTACCCGCGGGTTTACCCGTACCCGACTCATACCCGCGGGTCGGGTACGGATCGGATAGGCATTTTCAAGGGTCGGGTCGGTTAAGGGTAGGAATGGCCAGGGATGAATGGAGGTGATGCATTGTCCGACGTGCAGACCTTCACATGAAGGACCAAGAACAAAATTTAATCCCTCTGACTTAACGCAGCGCTCGTGATTAAAGCGGTTGCTCCACGTTTCACTTAGAAGATGTTTGGATTACGATTAAAGTACGAAATTTAACTGATTACATTTCATTCTGAATTTCGAATATAATTAAATTAATTTAAAATTAGCATAAGATAATTTTAGATGCGATGCTCACTGGACTTCATGGCTGGCCACTTGTCTTTCTCAATTCGTACATCTTCGTATTTCTCGTCGGCGACAGCAAAGATCAGGCGAATGATCTCAGCTCTTCCACGCCCGTTGAAGTACGTCAGCTTGTAGTGAACCATGATTGAAGAAAATTATTCCCTGTGACAAAATCAATGCACACGGAAATTGTGATAAAAATACAATAGATTCTCCCATCAATTTACTTGTTAAGTGCAGTTTAATAAACTTCGAAGTTAGACTACAGTTTTGATCATCGATATCCAGCCTGAGCGTTAAACTTTCAAGACTGGGTTGATATTGTATAGCCTACAGCATTGTACAATGTAGTCATACATTTTGGTTAGGTACTTGCGAAGCTTCGATATTCGAATCGAAAACGAATGTGGTGGTAGTGTTTGATACGGGTGGCCAGTCCTCTCCCTCGCCGTCTCATCTCCCACCGACAGTGAACGGTCAGTGTACTCATTATAGCTGAACTGGCTAGGAGGCACAGGGGAACCAATTTTTCGTTCTGGCGAGGATTTGACCCCGACCTCTCGACCGACAGTCCTGCACGCTAACCACTACACAATCACGCACACCCTTTTTGATTAGAACTAAACTCTTCGTGCCAGTCCGTTATTTGGTTGGCGCGGGCGACATGCGCGTTATCGTCGAAGGATCTCTGCCGTAGAAACACTGAACAATTTTTATCGCTGTTCTGAACAAAGATACGACACTCCCTCGGCCACTTATGCAAGGCCGTTGGGTGTATACTTCTGAACCCGACATCTCGGCTGTCTGGTCTGTATACATTATATTCCCGCATTCATGACCTACTATGATCAGAAAACACACTAACTGCGATGATTATTCCAACATATTATTACTGTAAATTACTGCGCAAAACATCCATTTTTCTGCAGGGGTATAATTCTTCGGCCAGCATTCCCATGTTGGACCCATATTCACAGGTTGGACCCATAGAGATGGATAGTGGGGCGGGGCCTAAGGTTCAAGGATTCACATGGTTATGACCGATTACATTCCTCTAATGATGATAGCTAGCAACGTTTACTCCACTATTGACGTTTTCAGGTGGTGCCAGTCCCAAGCATGGATAAATGAGGAGGGCGACGCCGAACGCCATGACAGCCACAAGATATTAAACACAGGACACTTATTATACTGCTACCAACTGTCTGAGTCGACTTTGCGGATTCGAATTCAGAGGCTAAACGGCACTGAACGGCACACTTGCAGTAAGTATTTGAACAGAACTCTTCGTAAAGGCGGAATGTAAAAGCGAATAAATTAAATAGACTCCATTCGGTATCTCAGCGACTGTTTCCCAGCTAAAGACCATACGTCTGTGCCAACACGGTTGTTTTCTAAACGTTCTCGCTAGTAGCTCTAATCGATTGTTTACCTTAGCAACCGTTTGTTTAACCTCGACCACTGATATTCTTTGAACGTCCATGCATTCACCTTTACCTCAGTTATCTTTCTTTCGTATGCGCTGTCTTCATCTACTCGCTCTCAAATTCTAACTGATAACTCCCTCCTCCTTTGCTTTTTCAAAACCTATATTTTTCTTTTTTTCTCGTGGCCTTGCGCACTGGGACCGCCTCTGAACGGTTCACCCTACTCGAGGCGCTTTATAAATATTTAAATAGAGTACAATACAATGCAAGTTAGGATCCCAATGCGCGCACCTGGATAGCTCAAGATGGGATTAAAAATCCACGTAATAATTAATTAGACCGTTCTGCAAGAGTTTTAAATGAAATTGTCCTTAAAACAAGAAAGAGCTGCGTGATATAGAGCTGCAACCTTTAGGCCTATGTCTGGCATTGCACCATACCCCAACTAAAACCGATTTCATGTCGGCTCAGTTGTTCAAAATTACTACCAGTCATATGGTGCACTAACCTGTATCCGAGCTTCATAAAATGCAGCGTCGATCCAAAATGCCAAGTCACTCTAATATTTATAGATTATGTCTGATTGTAACAGGCGTCAGCTGGTAAACGCACCTGGCTATCACGTGATTTCTAGCATCCAATCCCCGACGACGTGACTCGGCACAAATTGTTATGTTAATGAGGTCTTCAGGACGTTAGAGAATCTGGGTCTGTGAGGCCTGTGGAAGTGTTTACCCGATCGTCAAAACAGCACGACTCTCAGATTGCAAGTAGCGTGACGGCAAAGAAGTGAATGCATAGCGTATGCAAATGTGTGCAAAGATTAAAACCAGAAGGAATTTCTATAAAGAGAGAGAGAGAGAGACATAGTACAAACAGACAAACAGACAGAGACAGAGAAAGATAGAGATAGGGACCCTATCTCATAATAGGGAGACAGACAGAGATAGAGACAGAGATATAGAGAGACAGAGACAGACAGACAGACAGACACACACAGACAGACAAACTGACAAACTGACTGACTGACAGACAGAGGCAGACAGACACAGAGCGACACAGATAAAGAGAGACAGACAGACAGACAGACAGACAGACAGACAAACAGACACACAGACAAACAGCCTGACTGACTGACTGACTGACTGACTGACTGACTGACTGACTGACTGGCTGACTGACTGACACAGAGAGAGACAGACATAGACAGACAGAGAGGGAGATGGAAGCCTCAGTGGCAGCCATGGGCGTGGAGTGTTGACGATTTCGTTTTCTTGGCCTTGGCGTATGAGGGCAAATGTCTACTCATCATCGCCGTATATTCTTTACATCTTCCTATACAGTCAGTGTACTCGTTTGAAGTCGAGTTAGCTAGAGGGCGCAAGTGTAGCAGAAATCTCCAAACATTTCTATCCTGTCGTGGATTTAGAATAACAGAGCTGTCGTTAGGGATCGTACCACCGCATAGCAGAAGGAGAGGTCACTCAACCGCGGAGAAGAAGAGGGAATTTTGTCCATTGTTGACACCAGTCCTGTATCTAATTTAGATGTCATAGGGATGTACTCGTATCTTCGGCCTTAGCATCAACACCATTGTTGCTATTATCATCACGATCATCATAATGATCTTCATGATCACCATGATCACCACGATTATGATGATCATGATGATCATGATTACTATAATCATCATGATCATCTTGATCATCATCGTCATCGTCATCGTCATCGTCATCGTCATCGTCATCATCATCGTCATCATCATCATCATCATCATCATCATCATCATCATCATCATCATCATCATCATCATCACCATCCTCACCATCACCTTTATAATATCAGCCTGTGTCTTAAGCACGAATAATCGTTCAGGTATACAGCACCACCAATCGGTGCTGCGTTGGATCTAATAATCACAGAGCAAGAAGTAACGTGGCAGTACAAAAACACATCAACCGCGGCGAAGGTATACCTCCACGATCAATAGTCAATAGGCAGCCTAGTCTTGGCATTAATGCGCCTCAGCACGAGAGAGAATTAGCATGGAACCCGCATCTGGTGACTCTGGTCATGACAACTGGGTAGGACAGCGGTCACTGGAGGGATTGGATGAAAATGGGACATTTTACGAACATCCTTGATCGACGTCCATTTGAGAGAACAGCACGCCATGACATTCGCACAGAATTAGTGGTGGATATCAGTAGTAGTAGTAGTAGTAGTAGTAGTAGTAGTAGTAGTGGTAGTGGTAGTGGTAGTGGTAGTGGTAGTGGTAGTGGTAGTGGTAGTGGTAGTGGTAGTGGTAGTGGTAGTGGTAGTGGTAGTGGTAGTGGTAGTGGTAGTGGTAGTGGTAGTGGTAGTGGTAGACCACTAGCTGGTAGTGGTAGTGGTAGTGAATAAGCTGGTGCCCTGCGTTTGGTTTTCGAGTGCGTTTTAGAAGTTTGGAGTTTACGATTGCGATTACGAGATGCAGCAATAATTATGTCAGTCAACCTGTTGCTCGAAATATTAGATCAGTCATTGTTCTATTCGATAGATGTCGCATGCACGCGAGAATTATGTAAACTGTTCAGTTTTTGTTAAGAAAGCGAAAAGTAAATTTAACACGATGAAATATTTTGTTTGAATTGATAAACTTTTTAAACTGGCTCTTAGTATTTTGCATTCTAAAGCGAAAAGTGAACTTTGAGGGGCTGTGTTTCCATTTTTCAATAACAGTTTGCACACCTGTAAAAAGCGATATTATACATATATAATTTCAAACGGCCTAGTGCAAAATGTAATATATCCTGATATATACCATAATACCAAAATGAATTTTTGTAGCTAACATTCGTTAATGTTAGCTGAGATTTAAGTTTAAATAGTGGTTATCCGATGCTAAGTAGGCCTAATTGATGTTTAGATATTAATAATGCTTTTGGTAAATCGGACGCTGAACCTCTGCTTGTGTTCATATTTCAACCGTACAATTATTGGGAAAAATGTCCCAGTATAGTTTAAAAAAAGATTTGTCCCAGCTAATACTCTACTTTTTACAATTCAAGAGCGCTGCGTCGAGTCAGAGGGGTTGTTCAGAAGGTTGTCAAATGGAGATCCGAGTCCGGTTGCAAGATAGAACAAAGAATGGAGGCAGAGCAGCCGTCTGCTAAAGCGGATTTCGTTTCGGTCGAGATAGATTGAAAGGTGGAAAGTCATAATGATCCAGCCTGCAGCCAAGGTAGGCTATTCTTGGAGCGGTGGACTTTAGTTTTGAGTGGAAAGCCTGAGGGATGATTGATGGGTAGCTGAGGCAGATGATGGTGGGTGAGTGAGAATAATGAGAAGCTTCCGAGTAGCTTCTTGAAGGGGCGCTATATAAATGCACTGAATAAATGAATGAATGAATGAATGAATGAATGAATGAATGAATGAAGAGGGACCTAAAATTTGCAGAATTTTGAAGGGAGATCGTTCCAATGCCGTGGTGCAGTGTTGGATGTGTCTCGGTTGGAGAACCTCAGAGGAGTAGTGACCGGAAGTCGAGAAAGACCGAGATAGGAGGAGGATGGAGTACAGACTGGGGTGGCTGGATGGTGAAAAGTTCAAGAAAAGACTTGGGTCATATTGCAAGGAGTTGTACGTTAGGACCTAGTGGTAGGATTTTGAAGTGGATTCGCGCTGGGGTTTTCAACCAATGCGTGATCTGTCTGCGGCTGGGAGTGATATGGTGATATTTGTAAAGGAATGGTTAAGTAGGCCTATACTAGTCTAAGCAATAGGCCTACTTCCTTGTGGGTCAGCCAAAAGCGTAATTGTATTGTATTTGAACACTTGTTATAGCGCGCCTTTCCAGACTACTGCGCGGATGATGAATCGGAGTTTCACGCCGAAGCGCATGAGCAATTGCGAGTGAAGGACTTGCCCAGGGTCCCTACGCGGCGGCTTTGAGGTGGAACCCGCAACCCTCCAGCTGCAAGGCACCGAGCATACCCCTAAACCACCGCGTCCCAGTTGTATTGTGCTGTATTGTATTGTATTGTACTCCACGTTTATATTGCGACCGAGCCACACGCAGTAAAGATCCGAGAAATTAATCTCTGATAAACCGACCGATGTAATAACATCTGTAGAATAATTGCACACATCGCGTATCCACATCTTAAACTTAAATCTAAGCTAACATTGACGAATGTTAGCGATAAAAAATCCGATAGATTAGTGAATTTGATACAATACAGTATAGTATATATTGCGTAAGCGGGCGTTTCAAGTAGATATATTTTCTAAATATGGTTTTTACTGGTGTGTAAACTGTTGTTGCAAATGAGAAACACAGCGCCTTAAAGTTCACCTTTTGGACTTAACTTGCAAAATAGAAAAACGCTGTTTTAAAAGATTATCAATTCAAACAAACAACTCTGTCATATTATATTTCTTATCGCTGTCTTATCACAAACTCATTATCTTGCATATATTTACCGCTCGGTTACGACATCTAGTGAATACAACAGTGACTGACACAAAATTGTGAATGTTAAATAAAAAAGAGATTGACTTGTTTGTATATATATATATATTCGTTTATTGAGAAAACAATCTGACAGAAACGCAGAAATGTTTACATGAGATTTTGAATAGAAAATAAAACACAGAAGTAATAATAAGGCATAGTAATAATAATGTAATTAATAAAGTAGCGGCAGCCATAAACAGGCGCCCAGTCCTCATGTAGGACTAGCAAGCAACCTGGAAGGCGCCATCCGTCTGGTTGATGATGGTAAGTGTTCGAGGTAATGGTGTGATCATGGGTTTATGCTGCAAAGGTGTCGTATTCGAGGTATAACGGTAGATATTCGACTCCTGTCATGATATTTGAAAGTACAAATGGTGGTTGATGTTATTGTTATAAGTAGTGTCCAATTCTGCGGGCCTGCGGAGCAGCACTGGAAAACATTGCTGTTCGAGGTACCTGACACCATAACGTAGGGTCTACGTATTGCCTATGGAACACACGCACGCACCCTATAAACTCAGAGGATGACGGAAATTTAGGGGTCTGGAAAGCAAGACCCCAACGACAAAGGGTTTTAGAAAGCGTCATATAATACGAGTGGTGGAAGGTGGATTTAACTGTACAGTAGGCTACAATAATTACGTGGATAAATTTCCCAGTAGTTTTAGGATTTATCTCAGTAGTTTGAGTGATTTGTCCAGGTAATAGGCCCTACAGCCCCTACTCTACTTTTATTGTAAGTCTAATAATTATATTAAATTAGTAACCTTCTAATTCGAAATATTCAACGAATGAAACACTATCTGAAATCGAATCGATGCACGCTATAAATGAACCAAATACATAGTTCATAGTGCATTGTCTACTGGGTCTACTCGTCTTCCAGCAACAGTGTTTCCAGGCTCCAGCAACCAATGGCTGTCCATGTAAGCTATTGGCTGCCATGACGACAGTGGCTCGATTCACATTCTATGCAAGTAGAACGACTGATCCCGCCCTACAGAACCTGAGAAGGAGCCATTGACTGTCAATGTCTTTGGATACCATTAATATGATCGGTTATTGATATAATTGAATCATGTGAAGCCCGAGAAAGCCAACTCATTTAAAAGGATTGACTGTTAAACGGGGCATAGTTCGGCTGTACACTTGAGTAACTTTTTTCCATGGCAGCTAGAGTGTCCAGCACTTTATGAAGCTTGACGTGGTTCTAGCACAGCGAGCGCCGATGCCGTAAAGCACAAAACATCATCCACTGCGGGGTTCGTGCGGGTCTCCGGAATTAAGCTGCCTCCTAGCTAGCGATTAGCGTATATACTATAGGCTAGGTACTTTTTATCTTGAAAGTGGGGAACCAAATCATTTGCATCTTTTCTCCTTCGCACTTCCGCCAGCTTCGTAATTTCAGTTCTTCTTTTCCTCTCCAAGTGATGACGATGGTGATGAGAAATAGACCAAGAAGAACGAGAAGTTAATTTGATTAATCAGCTCACTGAAAACGTTTTGTAACTCATTTTCTCAAAGTAATTGACAAGTCAACTGGAATTTGTAATATGTAGCATTTATGTTCATCTAAATATTCTCTCTAATTACAGATCCATAACAACTACGCACTTCATATCAAAAATTCTTGAACACATAATTCATGAATCGTATGCAAACTCACTTGTCTTCTAACTCGCAGAGAGACTATAACCTAATGCATTTCAATGACCACACGAAAGGCAGGATCGCCCATGCTTAGTGCAACATACGACCATGTCGCATATATAACACAAAAAATACAATATGTAAATAACTGATATGGTTCACTACCTTTGTCTAACCTAGAATCTACTCGCTTTTCTTTAGGGTCTACATCGTGTGTGTAATTTAAATCAATAGATTTAATTCTTTCTCTAAAGTGGAGACGGATATGTCTAGAATTCGGTGACAGGACGCTTTGCGATCCAGGCCGCCACCTTCGGCACGCTTTCCACGCGTTTCTGCAGAGCCTTCAACTTCGGATACTTGTCCAGGATAGCCTCGTTGCCGCCCACCTTCCCCCAGGTGACGAAAATTTGAAAGGATAGATCGGCCCATGTCAGCTGTACAGAAAAAAACAACCCACATGCAGACATTGGAAACAGCGTGAAAGCGACAAAACTCGTATATGATCTCTATCTCAGATGGTCACCTTCGCTGTACCCAGAGTGGGCCCGCATTAGCCGTAATCATCATAATATTATATTCGTTTATTGAGCATTAGGCCGTAAACATCGTAATAATTATTCGTTTATTGAGCTAACAACAGGTAAAAACCCTTTACATGTAGGTGTACAAAGGAAAAACTGACTGGTGTGAAGCACTAGCTCAGTAAGGGTTAAGGAATAACATACGAGCGTCTTTATCAGGAAGGTTAACGTTATGAGATCTGTCGCTGACAAAAATCGGGGCGACATGTTTCTTTGGGAAGCGAAGTCTGAATGAATATAGAAAATAACTGATTGAAATAAATGATTGATTGATTGAATGGTTCTCGGTAAACAGGACGGCTTTGAACAGTGAATTGTCTGCCTCATTGACAAGAACTTTTGTAGAGGGGAATTTGAGTGAAGAAATCCAGAGCGTGCTAGTTTGTTCATCAGGCGTTCAATGCGAGATTTGTTCTTTTCGTTCGCCAGTCTCCACCAGGCAGCGGGGGCATGCATTGTTCTTGTTATGATGGTTGCGAGAGCGATCAATTGCACTGTATATGTGGATGCACCATGGTTTTTGAGTGTTTTAAGGGCGAAGATTGAAGCAGAGCCACTTTGACGACTTGGTTGATGTGTTCTGAGATTGATAGTGTTTTTCCAATGATGACGCCTAGAGCTTTTATGGAGGTAGAGCGAGGAAGTCCGGTGATTGAGGGTTTGTTAGAGAGTGAAGGTTGGTTATGTTTGACGACTGCCATTTCACGGGTTTTGGATGAGTCTATTGTCAGGTTCTTTTATTTTGACCAGTACTGTTGTAGATTTGTTGAAATTCTGTTTCAGCGGTATGAAGGGAGTTTGATCCGATGAAGAGGTCAGAATCGTCAGCATATTTGGAGAGACGATTTTGAGGATGAATGGGATTGAGGTCGAATATGCCAATAATGAAACTAGTGGAGCCGAAAACTGAGCCTTGGAAGACACTAGCGTTAACTGAACTTTTTAGCGATTTATGTCCTTTATAGATGGTGAGGTGAAACCTTCGTTTAGGTAGTTAATTTAGCCAATTGTAAACATGGTCAGAAATGGAGAGAGAAGCTTATAATTTGGGCTATTGCAGAGTGACTGATAGAGTCAAAGGCTTTAGAAAGTCCATTGATATTATTGCAACATGGTGAGCATAAAGGCATATTGCTCATGAAGGGAAATGCTTTTGTTATGACAAGTGGTAGCCACCTATTCTGTCAGCATGCCCATATGAAGCACATATTCCAATATGGGACAAGTGTATAATATGCCCTTGTCAATTCCTGTGCTGCAACATTGTTTGTGACATGACAGCGTTAATTATTTTGGAAGTTCAAGCAACGACAATTAACTGCAGCATTTTCTTGTATACTTCAAACTACTTTGGTAATGCTGATAGATCTCTTCAAGGGAGCTTACTTATATACTTAGTGTTTTATGTTGCAAACAAATGTGCCGTCATCCATCTCAGTTGATAGTATCATAAGGACTGAGGTGAAGATTGTTCGCCACCACTTTATGGGGGCAATGTAAGGCCCTTGGGTACTACAATTACGATTATACTGCCCGCTCGAACCCCAATAACAAGATCCAATCTTCCACCCTAAGAAGAGGAGAGCTTGGTTGCGTGCTTACTTCATCTCCAACCAGAAATCCGTCGCCTCCTTTGTTCGCCTTGAGAATCTTTTCGAGACTAGCGTATGCAGCCGGCAGTTGCTCCTCCGAATATTTCTTTCTTATCTCCGCCTGAACGAAAAATAAATCCAATTAAATCACACACTCTTTCCTACACATCCTGGGCGGGGGGGAGGATGAGGAGAAGAAGCAGGAGAAGAAGAGGAATTCTGTAATTGTGGAATTCTAAGCGACCGTCAACATTACGATCACGGCGCTACAGAAGTCGTTGGATGAGAAATGATGGATCCAACGAGGGATCCAAACACAGGATTTCCCATTCAAGCGGCAGCGGAGGTGTGCTATATCTAACCCAAAACATACACTGACAATATAATAAGCACTGAGCGCTGTCGAGACCAACTGGTCAGCACAAAAACCCGTCTACTGTACATTGACATTCACATCTACACCAACCTAACTAGTCAAATTTTCAAATCAAATTTATTCGAATCGATTCCATGAACAGTGAGTACAATGTACACGTGTGAATACAGTCATTAACAGTTTACATTTCGTAAGCGCCAAAAAAAATTGAAGAGGTTATAGTCTGACAGGTTAAGTAATAAAAATCGAATCGTGGGCAGAAGAAGCCCAATGGGCTTATCAAGTCTTCCCCACTATGATGGAACAAATTGATAGAGCTAGAAAGGAAACATGTGTATTTGTGATGGGATTGATTGGCGTATAGAGTAACCGAAGTCGAGATACGAATAAACGAGGGATCCAAACACAGGATTTCCCACATACGACAGCAATAATATTCTGCTTGGAAATAATTGAACTGAAAACTTCTGTTCCACTTTCCCACAAAACAAGCAAGTATTAAACGTACCTTTCTCGCTTCGTCTTTTTCGAATAAGGTTCCGAGAAACGGTCTGGCTCCATCTTCTATGCAGTCTATGATCATGTCCGCCTGAAGCTGGTCCAAGTCCGTCTTTCCAGCCAGATCTGCAAAACAAGTAATGAGTTAGCAGTACGTTGAATTTCACTGCATGCCTATAGGATCTCCCTCTGTCAGCGTGTTGATTAGTAAGCTGGACTGTCACCAAGAGGTTTGGAGTTCAAATCCCTGCAATGATAGAAGATTGTGGGTCATAGGTCACGGGAGTTGATTGGTAATCGTAATCGTAAACCCTAGATTTCTGAAGCGCTACTGTAAAGCTAAGCGCAGAGCACCAGCTTATTCACGAGCGCTGCGTCGTATCAGAGGGTTTACCAGAGAGCAATGTCCAGTGGAGTTACTTGTCCGGTTTAACAATACAATACTACTTCATTTGACATTGTCCTTCATCCAACGTTAAGAAGTGCACACACGACCATACGACAGAGAACGATGGCGCTGAGCAATAATATTGTGAGTGGAGGCTCGAATCCGAACTCTGTGCCTTACAGGCCCAGCGCTGTAACCAATCGGCCATCGTTACAACATATGACAATCCGATTTTAATTACCTTTTCATTACACTTATTTAAATTAACCAGTTCATCATGGCCTTATATACTTTACAAGTTTCGAACGTAACCTTCGTCTCGGGTTAAATTGTATGGCGAGGGGCAACTTTGTCCAGAATTGCTTTTTACTATGATGATGCGAGTTTAGTGGCGATGGGAGAAATGAATCGTTACAACTTACTGAATTTCCGCGCGAGATATCTGCCAATGGCGTAGCTCTGGCAAAATATCTTCCCATCAATCTCGAGAATTGGTATCTGACCGCATGGCGTACCTATAATAATTATTATTATACAATGCAAGGAACAGATAACACATCCTTAATTAAGTGAAGAAGTTGGTCTAACAGGCGCAGTCTACTTGTGACAACAAGAATTCAGTAGATTTACAATGCATTGCACCAGTTCCTCCGTAAGGGCGCTACACAAATGTGACAAATTGGTGACACTGACATAAATGAAGTGAGAGAGATGATCTAAAATGACGAAGGTCGGCACAAGAAGAGTGAGAATAGTCAGGTCTGAGTGCACGGAGGTGTTGCATTGCCCATTGTACAGATTAGTGGTCTGCCGGCATGCCCGTACCCGCGGGTTGTTCCGTACCCGACCCATACCCACTGGTCGGGTACGGATTGGATAGGCATTTTAAAGGGTCGGGTCGGTTAAGCTTAGGGATGGCCAGGAATGAATGGATATGCTGCATTGCCCGATGTCCAAACCTTCACAAGAACCAAGAACGAAATAATCCCTCTGACTGAACGCAACGCTAGTGAATGAGCTGGTGCTCTTCCTTGATCTTAAGAGAAGATGTTATGACACGCCTAAAATACGAAATTTAACTTATTAGGCCTACATTATTTTTATTCTTAATTTGAAGATAATTAAATTAATTTAAAATTAGCATAAAATAATGTATGATGTGATGCTCACTGGACTTCAGAGCAGGCCACTTGTCTTGTTCAATTCGTATATCTTCGTATTTCTCGTCGGCGACAGCAAAGATCAGGCGCATGATCTCAGCTCTTCCACGCCCGTTGAAGTAGGTCAGCTTGTAGTGCACCATGATTGAAGAAAATTATTCCCTGTGATAATATCAATGCACATGGAAATTGTGATAAAATATACGAGATTTTCGCATCGATTTCCTTGTTAAGTGCAGTTTAATAAACTTCGAAGTTAGACTACAGTTTTGTAGTCGAAATCCAGCCTGAACGTTAAACTTTCAAGACTGGGTTAATATTGTATAGGCATACAGCATTGCAGTCCTACTTTTTGGTTAGGGATTTTCGAAGCTTCGATATTCGGATATTGGAATCGAAAACGAATGTGGTGGTAGTGTTTGATACGGGTGTCCAGTCCTCTCCCTCGTCATCTCATCTTCCCATCGACAGTGTAGGCCTACTCATTATAGCTGAGTTGGCTAGAAGGCACAGGGAAACCAATTTTGAACCCCGACCTCTCGATTGACAGTTCTGCACGCTAACCACTACACAATCACGCACAACTCTTTTTGATTAGAACTAAACGCTCTCTCTTCGTGCCAATCCGTTTTATGGTTAGCGTGGGCGGCAGGTTATCTATCTTCGTAGATCACAATGATCAATTTTTATCGCTGTCCAGAACAAGGACACTCTCTCAGCCATTTATGAAACGTCCTTGAGTGTATTTGTAAACCTTTGAACCCGATATCTCGGCTGTCTGGTCTGTACATTATATTCCCGTTGTGGAAGATTTTTTTAATGAAATTGTCCTGAAAACAAGAAACAGCTGCATGCTAGCACAGCAAATTGAGGCCTATGTCTGGCATTGCACCCTACCTCAACTAAAGTCGATTTCATGTTTGTTGGGCTCTTCAAAATTAATACAAGTCGTATGGTGTACTAACCTGTATCCGAGCTTCATAAAATGCAGCACCGATTCAAAATGCTAAGTCACTCTAATATTGTAATAAGCTACAGCTGGTAAACGCATCTGAATATCACGTGATTTCTAGCGTCCAATCCACGACAACGTGACTCGGCAAACTCTTTATTTTAATGAGGCCTTCAGAGCTTTAAAGAATGTGGGTCTGTGAGTCTTATGGAGGTGTTTACCCGGTCGTAACAACGGCACAAATAAACGAATTCAAGTAGCGTGACCGCAAAGACCTGAATACAAAATGTGTGCGAAGCCTAAGAACCAGAATGAGAGAGAGAGAGAGAGAGAGAGAGAGAGAGAGAGAGAGAGAGAGAGAGAGAGAGAGAGAGAGAGAGAGAGAGAGAGAGAGAGAGACAGAGACAGAGACAGACAGACAGAGACAGAGTCAGGACAGACAGACATAGCCAGGGACAGGGACAGGGTCAGGGACAGGGACAGGGACAGAGACAGAGACAGAGATAGAGACAGAGACAGAGACCGAGAGACAGAAAGACAGAGAGACAGAAAACCATATGCCGTTTTGCGTCAAATAATTCAAATTAGGAGATTGTTAACCGTTGAAGTTTGAACTGTCGGTTATTAGAACATCCGAGCTCTCGTCTGGGGTCGTCCATAAATTACCTTCGCATGGAGGACGGGAGAGGTCACTCAACCGCCGCGAAGAAAGGAAATTTTGTCCATTGTTGAATACGTATCTAATTTAGGTACATGTATATGCATGTACTCGTATATTCGGCCTCGGCCTGGAAGGGCGCCGCTATACACATGTCATTTTTATTGGATTTTAAACCGTTTGAATGTCTCGTCTACTCATGGGTAGGCTATATTGCTACCGAGTCCCCTTCTGTGGTGCTTGTCAAGTCAACCGCGTGCAATTCCCTGTGTTGGCTGTTGTCTAAAATGAACATCAAAGTGCCGTTAGTGTTACGTCTCCCCTAAGTCTGGTTCCGCTAAAGTGCTACTACCGAGTTGAAACGATGGATAGAGAGACGTTGCAATAAGAAGAAGGAGGTTTCTCTGTTGTCTCCTGCAGATAGCGCCAGACTACGGCCAAGATCTGATGAAAGGTTTTGGCCAGTTTTATTATTATTATTATTATTATTATTATTATTATTATTATTATTATTATTATTATTATTATTATTATTATTATGTATTAGTAGTAGTAGTAGTAGTAGTAGTAGTAGTAGTAGTAGTAGTAGTAGTAGTAGTAGTAGTAGTAGTAGTAGTAGTAGTAGTAGTAGTAGTAGCAGTAGTAATAGTATTGTTATTATTATTATTTTTATCATCATCATCATCATCATCATCATCATCATCACCACCACCACCATCATTACCACCACCATCATGTGGTGTGTTCTTGCACTGCCACGTCGCTTCTTGCTCTGTGATTATTACATCCAAAACAGCACGGATTGATGTTGCTACCTGAAAGATAATTGGTGCTTATGACATAGGCTGAAATGATGATGATGGCGAGACGATTACAAGGATGCCATCAAGACTATCAAGACTGTTGAACATCTGAGGTTTGTCAATGGCAATGCTGAAAGAGGCGTAGCCCTCAACCGTCTCTTAGGACAAGCAATAATCTTGTAAACAACATCCATCTGCTGGCCATGTTCTTAGTCGTGGCAGACTTTGTCCCAGTAGTCCAAATGCGTTAAAACATGCACTGAAGCTTGACGTCGTTCTAGCACAGCGAACGCCGATGCCGTATAGTACAAAACATCCACTGCGGGGTTCGTACGGGTCCCCGGAATTGAACGCAATTTTCAGAATTGAAATAGGCCAGGAATCGAAGAGTGGAGATCACACTGGAAGACACTCCTACCCCGTTAAAAGAGCCAAGACAAATCTCGCCGATCGGCTGGACAAAAACTTCTTGTCCAGCGAACCATGCAGCGTCCATTTAAGCGACGCAAATGTAATATTCGTAGGCTATAAAAACCACAGACTTATTTGTGACTTTCAGAGCCGAGTTTAAAAAGTATATTTGTTATGCTACGATTTCTGTCGCCCCATTGTCAATCGATGTTTGGTCGGCAAACTCACCAGACTGCGAAAAGAATAAACAATTGGTCTTCTAGCAGAAACACTTGATTTTGAAGGACGACCACTGACCAGCGCTTATGAATAAGCTTGTGCCCTGCGCTTTGTCCTCGATGGTGGCGCTTTAGATGTTTGGAGATTACGATTCCGACCACTCTGCGACAGAAGCTGTCTCCTCGATGGCGATTAGAAAAGTACACTATAGGCTAGGAACTTTTGGTCTTGAAAGTGGGGAACCAAATCATTTGCATCTTTTCTCCTTCGCACTTCCGCCAGCTTCGTAATTTCAGTTCTTCTTTTCCTCTCCAAGTGATGACGATGGTGATGAGAAATAGACCAAGAAGAACGAGAAGTTAATTTGATTAATCAGCTCACTGAAAACGTTTTGTAACTCATTTTCTCAAAGTAATTGACAAGTCAACTGGAATTTGTAATATGTAGCATTTATGTTCATCTAAATATTCTCTCTAATTACAGATCCATAACAACTACGCACTTCATATCAAAAATTCTTGAACACATAATTCATGAATCGTATGCAAACTCACTTATCTTCAAACTCGCAGAGAGACTGTAATACATTTCAATGACCACACGAAAGGCGAGATCGCCTATGCTTAATGCAACATACGACCATGTCGAATATAATTATAACACAAAAAATACAATATGTAATTGTAAATGATTTAGTTCACTACCTTTGCCTAACATAGAATCTCCTCGCTTTTCTTTAGGGTCTACATTGTGTGTGTAATTTAAATCAATAGATTTAATTCTTTCTCTAAAGTGGAGACGGATGTCTAGAATTCGGTGACAGGACGCTTGGCGATCCAGGCCGCCACCTTCGGCACGCTCTCCACGCGTTTCTGCAGCGCCTTCAACTTCGGATACTTGTCCAGGATAGCCTCGTTGCCGCCCACCTTCCCCCAGGTGACGAAAATTTGAAAGGATAGATCGGCCCATGTCAGCTGTACAGAAAAAACAACCCACTAGTCTTGCAGACATTGGAAACAGCGTGAAAGCGACAAAACTCGTAAATGATCTCTATCTCAGATGGTCACCTTCGCTATACCCAGAGTGGGCCCGCATTAGGCCGTAAACATCGTAATAATTATTCGTTTATTGAGCTAACAACAGGTAAAACGCTTAACATGTAGGTGTACATAAGAAAAACTGACTGGTGTGAAGCAATAGCTCAGTAAGTGTTGAGGAATAACATACGATGGCCTTTTTTTATCAGGAAGGTTAAAGTTATGAGGTCTGTCGCTGACAAAATCCTGAGTGGCCGAGTGGGTTGGTAGGCCGCTCGTCACGTCGGCGCCCAGGGTTCGCTTCCCGGTCGGGTCGGTTTATCAGAGATTAATTTCTCGGATCTTTAAGCGGGTGGCTCGGTCGCAATATAAACGTGGAGTACAATACAATACAATACAACACATCACAATACAACTGGGGCGCGGTGGTTTGGGGGTATGTTCGGTGCCTTGCAGCTGGAGGGTTGCGGGTTGTTCGATCCACCTCAGGCCGCCGCGTAAGGACCCTGGGCAAGTCCTTCACTCGCAATTGCTCATGCGCTTCGGCGTGAAACTCCGATTCAGCGTCCGCGCAGTAGTCGGGAACTCCTCTGAATGGGAAATCTGGTAGGGGCGCTATAACAAGTGTTCAAATACAATACAATACAATACAATACAAAATAGGGGTGAAATGTTTGTTTGGGAAGCGGAGTCTGAAATTCTGAATGAATGGTTCTGGGTAAACAGGACGGCTTTGAATAGAGAAGTGTCTGCCTCATTGGCAAGAACTTTTGCAGAGGGGAATTTGAGTAAACAAATCCAGAGCGTTCAAGGCGAGATTTGTTCTTTTCGTTCACCAGTCCCCACCAGGCAGGGAGGCATATCCTACATTGTTCTTGTTATGATGGTTGCGAGAGCGATCAATTGTAGAGACTCTGTGGATGTACCATGGTTTTTGAGTGTTTTAAGGGCGAAGATTGAAGCAGAGCCACTTTTATCGACTTGGTTGATGTGTTCTGAGATTGATAGTGTGTCTCTAATGATGACGCCTAGGTTAGAGCTTTTGTGGAGGTAGAGCGAGGAAGTCCGGTGATTGAGGGTTTGTTAGAGAGTGAAGGTTGGCTATGTTTGATGACTGCCATTTCACGGGTTTTCGATAAGTCTATTGTCAGGTTCTTTTATTTTGACCAGTTGTAGATTTCTTGAAGTTCTGTTTCAGCGGTAAGAAGGAAGTTTGATCCGATGAAGAGGTAAGAATCGTCAGCATATTTGGAGAGAAGATTTTGAGGATGAATCGGATGGAGGTCGAATATGCCAACAATGAAACCAGTGGGGCCGAAAACTGAGCCTTGGATGACACTAGCGTTAATTGAACATTTTAGGGATTTATGTCCTTTATAGGTGGTGAGGTGATACCTTTGTTTAGGTAGTTAATTAGTCAATGGTAAACATGGTCAGAAAGGGAGAAAGAAGCTAGTAATTGGGCTATTGCAGAGTGACTGATAGCGTCAAAGGCTTTAGAACAGTCCAATGATATTATAACAACATGTCTTGGTTTTAAGGTCAATAGCAAGGTGTTGATGGAGACAATAGCAACGATGGTGGAACCGGTGCGCTTAAAGGCATATTGCTAATGAAGGGAAATGTTTTTGTTATGACAAATGGTAGCCACCTATGCTGTCAGCATGCCCATGCATATGAAACACATATTCCAATATGGGACAAGTGTATAATATACCCTTGTCAATTCGTGTGCTGCAACATTGTTTGTGACATGATAGCGTTAATTTTTTGGAAGTTTAAGCAACGACAATTAACTGCAGCATTTTCTTGCATACTTCAAACTACTTTGATAATGCTGATAGATACCTTCACGGGAGCTTACTTACTTACTGTTTTATGTTGCATAAAGTTGTGCCGTCATCCATCTCGGTTGATAGTATCATAAGGACTGAGGTGGGGATTGGTCCCCACCACTTTGTGGGGGCAATGTAAGGCCCTTGGGTACTACAATTAAGATTATACTGCCCGCTCGAACCCCAATAACAAGATCCAATCTTCCACCCTAAGAAGAGGAGTGCTTGCGTTCGTGCTTACTTCATCTCCAACCAGAAATCCGTCGCCTCCTTTGTTCGACTTCAGAATCTTTTCGAGACTATCATATGCAGCCGGCAGTTGCTCCTCCGAATATTTCTTCCTTATCTCAGCCTGAACGAAAAATAAATCCAATTAAATCACACTCTTTCCTACACATCCTGGGCGGGGGAGGACGAGGAGAAGAAGCAGGAGAAGAAGAGGAATTCTGTAATCGTAGAATTCTAAGCGACCGTCAACATTATGATCACGGTGCTACAGAAGTCGTTTGATTGGAAATGTCGAGGCACCCATTCAAGCGGCAGCGGAGGTGTGCTGCATCTAACCCAAAACATACACTGACAATATAATAAGCACTGAGCGCGGTCGAGACCAAAATTAATGGTCAGCACAAAAACACGTGTACATTGACATTCACATCTACACCAACCTAACTATACTATAGTGTATTTGTGATGGGATTGATTGACGTATGGAGTAGCTAACCGAAGTCGAGATACGAATAAACTGAGGATCCAAACACAGGATTTCCCACATACGACAGCAATTCTGTTTGGAAATAATTGAACCAAAAGCTTCTGTTCCACTTTCCCACAAAACAAGCAAGTATACTACACGTACCTTTCTCGCTTCGTCTTTTTCGAATAAGGTTCCGAGAAACGGTCTGGCTCCATCTTCTATGCAGTCTATGATCATGTCCGCTTGAAGCTGGTCCAAGTCCGTCTTTCCAGCCAGATCTGGAAATCAAGTAATGAGTTAGCAGTACGTTGAATTTCATTGCATGAATAGGATCTCCCTCTGTAAGCGTGTTGATTAGTAGGCTGGACTGTCACCAAGAGGTTGAGAGTTTAAATCCCTGCAATGGTAGAAGATTGTGGGCCATGGGTCACGGGAGTTGATTGGTAATCGTAAATCGTAAACTCCTAATTTCTGAGGCGCTACTGTAAAGCTAAGCGCAGAGCACCAGCTTATTCACGAGCGCTGCGTCGTATCAGAAGTGTTGTCCAGAGAGCAATGTCCAGTGGAGTTACTAGTCCGGTTTCACAATACAATACTACTTCTTTTGATATTGTCCTTCTTCCAAAGTTCAGAAGTGCACGACCACACGACAGAGAACGATGGCGATGAGCAATAATATTGTGAGTGGAGGCTCGAATCCGTACTCTGTGCCTTACAGGCCCAGCGCTGTAACCAATCGGCCATCGTTACAACATATGACAATCCGATTTTAATTACCTTTTCATTACACTTATTTAAATTAACCAGTTCATCATGACCTTATATACTTTACAAGTTTCGAACGTAACCTTCGTCTCGGGTTAAATTGTATGGCATGGGGCAACTTTGTCCAGAATTGCTTTTTACGATGATGATGCGAGATTAGAGGCGATGGGAGAAATGAATCGTTACAACTTACTGAATTTCCGCGCGAGATATCTGCCAATGGCGTAGCTCTGGCAAAATGTCTTCCCATCAATCTCGAGAATTGGTATCTGACCGCATGGCGTACCTATAATAATATTATTATACAATGCAAGGAACCGATAACACATCCTTAATTAAGTGAGGAAGTTGGTCTAACAGGCGCAGTCTACTTGTGACAACAAGAATTCAGTAGATTTACAATGCATTGCACCAGTTCCTCCGTAAGGGCGCTACACAAATGTGACAAATTGGTGACACTGACATAAATGAAGTGAGAGAGATGATCTAAAATGACGAAGGTCGGCACAAGAAGAGTGAGAATAGTCAGGTCTTAGTGCACGGAGGTGTTGCATTGCCCATTGTACAGATTAGTGGTCTGCCGGCATGCCCGTACCCGCGGGTTGTTCCGTACCCGACCCATACCCACTGGTCGGGTACGGATTGGATAGGCATTTTAAAGGGTCGGGTCGGTTAAGATTGCCGAACTTTGTACGTCAACTGAGGCTACCACACACACAGTTGGTGTGGTATCAGCGCTGTAGGGATGAATGGATATGCTGCATTGCCCGATGTCCAAACCTTCACAAGAATACCAAGAACGAATTAATCCCTCTGACTGAACGCAACGCTAGTGAATAAGCTGGTGCTCTTCGTTGATCTTAAGAGAAGATGTCATGATCACGACTAAAATACGAAATTTAACTTATTACATTTTATTCTGAATTTTAAGATAATTAAATTAATTTAAAATTAACATAAGATCATTTAAGATGCGATGCTCACTGGACTTCAGAGCAGGCCACTTGTCTTGTTCAATTCGTACATCTTCGTATTTCTCGTCAGCGACAGCAAAGATCAGGCGCATGATCTCAGCTCTTCCACGCCCGTTGAAGTACGTCAGCTTGTAGTGGACCATGATTGAAGAAAATTATTCCCTGTGATAATATCAATGCACATGGAAATTGTGATAAATATACTAGATTTTCGCATCGATTTCCTTGTCAAATGCAGTTTTAAAAGCTTAGAAGTTAGTTTACAGTTTTGATCATCGAAATTCAGCCTGAACGTTCAACTGTCAAAACTGTGTTAATATTGAATAGGCCTGCAGCATTGTACAATGTAGTCATACATTTTAGTTAGGAACTTGCGAAGCTTCGATATTCGAATCGAAAACGAATGTGGCGGAAGTGTTTGATACGGGTGGCCAGTTCTCTCCCTCGCCGTCTCATCTCCCTTCGACAATGAACGGTCAGTGTACTCATTACAGCTGAGTTGGCTAGAAGGCACAGGGGAACCAATTTGAACCATGACCTCTCGACTGATAGTCCTGCACGCTAACCACTACACAATCACGCACAACCCTTTTGATTAGAACTAAACTCTCTATCTCTCTTCGTGCCAGTCCGTTATTTGGTTGGCATGGGCGGTACGCTATATTCGCAGATCACAATGAGCAGTTTTTATCGCTGTCCCGAACAAGGCCACTCTCTCAGCCATTTATGAAAGGCCCTTGGTGTATTTCTAAACCTTTGAACCCGATATCTCGGCTGTCTGGTCTGTAGCCTACATTATATTCCCGTTGTGGAAGATTTTTAAATGAAATTGTCCTGAAAACAAGAAACATCTGCATGATAGCGCTGCAATCTTTAGGCCTATGTCTGCTAAATTGCACCCTATCTCAACTAAAGCCGATTTCATGTCGGCTCTGCTCTTCAAGATTAATACCAGTCATATGGTGCACTAACCTGTATCCGAGCTTCATAAAATGCAGCGTCGATCCAAAATGCCAAGTCACTCTAATATTTATAGATATGGTTGATAGTAATGAGCTACAGCTGGTAAACGCATCTGAATATCACGTGATTTCTAACGTCCAATCCCCGACGACGTGACTCGGCAATAATCGTTATTTTAATGAGGCCTTCAGAGCTTTAAAGAATGTGGGCCTGTGAGTCCTATGAAAGTGTTTACCCGGTCTTTACAATGGCACGAAATTCCAAATGCAAGTAGCGTGACGGCAAAGGACTGAATGCAAAACGTGTGCAAGGCATAAGAACCAAAAGGAATAAGAGAGAGAGAGAGAGAGAGAGAGAGAGAGAGAGAGAGAGAGAGAGAGAGAGAGAGAGAGAGAGAGAGAGAGAGAGAGAGAGAGAGAGAGAGAGAGAGAGAGAGAGAGAGAGAGAGAGAGAGAGAGAGAGAGAGAGAGAGAGAGAGAGAGAGAGAGAGAGAGAGAGAGAGAGAGAGAGAGAGAGAGAGAGAGAGAGAGAGAGAGAGAGAGAGAGAGAGAGAGAGAGAGAGACAAAAGAGAGAGAGAGAGAGAAAGAAAGACAGACAGACAGAGACAGACAAATATACTGACTGATTGACTCACTGACAGAGAAAGAAAGACACAGAGAAAGACTGACAGACACTGAAAGAGACAACCACAGAAAGAGACAGGTAGAGGCAGAGACAGACAGACAGAGAGGGGGAGTGAGAGACACAGACAGTCAGATAACGACAGAGACAAAGAACATGGACAGAGACAGAGACAGTAAATTTAAATTGTTATGTGTGGGGAGAGTCTGGCAAGTGCGAGTTTTTCTATGCAAGTAGAACGACTGATCTCTGACTACAGAATTCTGAGGACGAGCCATCTACTGTCAATGTCTTTGGATACCATTAATATGATCGGTTATTAATATCATTCAATCACGGTGAAGCCCGAGAATGCCAACTCATTTTAAAGCATTTACGGTACTGTACAACTGGGCACAGTTCGGCTGTACAATTGTGGAGCTTTTTCCAGCTAGTGTCCAACACTTTATGAAACTTGACGCGGTTTAAATTGTTAACACAGCGAGAGCCGATGTCGTAAAGCACAAAACATTGTATTGTATTGTATTGTATTTGAACACTTGTTATAGCGCCCCTACCAGATTTCCCATTAAGAGGCGCTCCCGACTACTGCGCGAACGCTGAATCGGAGTTTCACGCCGAAGCGCATGAGCAATTGCGAGTGAAGGACTTGCCCAGGGTCCCTACGCGGCGACTTTGAGGTGGATTCGAACCCGCAACCCTCCAGCTGCAAGGCACCGAACATACCCCTAAACCACCGCGCCCCAGTTGTATTGTGATGTGTTGTATTGTGTGTTGTATTGTACTACACGTTTATAATGCGACCGAGCCACCCGCAGTAAAGATCAGAGAAATTAATCTCTGATAAACCGACCCGACCGGGAAGCGAACCCGGGGCGCCGGCGTGACGAGCAGGCTACCAACCCACTCGGCCACTCAGGATCCTTAAAACATCCACAGCGGGGTTCGTGCGAGTCCTCGAAATAAACCCAATTTTCGGAATTAAAACAGGCCCGGAATCGAAGAGGAGAGATCAGACTGGAAGACATTCATTCATTCATTCTGGAAATTTATATAGCGCCCCTTCAAAGAAATCTACTCAGGAGCGTTCAGAGCCCAGCCACGGTTAAAGAAAAGGATAAAAGATTTATAAAACCCAGTTAGATGTAGCAAATGCCAAAAAATATTAGTTATTCGTAAGCTATATATATAACAAGAAGAACGAGAAAGTAATTTAATTAATTTTTAAGATGTAGCACGTACATGTAAGTTCATCTAAATGTTCTGTCTAATTACAGATCCATCTCAGCTGTAGACTTCATATCTAAACTCCTTCCACACACAATTCATGAATCGTCTGCAAACTCACTGATCTTCTGATTCACAGAAACAGACTTTATTGCAATTCAATGACCACATGAAAGGCTAGATCGGCCAATGTTTAGTGCAACATATGACAATGTCGAATATATAACACAAAAAATACTATACGTAAATAACTGATTTAGTTCACTACCTTTGCCTGACCTAGAATCTACTCGCTTTTCTTTATGGTCTACGTATTGCGTGGAATCAACTTGTAAAGTAACAGATTTCATGCTTTCTCTAAAGTGAGGCAGCTGTCTAGAGTTTGGTAACAGGACGCTTGGCAATCCAGGCCGCCACCTGTGGCACGCTCTCCACGCGCTTTTCCAGAGCCTTAAGTTTCGGATACTTGTCCAGAACAGCTTCATTGCCACCTGACTTCCCCCAGCCGGTGAACGCGTGAAAGGCTAGATCGGCCCAAGTCAGCTGCACAGAAAAAGAAACATTTGCAGACAATCGAAAACATCGTTGAAGCGACAAAACTCGTATGATCTCTGTCTTAGATGGTCACCTTCGCTAGGCCCAGAGTGTGTCCCCATTAGGCCGTATGTGAAAGTGGTGTCCAGTTACACTGTTAGCAAGCCCACATGGATCCCATATGGGACACATATTGTATATGTGACCAGTACCTCGAAGACAATGTGTTAGTATATGACGGGATTGGTCCCCACTATTTTGTGGGGGCAAAGTAACGCCCTTTGGTTGTTACGACCACGATTATATTGCCCACTGAAAACCTTATAATAAGGTCCAAACTTCCAGTCTAAAAGAAGGACTGAGTTCGTGCTTACTTCATCTCCGACGAAAAAGCCGTCGCCTCCTTTGTTTGACTTGAGAATCTTTTCGAGACTAGCGTATGCAGCCGGCAGTTGCTCCTCCGAATATTTCTTGTTTATCGCCGCCTGAACGAAAAGTAAATTCAGTCAAATCACACATACTTTCTTTAACATCTTATGATGTGAGAAAATATTGAAATTGTCAGTGTAAATCTCCTGTACTTTCCGTGCCATCTTGGGACAACATTGATATTTTAAAAGAGACTTTATATGGCGCCGCTAAATTTGCTAAAAAAACGAAGCAAGTGAGAAGCGCTCTTTCTGCTAGCCATTAATTGCAAAGTGTATCAGTGAACAATCGGTGGTGTTTAGATCATCATAATCAAATAATTATTCGTTTATTCAGTGGTGCATAGTATAGTCTATTTGTTTGAATGTATTAATCTTGCCATGTACAGTGCTGTGCGTTTGCTAGTACTTCTCAATAAAGGATATACTTACTTACTTAGTCACCGAAAGCGAGCTATAGGAACAAACGCAGAATCCAACCTTGTGATTTCCAACATACGACAGCAATGCTGTTAGAAGCTGAACTAAAGGTTTCTGTACCCCTCCAATCTAAAAACCAAGCATGATACCTTTCTAGTTTCGTCGCTGTCGTGTAAGCCATTGAGAAACGGTTTGAGTCCATCTTCTATGCAGTCTATGATCATGTCCGCCTGAAGCTGTTCCAAGTCCGTCTTTCCAGCCAGATCTACAAACCAAGTAAAGTTCAGATACTGAATGTGGAGTACGTTGAATTTCATGACAATCCTAACAGATGTGGAGTACGTTGAATTTCATGACAGTAAGTTCCTAGGTATCTATGTTTTTCTACGAAGTGAGATATAAATGTTTTCTACTGACTACATAAAGTGCAATTCCTTTATACGCGAAGTGGAACAGGAGTATACCTCTGGTATTTAAACCATCAAAGTGCGAATAAAACAGGCCGACCCCTCATACAGGAGTTCGCTGTTTGATCATACGAAGACGACAGGTACAATATTCGAAATCAAAACCAGAACAATAGGTTGAAAAACAATAGATAGATATATACTATAGGTTTATAATACGCGAAGAGGAACAGGAGTACACATCAAAGTGCGAATAAAATAGGCCGACCCATCATACAGGAGTTCGCTGTTTGATCATACGAAGATGGCAGACATAATAGTACAAGTCAATCCACACTGCGCGCGCGCAAACGTCCCGCGCGCAAATGACGGGCATTTTTTGCTGCGCTCAACCGGCTGCGCGCAAATGACTGCGCGCAAACGACGGCGCGCAAACGTCCTGCGCGCAAACGACAGGGCGCCGATTGGCATTCGTAATCGTAAATTCGAAGTTTCTAAAACGCCACTCTAAAGCTAAAGGCAGAGCACCAGCTTATTCACGAGCGCTGCGTCAAGTCAGAGGGGTACAGTAGGTACACTGAGCAAGTCCTTCACTTATAATTGCCCAGCGCCAATGATTGATGCTTTTTCAGTATACAGTGACCTTTAATAAATGCGTAGTTATAAATATCTTCATTTGCATCCATCTCGCGACTCGCGAACTTCTTTGTCAAATGAGAATATCGACCACACACACTGTTGATGGAATATTTTGATGATTTTTCACTTTGTTATTCCAATTACTTAAATTTATCAGTTTCACATTACCGTTTTTACTTTACAAGTTTCGTACGCAACCTTCGTCTTATGACCTTTCTGGAGTCAGCTGTATGACGTGGGGCAAAAATCAAATCTTTGTCCCTGGAATGGCCCCTTGGTTCAGAATTTCATTTCTAATAATACTGCGAAGTTAGATGAACAAATCGTGGCAAAACACTTACTGAACTTCCGCGCGAGATATCTAGCAATGGCGTAGCTCTGGCAAAACATCTTCCCATCAAACTCGAGAATTGGCAATTGACCGAATGGCGTACCTACACAATGCAATCAACAGCTACTCAAAACACCCTTAGAAATTACAAGTCCTCTACGGTAGTACTAGGACAATTGTTTAGATTCCTCTACATTGATGAGGCAGAGCCTCCACCCCATCAACAAAGAGGAATCTAACCAATAATTGTCCTAGTACTTCCTATTGGATAGCGAGACTAAGCCATAATTTTATGGAATCAACGCTTTGATTATGAATCTCCAATAAAATGCAATGAAATAATGTACGAAACAATGCAATACAGTACAGTAAAATACAGTACAATTCATTGTTACATAATACAACAAAATAGTGCCTTATTGTCCAATTTAAATTGACATTAATAATATTGTTTTAACACCCTTGAGACGACACATTACCTGTAGCCTAAACGTCGGCCTGCTAAGTTTGATTTCTAGATGACTAAGCTGGTCAAACAGGTGCAGCTTACTTGTGACAACAAGAATTCAGTCTATTTACAATACATTGTATCAGTTCCTCTGTAAGGGCGCAACAAAAATGTGATGTACTAGTGACACTGACATAGATGATCTGAGACAGATGATCCAAAATGCCGAGGCTTGCAGCAAGAAGACGAAATTAGAACGTTAACTGATTAAATTTTATTCAGCGAAATATCAATAAATTTAGAATTAATTAAATTAATTTAAAATTAAACATAAGATCAGTTAAGATGCGATTCTCACTGGACTTCAGAGAAGGAGGCATTTGTTCCACTCGTACATCTTCGTATTCCACTTCGGCGACCGCAAAAATCAGGCGAATGATCTCGGCTTTTGCACGAGCGGTGAAGTAGGTCAACTTGTAGTGCACCATAATTGCAGATTAACGGCGGATAAAATGATTCCCTGCGACAAACACAACCAATGCACAGAGGAAGTGTGATAAAAATAGATAAGATGTTTGCATCTATTTACCTGCTGAAGAGCAGTGTTAGAAGCTCCGAAGTTAGATAGTGGACTGGTTTCGATTAGGCGTCATGCTTAGTCGGCGAAGGTCCACCCGAACGCAGTGGCGGCGTCAGGATTTCAGCCACTGCCTGAACGTCCAAATCTCAAGACTGTTGGCCTACTTATCAGTCAACCATAATAATCTTTTATGTCTCTCTGCTGACTCCAAAGACCTCTCTATACTCGAACAAGTCTTCTGACTATCTCAGTCTGACTATTTCGTGGACAAGGATGGCGATTGAAAAAAGGCGGCCTTTTCTGTTGTTGGTCTTAGAATACGGTGCGCGCTCTCTCTCTCTCTCTCTCTCTCTCTCTCTCTCTCTCTCTCTCTCTCTCTCTCTTCGCACTGCAAAGTCTCTTTTGACGTAGATATCTCGACTAAAGCTCATCAGTCTGAATATTCCGTCCGCAGACTGGATTTAGATTATAGCACAATTTATGTAAATAAATTACTTAGAATACGATTAAGAGGAAGAAGTATATGAGGACGAGTGGTCAGTCCTCTCCCTTGCCGTCCCATCTTCCCACCGACAGTATACGATCAGTGTATTCATTGTAGCTGAGTTTGCTAGAGGCGTAGGTAAACTAGGATTTCGAACCAAATTTCTGTCCTGGAGGGATTAGAACAAGACCTCTCGATTGACAGTCCAGCACGCTAACCACTACACTATCACGCACACCTTTTACTGTCAGGTTGCCAAGACATGAAACATCAAGACCAAGACTAAGACCAAGACTTTGAACCTCTGGACCAAGACTGAAACCAAGACTTTGAAAACCACAATCATACCCAGACTTTTATTTGTTTCTAAACAACTAAGTCTGTCTACCCGCTAGGCCTATATGCTATATCTGTTAATGAAAATATGACTCTTTTATTTTATTCAAGAGAAACAACTCTAAGTATAGACTGCAGACAATTCAGAATTCGTACTTACAAAAGTCCTTCACGCGAAATATTATTCGAAATGCTTGTAGCACTTTAGAAAAATCATCCGCTTATGAAAAACCCCAAGGAATCTATAATTATTACAGGAATGGTTACTCCACTTACTCGTGAAAATAATGTGTACATACTTTTCACTCTTATACATAGATGTCGCCCCACTTCAAATTTTGTTTCTAATGTTAACTATGATGTTTTAAATTTCCATCGGCAATTGTATATTTTGCAAACATAATTATTCGTCAGTTTGCATTTACAAATATAATTAATTGCATGCGTTTGTTACGAAAACAAGATGTGAAGTTTCCGGAATCCAGATTATCGCCCAAAAATTAGGCCTACGACGCTACATAAGGAGTTTCCAGTCCTGTGTATAATAATAGGTCCTTGGAAAAGCCCTTGAGTGTATTTCTGAACCTTTGAACCCGATATCTCGGCTGTCTGGTCTGTACATTATATTGCCGTATATTATGCTGTCTGACCTATCATTATCAGCCTCAGTGTGTATGCATTATATCCGCCAGGCCGAAACATTGGCTTGAGGTCGGTGTTTTCTACTCGCACGAAATAAATGTATTTATGAAAACCCCTTGGTGTACTTCTAAACCTTTGAACCCGATATCTCGGCTGTCTGGTGTGTACATATTAATATTCCCGTTGTGCAACATTTTAAAATAAAATTGTCCTCAAAACAAGAAACAGCTGCATGATAGCACTGCATTTAGTCCTAAATTTAGTCCTATGTCTGGCATTGCACCCTATCTCAACTAAAGTCGATTTCACGTCGCCTCGGCTCTTCAGAATTATTAATACCAGTCATATGGTGCACTAACCTGTATCAGAGCTTCATAAAATGCAGCACCGATCCAAACTGCCAAGTCACTCTAATATTTATAGATATGGTTGATAGTAATAAGCTACAGCTGGTAAACGCACCTGGATATCACGTGATTTCTAGCATCCAATCCTCGACGACGTGACTCCGCAATAATCGTTATGTTCATGAGGCCTTCAGGACGTTAGAGAAAGTGGGTCCAATGGAAGTGTTTACCCGGTCGTCACAAAGGCACGAAATTCCAAATGGAAGTATAGGCCTATATATATCGTGACGGCAAAGAACTGAATGCAAAACGTGTGCAAAGCATGAGAGAGAGAAAGAGAGAGAGAGAGAGAGAGACAGACAGACAGACAGACAGACAGACAGACAGACAGACAGACAGACAGACAGAGACAGAGACAGAGACAGAGACATTGCGCCCTCTGCTGGGTACACCGGGTCGTCGATTTCACCGCTTTACTGAGCGGGGTGTGCTCATCGTCCATTTTGCTCGCACAGCTGATAAGCAGAATGGCGCCTTCTCAGTGGTTGGCCCCGCTCTGGAACGGGCTTTCTTTGGTGCTGCGCTTGCTCTCCAGGGTCCACTCTGACTCTTTCTATGCTCATCTCAAAACTGTCCTTTTCAGACGTACTGGAGTCGGGATCGCCCCTGAGTAGTAGCCCTGGAGGAGTGCTATACAAATATTCGTAATGAATGAATGAATGAATGAATCAATGAATGAATGCATGAATGAATGCATGAATGAATGAATGCATGCATGCATTTCATGATTTCAATGACCATGCACGCGAAAGGCTAGATCGTCCCATGTTTAGCGCAACATACGAATAGTGTCGAACATATAACACAAAAAATACAATACGTAAATCACAGTTACTGATCCAGTCCACTACCTCCGCTTCACCTAGAACCTACTCGCTTTAATCGAGAGTCAACGTAGTGCGTGGAATCTAAAGTAACAGATTTCATGCTTTCTCTAAAGTGAGGAAGTTGTCTAGTATTCGGTAACAGGACGCTTGGCGAGCCAGGCCGCCACCTTCGGCACGCTTTCCACACGCTTCTCCAGAGCCTTCAACTTCGTATAGTTATCCAGAACAGCCTCGTTGCCTCCCGCCTTCCCCCAGTTGGCGAACACGTGAAAGGCTAGATCGGCCCAGGTCAGCTGTACAGAACAAGAAACATTTCCTCGCATGAGAATTTTCTTAGTGTCCCCAGTTTTGAAAATTCCGAGAAAAACGAGGAAAACATTTTGGCAGCATTGGACGGAAATATGAGAAATTCAGGGCAATAAAACGTCACGCACAGACATCATATTAAAACATCAACATTGCATTAAGATGTTGCATTAAAAATTAACAATTACGGTTGTTTTTGAGATTGTCTAAAAGAAATTATAAAATGGCATCATCATCCTCCAAAGATAGACATGAAATAATAAAATTAAGCAACAACCATTTATTAGCGAGTGTGTTCATTAAAATGTTCTTAAATATGGTACGGATTTTTTAAGGGAAAATTGTCTGGATATGCGTATTATAATCCATTGAAACGCACAGTGTTATACTGTTATGTCTCCTGTGTCCAAATAATGATGAGCTTTCTCAGGACATGCAACACAGACGCTATTATACACCGTGAATGTTGTATGGATATACGATATAAGGTTTCTGGAAGCAGGACACACAACATGTAATTTTCGTTGAATAACTTTTAAACTACCTGTCATACCTCCTATAGTCACTGAAACTAAAGAAAGATATACAAAATTCTGCTACAAATCAACTCTAAACTACTTCTCGAAAACACTTGAGACGACGATTTGCAGACAATGGAAAACACCGTGGAAGCGACATTGGGCTGTATGTGACAAGTGATAGCCAGCTGCGCTGCGAGCATTCCGACATGGATCCCATATGGGACACATACTCCAACATGGGACCATGTAGTATTATAGAAGAAAAATTTAAAAGTCCAATCTTCCACCCTAAGGACAGAAAATCTTGCACGATTACTTACTTCATCTCCAACCAGAAATCCGTCACCTCCTTTGTTAGTACATGACGTGTACAACTGTACACTGTATATACTATAGTGTCAATAATTGTTCAGATACATGTTTGCGACATGATAGCGTTGTTTTGGTTTGAAGTAAGTTCAAGCAACGACAGGTTATCAACGTCGGTGTTTTCTTGCATTAGATTTAGTGCTGATAGATGCGTTCACGTTGGCTTACTCACTTACTGTTTTATGTTGCAGGAAGTTGTGACGCCATCCATTTCACTGTAGTTGAGCGTAGGATGAAGGTGGAGATTGGTCCCACCACTTTGTGGGGGCACAGTTACGCCCTTTGAAACTATGATCATGATCATAATGCCGGCTCGAAACCCAATAAAAAAGTCCAATCTTCCACCCTAAGGACAGAAAATCTTGCACGATCACTTACTTCATCTCCAACCAGAAATCCGTCACCTCCTTTGTTCAACTTGAGAATCTTTTCGAGATTAGCGTATACAGCCGGCAGTTGCTCCTCCGAGTATTTCTTCTTCATCTCGGCCTGAAAACGAAAAATAATTTAAAAATAAATTTTAATTGCATCACAAATACATTTTCATACGTCTTTGGAAAGTTTGGTTTAGAAACGCCGTGACACTTATTCAAAAGGTAGCATTATGTGTGTTATCACACCCAAAAACACTCACTGCAAATATCTGCAGGGTTGAGGCCATATTAATGGTCGGTACTAAAACACGTGTATACTGTATACATTGACAGCTACATTTACACTTAGTCTAACTGGTGTTACTGTGATGGGATAGATTTGATATAGGCTGGTAGAAATTAAAGTATTGAAACGCAGTCAGTTGCGTACTGCTATAGTCAATGAAAACATTTACGTAGACTTTTATGTCTCTGTGAATCTCTGTATCAGCCTAAGTGGGATCAAATAGATTAGTACGGTAGCTAAGTTCAAAATAGTAAACAAACAGTGCTTAGATAGGTCTAACTAGAATATTTTAACCGATGGCGAGCTACGAACAAACTCAAACCACAGGATTTCCCACATACGATAGTTACGCTAATGCTGTTAGAAGTTTAGCTAAAAACTGCTGTGCCATCCTCACAAAGAAACAAGTATAATACTTTTCTATCGTCGTCTTTTTCCCTTAAGATACTGAGAAACGGTTTGAGTCCATCTTCTATGCAGTCTATGATCATGTCCGCCTGAAGCTGATCCAAGTCCGTCTTTCCAGCCAGATCTGGAAATCAAGTAATGACTTAACAGTACGTTGAATTTCATGACAATCCTAAGAGCCACTCTGTATACAGTGTATAGTATTTATAAAAACGGCTCAATCATATTGCACACCGGCGTGTTGATTAGTGACCTGGACTGTTACAAAGAGATTGGGAATTCAAATCTCTGCGAGGGCAGAATGATTGTGGGAGATCGGTCACGGGAGTTCATTGGTGATTATAATCGTCAGCTCCAAATTTCTAAAACGCTACTCTAACACTAAGCACAGAGCACCATCTTATTCACGAGCGATGCGTAGTGTCAGAGGGGCTGGATTCTCCAGAGAGAGATATAATATTATATATATATATATATGTCCGATGGAGGTACGTGTCGAGTAATACAATACATCTACATTTGATGATGTCCTTCTTCCATAGTTCAGAAGTGCGCATACGACCATACGACCGAACATCGATGGCGCTGAGCAGCTGTGCGCGAAGTACTTGCTCAACACAGTGACCGCCTGAGTGGAGGCTCGAACCTGTACTCTCCGCGTTACAGGTTAAGCTCTCTAACCAATCGGCAACCATGCGCCACGTTTGGAAAAGAGACCAGAGAGAGGAGTCAGAACAACTGCTAAGGCGGGTTTCGTTGAGGACGGAGGAGAAATCTTGGAAGGCGTAGAAGGATCGGATGGAAAATAGTAGGGCTAGAGTGTTCACCTTGTAGGCGAAGAGTTCGGATTCGAGTCTCATTCCCTGAGACGTTTACTGTGTATGGACCCTGAGCAAGTCTCTCGCTCAGCGCCATCGATTGCTGGTTGCTCAGAACACAGTTGCGCTTAATAAATTCGTAATAGTAATATTTCAAGACTTCTGCTCCATTTGAATCCCTCTGGCGAACTTGTCTATCAAATGAGAATCATGAGACAATCGACCACACACACTGTTGGTGTGATATTTTCATGATTTTTTACTTTTCAACTTTGTCATGAACTTTCAATTCCAGTCATTGAAGTCGACCAGTCTATCGTGACCTTTTAACTTAAAAGTTTCGTACGCAACCTTCGTGTAACCTGTCCGGGATCAACTCTATGGCGTAGGGTAGAAAATCAAGTGGGGGTCCACGGAATGGCCAACTCTGTCCAGAATTGTTTTCTACGATGATGCTGCAGAAATGAATCGTTACAAGACACTTACTGAATTTTCGAGCGAGGTATCTGCCAATGGCATTGCTCTGGCAAAACGTCTTCCCATCGATTTCGAGAATTGGTATCTGACCGAAAGGCGTACCTATAATTATACAATGCAAACAACAGATAATCAACACATTCTTAGTTAAGTGAGTAAGTTGGTCTAACAGCCGCAGTCTACTCGTGACAACAAGAATTCAGTCGATTTACAATACATTGCATCAGTTCCTCCGTAAAGGCGCTACACAAATGTGACGTAATAGTGGCACTGCCATAACTGAGCTGAGGGAGATGATCTGTAATGTCGAGGGTTGACGCTGGAAGACTGGTTAAGGTACATGTACATGTAAGGGTTGAATGGAGGTGCTGTACTGCCGAACGTACAGCCTGCCGAACGTACAGACGTTTACACTAAGGACCAAGAACAAGATAGGCCTAATCCTTCTGAATTGACGCAGCATTCGTGAATAGGCTTTAAACTTAGAGTAGCTCTTTATAAATTTGGAGGTTATGATTACGACCAAATACAAAATATAGCTGATTAAATTTCATTCAACGCGATGTCGTTAAATTTAAAATTAATTAAATTAATTTAAAATTAACATTAGACAGTGTAAGATAGGATACTCACTGGACTTCAGGGCTGGCCACTTGTCTCTTTCCACTCGTACATCTTCGTATTCCACTTCGGAAACCGCAAAAATCAGGCGAATAATTTCGGCGGCTCCACGCCCGTTGAAGAAGGTCAACTTATAGCGCACCATTATTGAAGATTAAGGGCGGATACACAATACTATTCCCTGCGATAAAAACAGTCAATTCACACGGGAACTTTGATGAAATATATGAAATGTTCATATCGCTTTCCTTGTCAAAGTGCAGCACATGTATTAGAAGCTTTGAAGTTAGACATCGGACTTGTTTTGATTAGGCGTTATGTTTGATTATCGTCCAATCGGACGTCAAACTTTAAACACTGGGTTAATTGTATAGACCTACAGCTCTTAAGGCCTACTTGTCAATCAACCATAATATCTTCAGTCTCTACTGATTCCAAAGACCTCTCGATCTATACTCGACCAAGTTTTCTGACTATCTCATTCTGTCTATTCCGTGGACAAGGATGACTCTCGGCAGGCGGCCTTTTCTGTTTCTGGTCATAGACTATGGAGTTCTCTCCTACAAACGTTCGCTCTGCAAAATCTCTTCTGACCTTCAAAGCTCAACTGAATTCACCTTTTCTTTGACTCACTTCCTCCTTAGGATGTGTGGGTGTCTCCTTGGATTCCATTCTTGGCTTTCGACCGGACACACCCTGAAATTTTGCTCGCACAAAGAATGTTCTCAGCAGGTCGTTAGATTGGATTTAGATTAGGACTAAGAAGAAGAACAGTCCCTTGAACTAACCTGATTGGCAGCCATGGATATAATTCACAGCGACGTCATTCTCTTATCCTCGGCATAAGAGGGCTGGTGGCCTCTCCGTCTCATCTTCCCACCAACAGTGTACGGTCAGTGTACTCATTATAGCTGAGTTGGTTAGGGGCTCAGATGAACCAGAAATTTTGAATCAAATTTCTGCCCTTCAGAGGATTTGAACCCTCGACCTCTCGATTGACAGTCCAGCACGCTAGCCACTACACTCTACGGCACACCCGTTTTTGATTAGAACTAAACGCTCTATTTTCGTGCCAGTCCGTTGTTTGGTAAAAGAGGCGGCAGAGGCCCGCACACGTAATCTTTGCTGGTCTCTGCCGTAAACACACGGAACAATTTTCATCGCTGTTCTGAACAAGGACACTCTCTCAACCACTTATGAAACACACTTGATTGTATTTCTGAACCTTTGTACCCGATATTTCGACTGTCTGGTCATCATTATAGTCCCGTATATATATATATATATATATATATATATATATATATATATATATATATATATATATATATATATATATATATATATATATATATATATATATATAGGCCTATGTATCACCGATATGTCAGTTTCAGGGTCTACACCACTGCCGTTTCCAAGCAGTGCCAGTCCAAAGCATGGATAAAGGAGGAAGACGACGTCCCTGGCATAAATAAGATGATAAACACGGCAAACTTATACTGCCACAAACGTTACGCACATTTCGACTGTCAGAGTTAAGTTAACGTATTCGAATCCAGAGGCCAAATGGCACTGAGCCGCTCACCTGCAGTAATTAGTTGAACAGAACTCTTTCGAAAAGTGCTATGATATATAAAGGCGAGTGAATTAAACAGGCACCATTCAGAATGGTCGCGATTGTTGCTCAGCTAAAGGCATCTGCTATCCGACGTCAGTGCCAACACGGTTATAGATTTCTAAACGATTTGTTATAGCCCCTCACCGATTGTTTACCATTGCTATATTTCTTCTGACGTCAAGGCATTTAGGATCCCAACGTACGAAATGGGATTAAAAATCAATGAAGTAAGTAAGTGGACCGTTTTGCAAGATTTTTTAATGAAAATATTTCTTAGTAAAAATGTCCTCAAAACAAGAAAAGCTGCCACAGTGTTACAACGTTTATGTGTCGAATTGCACTCTACACCAACTAAAGTCGATACCGTGTCGTGTCTTCAAATGTCAGTTCTAGATGTTCCTATGATACACTAACCTGTATCCGAACTTCACCAACTGCAGCGCAACACTCAAATAGTAGTAGTATTGGTTTCAGTTGAACGACACTGTGTGATAACAAAGATCATTAGAGTCGACCTCCTACTTTATCCAGGCTTGGGACTGGCACTGCTAGAGTACGACCAGTGGCGGAGTTTTCGAACCCAAATGCCATTCCACTCAAATATTTATAAGTCCATGCATGGTTGATTTGATAGGCAACAGCTAGTAATCGCACTTGACAATCCCCGACAGCATGACTCACCAAAATTCGTTATGTTAATGAGGCTTCAAGTACGTTATAAAATGTGGTTTCATATCTACAAGAAGTGCTACCCCTTCGTCACATAGGTCTAAAATGACGAATGCAGGTGGGTTTACGCTTAAGATGCATGCATATGTGTGCAAAGCTCAAAATCCAAAAGGAATTTAAGAGAGAAAGAGAGACCGACAGACACAGACACAGACAGACATAGACAAACAAAGAGGGAGGGAGAGAAAGAGACAGACGGGCAGAGAAAGACAGACAGACGGGCAGAGCAATACCCCTAGCGAATTTCAACGGCAGCCATGGGCAGGTTGACGACCTCATTTTGTGGGAGGGCAATTCGCTCGTCTCCTCTATATATCCGAATGTCCTTCCCGCTGATAGCGTACACAAGATGTGTTCTGTGTTGTCACTGAGTTAGGTAGGGGGCGCTGGTGTTGAATAAATCTCCAAACGTTTGCTTCCTGTCGGGGAGTTGAACACCCGAACTCGTGGTTGAGGTCGTTTATAAATGACTTTGCAAAATGTGGAGGGAGAGGTTACTGAACCGTGGAACGTATTTTGTACATTGTTGACGTCTGCGTCTAACTTTGGTACATGATTTTATGGCGCACAAAGGGCGCCGATAATGCCACCTAACAGTCACGATGGGAAGCAGGATAAATTTGGTACTCTGCACCTTATGGACCAAAGCTACGCCTCTGGGAGCAGTCATGAATAGGACGATGGAGGCCAGAGATCGGCATTGAATGTCCTGGTTGAATAGTTTTGGAAGAACTGCAATTGTATGCTCGACTCTTCGGATCTTGACCCCTGCCTATCGATTTTGTTTTGATTGAGCGCCTGTGAATAAGCTGGTTCCCGAGACTTAGCCTTGTGGGGCTGTTGAAATGTCGAGTTTACGATTACGATTACGATTTACGAATGCACTTGTTGAATAGTTTTTACACTTTCAAAGAACGGCAAGTGAATGCCCTGATTGAATAGTGATAAGACAACCACAGAAAAGTCTTTAATGTATTTCAACGAATACAGTTTAGTACAACATATGCAAAATCAAATTTCTGGCACAAAAGCTACTACCGGGTATATGTAAATAATTGATTAGCTCACTACTCTGCATAGCCTAGAATCTATTCGCTTTTCTTTAGGGTCTACGTAGTGCGTGGAATCTACTTGTAAAGTTACAGATTTTATGCTTTCTCTAAAGTAAAGCAGTTGTCTAGAATTCAGTAACAGGACGCTTGGCGATCCAGGCTGCCACCTTTGGCACGCTCTCCACGCGCTTCTCCAGAGCCTTCAACTTCGGATAGTTATCCAGAACAGCCTCGTTGCCTCCCGCCTTGCCCCAGCCGGTGAACACGAGAAAGGCTAGATCGGCCCATGTCAGCTGTAGCGAAAAATGAAACATTTGCAGACAATTGAAAACAGCGTGAAAGCGACAAAACTCGTATGAACTCTATCTCAGATGGTCACCTTCGCTAGACTCAGAGTGCATGGGCGGAGTTTGGATTTAGTTCATGGGGGGGCTAAAGCATACCTTCACCTCCTCCTCTGCCGCGAAGCGGCACCCCCTTTAAAATGGAGGGGTCTGGGACTCTGGGGGCGATTTGAGCCCCCAGTCGGGGTCTGGGGCGAAGCCCCAGCCGCCATATGCATTTTGAGCATACTTGGTACTAATTTTGGCCTTCTGGTGAGAGGATTTGGAAGGATTTTACTGCTTAAAATGTACGTAATGGCCTTACATCGAAGACTGTACTAGTCGACTATGCAAAGCATTAATTGATTAATTGATGTACAAAGTGTGAATGTGTTTAAACAGCTGGACAGTCGACTTGAGTTTAATCGAAAATCAGCATAAACTCAATTTTTACTCAAACTCAACTGTTGACAATTGAAATTATATGGTAATTATAAGTTTACGAGAACTGTCCTCACAGAACTTGAATTTTAGTTGTTACAAAGTTATACACACTGTTATGCTCAATACTCAGTCACGCTAACAAACTAACACTATGGCCTTAGGCCTACATCAAAGACTGCGACTAGTCGACTACGCTAATGCAGTGTAGACTAAGCGTCTAGTTCCACTGTTTGCATAGGGCCTACATGAGAACCAGGTCTTCGGGGACTAAAGCAGCTGTCAGATCATATTCAATGTTCAGAAGAGCCAGTGAAAAAGGCGTTCCTGTCCCATGGTTGATCGCAACCAGTTTCTTATGCGTCGCATCGCTGAATAACTTCTCTCAGCGGTTGCTGAACCCACGGGCAACATTAGTGCTAACGGCACCATTCTGTTGTAACGAAACTAACGATGATAATAATAGACATCTTCGGTCAGTTCTTCTGAATTATATTAAAGGTAATTTCATTTTCCGTGCTTGAAAACGTTTTCATTTCGAATAACAGACCTTGCGGATTGATGTTAAGGATGTTGGCGCATTTGTCAGCGAGCGCCTTAATTGATTCCATCCTTATCGAGGTGCAATACGGTTTCAACGGATTTGGCCATGTTCATATTGTCCATGTCGAAACGGAACTTCAACTGGCCAATTAGTGTATCAAAAAGAGACAGATACAGCTGAGTAAACCAGAGTGAAGGCGCTGGTTTCTTGCGTCCATTGCTGCACTTTCTGAATCATCAATGCATTCACGTTGTCCAAATGCAGTAGCAACGAAGAAGTCTCGAAGGGATGACGCAGTTTTATCAGTCCTCCGACTTCTTGCGGCCAGAGGCGAAAATCTATACATAACTTTGGGGAAGGGACAGACTACCTACGAGGGCCGGATTTTTTTTGGAGGGGGGACAGAAGGGCTTAAGTCAAAACTTTGGGGGACAGTCCCCCTCTGTCCCCCCCCCCATTATTTACGCCACTGCTTGCGGGTGCTATGCCTTGTGTACTTGGACCAGAGTCATATGTGCAGACAGGATCTGGTAGAGATGGGATGGCTATTCCATGAGATTTGCACTATACCTTTATAGCGCATGGTCAAGTCTGTGGATTCATGGGGGGGCTTAGCCCCCCCTAGCCCCTGATAAACTCCGCCCATGTCAGAGTGTGTCCCCATTAGGCCGTTCCGGTATGTGACAATTGTGTCCAGCTACACTGTACACTGTCAGCATGCCCACATGGATTCCATATGCGAATAATGGGACACATATTGTATATGTGACCAGTACCTCGAAGGCAATGCGTTAGTACATGACGTGTACACTGTAAAGTGTCGATAAATTTATAAAGGTTCAGCGTCATTTATGGCAACGTGACAGCGTTATTTCTTTTGAAGCAAGTTCAAGCAACGACGATAAATGGCTGTGTATTCTTTCATAGCCTACTAAACTATCGCAAAGCTGATAGATGTCTTCACGTTAGCTTACTTAATTTTTATTTTATGACTCAGGAAGCTGTGATACCATCCATCTTATTGTAGTTGAAAGTATCATGGGGAATGAGGTGGGGATTGGTCCCCACCACTTTGTGGGGGGCAATGTAAGGCCCTTGATCCTACGATCACGATTATTATTGGGGGGGCCGTGGCGCATTGGATACGACTACGATTATAATGCCCCCTCGAACCCTGTTCTGTTAGTAGTTAAGTAATAAAGTAAATGTCCAATCGTTTCCCACCCTAAGAAAAAGATATTATTATTATTATTATTATAATAATGCCCCCTCGAACCTCTATAATAAGGTCCAATCTTCCACTTTAAGGAGAGGAGAGCTTGTGTTCGTGCTTACTTCATCTCCGACGAAAAAGCCGTCGCCTCCTTTGTTCGACTTGAGAATCTTCTCGAGTTTGGCGTATGCAGCCGGCAGTTGCTCCTCCGAAAATTTCTTGTTTATCTCCGCCTGAACGAAAAATAAATTCAGTTAAATCGCCTGTACTTTCCTTTCCATCTTGGGATTTGGGACAACATTGAAATTGTAAATTAAACTTTATAAATCGCTGCAAAAAAGAAGCGCTCTTTCTGCTAGCCATGAATTGCAAAGTTTATCAGTGAACAATTAGTAGGTACATAGAATAGTCACCGAAAGCGAGCTATAGGAACAAACGCAGAACCCCAACCATGTGATTTCCAACATACGACAGCAATGCTGTTAGAAGCTGAACTAAAGGTTTCAGTACCCCTCCAATCTAAAAACCAAGCCTGATACCTTTCTAGCTTCGTCCGTTTCATATAAGGCACTGAGAAACGGTTTGAGTCCATCTTCCATGCAGTCTATGATCATGTCCGCCTGAAGCTGTTCCAAGTCCGTCTTTCCAGCCAGATCTACAAATCAAGTAAAGTCCAGATACTGAGTAAGCAGTACGTTGAATTTTATGACAATCCTAACAGATCCCTCTGTAGCGTGTTGAGTAGTGAGCTGGACTGTTACCAAGAGGTCGGGATTTCAAATTCCTGCAGTGCAGACAGACTGTGGCATTTTGGGTCATGGGAGTTGATTGGTAATCGTAATCGTAAATTCTAAATTTCTAAAGCGCTACTCTAAAGCTAAGCGCAGAGCACCAGCTTATTCACGAGCGCTGCGTCGTATCAGAGGGGTTGCCGATGTCCAGTGGATGCCCGAGTCCAGTTATGCAATACAATACAACTGTATTTTGATATTGCCCTTCTGGAAAGTTCAGAAGTGCACACACGGTCATACGACAGAACATCAGATGGCGGTGAGCAACTGTGAGCGAAGAACGTGCTCAATGTCCTCACACAGTAATCGCATCATAGGAGTCTCAAATCCATACACTGCTACAAGGCCAAGCGCTCTAACCAATCGGCCAATGTGCCCCACTGTTGTCAGAGAGACCAGAAAGAGGAGACTGATCAGCTGCTAAGGTGGGTTTCTTTTGGGAAGAAAATCTTGGGCGGCTGAGGATCGGATTGATTATTAGGCTAAGGTTAGAATATACTCACCTTGTATGCTGCGTGTTCGAACCTTCTCCTTTGAGACGGTTACTGCGTAGGGACTGTGAGCAAGTCCTTCTCTTATAATTGCTCAGCACCAACGATTGATACTTTTTCAGTAAATGCGTAATTATTATATTTTCTTCATTTGAATCCATCTCGAGAACTCAAATGAGATCATCGACCACACACTCTGTTGGTGCGATATTTTGATGAAGTTTTTTAACTTTGTTATTCCAAGTTATTTAAATTTATCAATTTCTCATTGTTTTTACTTTTCAAGTTTTGCACGCAACCTTCGTCCTATAAACCTTTCTGGGAGTCAACTGTACGACGTGGGACAAAAATCAAATAGTGGTCGGTGGAATGGCCCCTTGGTCCAGAATTTCTTTTTCCAATAATGCCTAGAGGTTAGATGAACAAATCGTGGCAAAACACTTACTGTATTTTCGTGCGAGATATCTGCCAATGGCGTAGCTCTGGCAAAACATCTTCCCATCAATCTCAAGAATTGGGATCTGGCCGAAGGGTGTACCTGTACACAATGCAAGCCACAGATAATCAACACACCCTTAACCAACGCAATTCCTATAGCCCCATAAACAAAGAGGAATCTAAACAATTGTCCTAGTACTTCCTATTGGATAGCGAGACTAAGCCATATGGAATCAACGCACGATTATGAATCTCCAATATAATAATGAAATAAATGAACATGCAAACAGTACGACAACAATACAACACAATGAATTGCAATACAAGCATGCCTGCAAAGCAACGCAATGCAGTACAATTGAATGCATTGTAATATAATACAACAAAATAGTGCCTTATTATCCAATTTTTAAACAACCTGAAGTTGACAGAAATTTTTAACACCATTGAGACACATACCTGTAAAACTCGGCCTGCTAAGTTTGATTTCTAGATGACTAAGCTGGTCAAACAGGCACAGCTTACTTGTGAAACAAGAATTCAGTCTATTTACAATACATTGTATCAGTTCCTCTGCAAGGGCGCTACAAAAATGTGATGTATTAGTGACACTGACATCAATGAAGTGAGAAAGATGATCTAAAATGTTGAGGGTTGCAGCAAGAAGACTGGTAAAGGACAGGTATCCGTACCCGACCCTTGGGTACGGATCGGGTACGGATCGGGTAGGTATTTTCACGGATCGAGTCCAATAAGGGTAGGAATGGCCAGGGATGAATTGAGGCGCTGTATTGCCCTCTTGGGCTTCCCTTTTGGTATCCGTTGAACGTTACCCTAATTAAACAATTATGGAGATTTAATTTGTTCAATGTACCTATTATGACTGTGTTGTTACATTGATATGCTGTTTACGTTCTATGGAAATCAATAAACACATTGATTGATTGATTGATTGATGTACAGACCTTCACCGAAGGATCAAGAATAAAATAATCCCTCTGACTTGACGCAGCGCCAGTGAATAAGCTGGTGCTCCGAAGACGAAATAATAACTTAACTGATTAAATTTTATTCAGCGAAATATAAAAAAAATAATTAATTAATTTAATTTAAAATTAAACATTAGATCAGTTAAGATGCGATTCTCACTGGATTTCAGAGCAAGCAGAGATTCGTCCACTGGCCATTGTTCCAAGTCCACTCGTACATCTTCGTATTCCACTTCGGCGATCGCAAAAATCAGGCGAATAACCTCAGCTCTTGCACGATAGTTGAAGTAGGTCAGCTTGTAGTGCACCATAATTGAAGATTAACAGCGGATGACAGCCTACTATTCCCTGCGATAGACACAACCAATGCACACGGAATCTTTTGATAAATATACTAGATTTTCGCATCGATTAACCGGTTGAAGAGCAGTGTTGGAAGCTCCGAAGCTAGATAGCATGGGCGCCCGCAGATATTTTTGCATGAGGGGGCAAAACAAAATGGTCACGGTTAAATTTTGGCAAGAGCTTGAAAACTGCAAAACAGAAAATTAAGAACATGGGTATTTTTCATAGAAATTTTGTAAATTCTCACTAAGCGTTAAATTTCTCAGTTTCACTTTGTGCATCATTAGTATCATTAGTGCTTTAGTGCGAAGAAATTTGTTAAAACCAAAAATGTAGTAGCTAATAAACTAAATTCAATTTCCAGGGGGGAGGCAAGTGCCCCTCTTGCCCCTATGTGCGGGCGCCCATGTTTCTAGGCGTCATAGTGGACAGGTTTCGATTTCAGGCTTTATGTTTCTTAATTACAAGTATCGTCGAAGGTCCAGCCTGAAGTATCCGGCCGGATCAATCTGAACGTGAAGGACTATCCCCCTCGTGCTTTTCCCAGTCAACCATAGAACCATAGTTGGTAAATACGGTTAAAACTTAAAACTGAATCCTAAACTAAAACGTCTCTTTTCAACAACAACAAATAAAACACGCAATAACGGGACAAAAGAAACTAGAAAATAATTTCAGTCTGTTACATCTTGTACCATTTTGAAAGTAAAAACTGTATTTAAACAATTTAATTTTAATCAGCAAACGACCCCTAAGTAACTAATCTACAACAATTATTTTATTTTTTTAATCAGAAATTGAGAAATTAAAAATATTGAAATGTTTCCAATTTAAATTGTAAACATAATTAAGTCTGACTCCACATAGGCTAAGTCCATGCTGACTATAAACTAACATAATTATTAAAAACTAAACTTTTTGAGTATAGAGTGTAGACTAGCTTACTTTATTAAAACTGGTAGGCCTACTTACATTTCTTACTTATATAAAACTTGATATGGGTCTGTGTCAGTTTATCAGAATCTCCCTGTAGGTTAGGCTTTCGATAAAGACAACATTTCAAAATATTTTGATCGCAGAAACAAATAATTTTTCTCAAATTTTATTTCTGGTACTCAGCTAACTTGAACAAATCATGTAATTACCTGCTATTGAAAGAATATTTAGACTGGATTTAAAATATATTCACAATTATATGCATTAAAAAAATAATACCTGCAGTCCTGTGCATTTTTATCCCCATTTTAATTTCACAATTGGGAGATTGAAATTGTAATCCCATATATTTTGTCGTCATTTTCAGAAATCAGCAACGTTTTAGGATCGAATAGTCCTAGGACGGATACTGTGATAACGCCAGGATTGCAAGGCTAAACCATAAAATTTAGCATTTTGCTTAGCCTACTGGTAAGAATCGCTATGGGGAAGGCCTGATGGCGCGTTGGATAGCACATGGCGTTCCCTCTGGAGAGCCCCTGTCTCTGAGTTCCGAGACCTCTCTATACTCGGATATGTCTTCTGACTATCTAGGCTGACTATTAGTCGACAAGGATGGCTCTCGGCAGGCGACCTTTTCTGTTGCAGCATGCAGGGTCTTACAATACGGAGCTATCTCTCTTCGAAATGCAAAGTCTCTTCTGACCTCGATCTCGACTAAAGCTCACCTTTTTCCAGTAGACTCATTTCTTCCGTGAAAGCTATAATTGGGTCTGTGTCTTCTCGAACTCCCTTCTTAGCTTTCGACCGGACACACCGGAAATGTTTCTCGCACAAAATGTTTTTTAGCAGCAACCATCAGCTAACTTGAACACCATAGCGCCGCTATTGAAGTCTTCAGACTGGATTTAGATTAGAACACAATTTATGTAGGGTAGAGTGTCTTGCATTGGGTAAATTTTTACATTTTAATGCATATAATTGCTGCTATTTGTAATACATATAGTTTGTTGTCATTTTCCGAAACAGCAACGTTTTAGGATCGAATAATATATACTGCAACAATATTGCAAGAATACACCATAAAAGTTTAGCATTTTGCTTACTGGTTATCGTCCCAATGCATGCCACTATGGCCTGCATTGGGACACTGCGTGGGGAGCATTGGATCAAGCAACTGATCTTGTTCTAATCATATTCAATAGAGTGCAACAGATCATATTGCAGTTGAAGATGATATTCTGTTTCACAAAATATACAGTAAATTATTATTATTTTGTCCCTAGGCACCTCAGATCCACCACGAATTAAAACTTATTATTGGTAGGGGAGCGTGTCCAGCATTTGGTCAATTTTTTCATTTTAATGCATAAAATTGGTGTTAGTTGTAGTATATATATTTTGTTGTTGCATAATATGCCTCTACTGAGGTCATAAAATATACAGTAATACTATTGAGTTTAATTTTCTGTGAATGGCCTGCGTTGGAACAGTCCCAATGCAGGATATCAATGGATGGTGACCTATTTTTCAGATAATACAAAAAGTAATATGCGTATGACCTCCAGATTTCACCATATGCTTCGCAATATACTGTCCTAAATAGTTCACGGAAAGCTTAGGCTAAATTAGCACCAGATATTTAATGCATTGACCGAGACTGTATGAGTGAAAAATTTCTTTTTAGTCTTTTTTTAGCCTGAAAATGGAGATTTGCAGTATCTCTGTCAAAAGCTTTTTAATTCGCGGCATAAGACGCTTGATCATTCTCCACATGAAAAATACGTTCACTGAGCGACGCCACACGCGATAATATTATATAACCACGGCTTAGATACCACCAATGACCCAATGCAGGACATTCTCCCCTAAATAACTGATTTAGAATACGATTAAGAGGAAGAAGAGCAGTCCCTTTAAAGCTAGCAGTCCTTAAGCTTGCCTTGGGGCAGCCTTGATATGAAGTGTTAGCGACTTCATTTTTTAGCCTCGGCATATGAGGACGGGTGACCAGTCCTCTCTCTCGCCGTCCCATCTTCCCACCGACAGTGTGCGATCAGTGTACTAATTATAGCTGAGTTTGCTAGCGGCGTAGGTAAACCAGGAATCTCGAACCAAATTTCTGCCCTGGAGGGATTAGAACCCCGACCTCTCGATTGACAGTCCAGCACGCTAACCACTACACTATCACGCACATCTTTGTACTGTCATGTTGCCAAGACATGAAACCTCAAGACCAAGACTAAGACCAAGACTTTGAACCTCTGGACCAAGACCGAAACCAAGACTTTGAAAACCACAAACATACCCAGACTTCTATTCCTTTCTAAAAAAATCAAGTCTGTCTACCCGCTATATGCTATATATGTTAATGAAAATATGATTCTTTTATTTTATTCAAGAGAAACAACTCTAAATGCAGAATACAGACAATCCAGAATTGGTACTTACAAAGTCCTTCACGCGAAATATTGTTCCAAATCCTGTAGCACTTTAGAAAATCAGCCTCTTATATGAAACGCCCTTGAGTGTATTTTTGAACCTTTGGACCCGATATCTCGGCTGTCTGGTCTATACATTATATTGCTGTCTGACCTATCATTTCAGCCTCAGTGTGTATGCATGATATCCGCCAGGCCTGAACATTGGCCTTGAGGTCGGTGTTTTCTACGCGCACGAGACTAATGTATATGACGATTCACCATAGAACAAAAAGAGCATTATTAAGGTAACGTTTATAGTCATGGGTACGAGGCCATCTAGCGATTCCTTAAATTAGTCTCGGCATATACCTGGCGCTGGGTGGCCAGTCCTCCCCTCGCCGTCTCATCGGTCCCACCTCAGTGTACGGTCAGTGTAGAAATAAATGCTGGCTAAAAGACGATGGATTTACATCTTGAATCCAGATCAGGACCCTGGCAGGGATTTCAAATCTAGACCTCTCCTCTGACAGTCCAGCAGGCTAACCACGACATGTATCGAGTATTTCACTTAAGCAAATCTGAATGCGTCTATAGTGAAACTGTGAGAGTGCTCCAGTTCGATCTCTCGGATGAAGCTACTGCGCATTAAGGTCAAAGATCGATAGTAGTTTCTCTTAAACGATACTGATAACAAAGACCAGAGTCGCTCCTGCTTCGTCCAGGCTTCGTGAAACTGGCATTGCCTGGAATTGGCACGCGCTCTAGCGGAGTTCATGTGTTCAAGGTGTTATGGAATATAGACAGTCAGCTTATGTCAATGAGTAATCCTGAAGGCACAATACGACTTCACATACGGGTGAAAATGAAACAATCCAGTTGGAGTAGAATTAGAAAGAGTCATGATGCAAGCAACGACCCTGTGAAATTGTTCTGAAAACTGACACTTGCTTGAAATTGAATATGTATAGGTCTGAAAGTGACTACCATTCCAAGTATCGTATCGTATAAAATGTGGTCTCATCTCTACAAGAAGTGTTACCCGTTCGTCGTACAACGGGCCAAAATGACGAATGCAGATCTTATTGACGGTTAAGAGCTGAATGAAAATGTGTGCAGAGCTCCAAAAGGAATTTAAGACAGAAAGAGAGACAGACAGACAGAGGGAGGTAGAGAAAGAGACAGACATACAGATGACAGACAGACGGAACAGAACCCCTAGGAAACCTCAGCGGCAGCCATTGGCGTGAAGAGTTGACGACCTCATTTTCTTGGTCTTGGCGTATGAGGGTAATTGGCTCGTCAACACTATTAGCCGAATGTTCTTCCCACTGATAGTGTTCAAGCGATGTGTTCTGTGCTGCTGCTGCTGCTGCTACTGCTGCTGCTGCTGAGCTACTTAGGGGCTCTGGTGTTGAATAAATCTCCAAACTTTTATATCCTGTCGGGGATTTGAACACCGGAGCTATAGGCCGTTGGGATCGTCCATAAGTGACTGCTAAGAGAGACGGGAGAGGTCTCTGACTCGTGGAGAAGGGAAGGGTAGTATTTTGTCTATTGCTGACATCTGCATCTAACTTCGGTACATGCTTTTATGTCAGCCTATGCCGTAAGCACAAACATCGTTCAGGTTACAACATCAGTCTATGCAGCGTCGGATCTTGTATTCACAGAGTAGGATGAGGCATTATCAAAAATACCAACCGGTGGCACAGTCAAAAGGGTCATAATAAATAGGGTCGCCCAGCCTTAGTACTAAGGCCTGTATCTCGTGTATTATTTCAAAACATCTACTAAATACATAATTATATTCTCCATTATATAGGCCTACCTTATTGGTTACCTCGTTCGTTGCAATTAACACTGCCACTAGCCTAATTCCTTTAGTTACTAACTGTTAGACAGAGAATATTTGCTATCGCACTACTACTACTACCACCACCACCACCACCAAACCACCACCACCACCATCACCACCACCACCACCTGAACCAGGCATTGTTTTGACCACACCACCACCACCACCACCACCACCACCACCACCATCACCACCACCGTTATTACCACCACCACCACCACCACCACCACCACCACCACCACCACCACCACCACCACCACCACCACTACTACTACTACTACTATTATTATTTTACAAAATCTAATACCGATTCCTAATCTTCCCCTCGCAACCGTTTAAACTTAAAAACCACCCACCTTAGCCTTCTGCCTGACCATTATTTTGGATCTTAACTGTTGCCTATCGATTCTGTTTTTATTAAGCGCCTGTGAATAGGCTGGTTCCCGCGACTTATTATGGGTGCTTAGATATTTTCGAGAAGATTACGTTTACGATGGCGCATTAAGGACGCCGTTAATACACGTAACATTCACGATAGAAAGCAGGAGAAATTTGGTACTCTCCACCTTCATCATCAAATTCACGTCTCTGGAAACACTCATGAACGTACAATGTCATGAGAGGCCATCGTCAGACGTTATACAATGATGTTAAATATGTATTCAAAGGTTTTTTCAAAAGAAACCAAGGGGACCAATAGAAGCCTGTGTTTTTTAACTTTCACTGTCCTAGAGTTGCCTTTAGAGATTATTCAGGCTACTTAACCCTAGTGCCTTCCACCGCAGGATGAGGAAGTAGGATTTTTTGTGTGCACTAACCCACATTAAGTAAGTTTACCCTTCTTTCCATTTCAACCATTTTCTTTCAGCCTACATTTGCTGTTTCACACTGCATCGATCGTAAAACCAGAGAACTGCAATTGAATGCCCTAGTTTAATAGCTTTGGCATACTCAAAGAACGGCAGTTGAATGCCTGACTCTTCGGAGCTTGACCCCTGCGTATTAATTTTGTTTTGATTGAGCGCCTGTGAATAAGCTGGTTTCCGCGACTTAGCTTTTGTGGAGCTGTAGAAATCTCGAGTTTACGATTACGATTACGATTTACGAATGTACTTGTTGAATAGTTTTGACACTTTCAAGCAACGGCAATTGAACACCCTGTTGAATAGTGATAAGACAACCACAGAAATGACTTTAGTGTATTTCAACGACTACAGTTTAGTACAACATTATGCAAATGTCGAATTTCTGGCACAAAACATACTATAAAATTGAGTAAATTATTGATTAGTTCACTACCTCTGCCTAGCCTAGAATCTACTCGCTTTTCTTTATAGTCTACGTAGTGCGTGGAATCTACTTGTAAAGTTACACATTTCATGCTTTCTCTAAAGTGAGACAGTTATCTAGAGTTCGGTGACAGGACGCTTGGCGATCCAGGCCGCCACCTTTGGCACGCTCTCCACGCGTTTCTCCAGAGCCTTCAACTTCGGATACTTGTCCAGAACAGCCTCGTTGCCGCCCACCTTCCCCCAGGAGGTGAACGAGTGAAAGGCTAGATCGGCCCATGTCAGCTGTACAGAAAAAGAAACATTTACAGACAATGGAAACTCATATGCGACAAAACTCAGATAGTCACTCTTCGCTAGATGGTCACAGTTGTCCGCATTAGTCCGTATCTGGCCACTGGTGGCCCGCTACACTTTCAGCATGCCCACTTGGATCCCATATGGGACACATATTCAGTATATAATATACCACGCAGTCGATCGAGTCGGTGATACGATTGATTAGGATCTGCGGACGACCGACTCGATCAACTTTGTCGACTGCCTCGTCGACTTGATCGACTTGACAAAATTAGAAGATAATTATTCAAACTTCTGAGCGAATAGACTCCAGCCGGAACTACGACAACTTACTAACCAATTCTACGAACTCACCAACGCTGGACCTCTTGCAATCTCTCTGCAAGTTATTCAGTCAAAACCGAGATCGATTATTCTCGTCTGACTGTTACAGTAGTGGATGTGCCTTGTTACCTGGCTGCCAGTTCTCTTATAACTTCTGTCATCGATTAATATAGCAAGCAGAAGGTTCTCAGCATGTCTAAAGAAGGCATTCCTTTATACTATTGGATCAACAAGCTCCAACATATCTTTCGACAAGTATCTTGAATATGCAATCATTCGATGAAGTTGGCGAGAACCTTCTGTGATGGTTTTGCAGATGCAAAACGGAAACGCAGAATTTTGGAAGCAGCTGTAAGCAATCTTGAATGAACTATTGGACCTGGTTATCCATTAGCAATATTATTTCATCAGGGCACTTCCCAGCAGCTTTACCCCCACAGTTCTTCAGCAGCATGCGCCACCTATTCTGCTATATCAGCTACTGCTGGATCCTCTCATTCATTCATTCATTCATTCATTCATTCATTTCGAAGACTTAGCGCCCATTCAAGAAACCTACTCAGGAGCTCTACCAGCCTCCCAGCCAAGCCGCGCCTGTATTGTTTTCTCGGGTTGTTATGACCACGAACGAACAGGCAGAACGTCATCATGTCCGCACATGTCGAGAGCACCGTTTGATGCAATTCTGAAGGAAAGCCAAATACTGGACAACTAGTAAATGGTTTGTCTTGTTTTCGGCTTCTTGGTTGCCATTCTTGCAGTCGACCTTTAATTCATTTATTTATTCATTCATTACAGAGATTTAAATAGCACCCTTCATGACTACTATTCAGAAGTGCTCCCGACCCCATCACGGCTAGAAAGGACAGCTTTGAGGTTAGAATAGAACGTATCAGAACGGACTCTGGAGAGCAAATGCAGCAACAAGAGGAGCCCGTCCAGACCGATGGATCAACGACTGAGAAGCAGCGGCTCTGCCTATTAGATGTACTGGCAAAGGAGACAAGGAGCACACTCAGCTCAGTTGAGCGGAGGCAGCAACGGCCGGAGACATCCAGGGTATGGCAGCAGAGCTCGCCAAGGTAGACACAGGCATGGCCCAGCAAGCACCGCCAGACCAAAGCAGCGATCCTGTACGCCATTCATTGCTGGAGGGGGAGCCAGTGCAGCACGTCCAGCATATAGCCAGAGACGTGACCGAATCTTGGGATGCGTTTAAGTCTTCAATGTACTAACAAAGAAATAGTCATAATAAAATCACAGCAGTGAAAAACATAACATTATAAGTTTAACAAAATTCAAGACGTTAGTGCAAAATGTAGGCATTCCTGGTTTTTTGGGTGGCCTTGGGGCACCTCAAGACGTGCATCAAATCCAATATTATTTTACCCCCAGGCCACTGTGCACAGTACACAACTTTTGCATCCCCTGCCGATTCTGAAATGTTAACTTCATTTTTTCACTCCACCCTACGGTGTATTCTTGCATACTTAGCTATCGCAATGCTGATAGATGTTATTGTTCTATGTTTCATGAATGGGTGACGCTGCTGTTGCAAGTATCATAGGGAAGAGTTACGCCCTCGGGTATTACGACTACGATTATAATGCTCTCTCGAAATACAATAATAAGATCCAATCTTCCACCCTAAGAAGAGGACTGAATGCGTTCGTGCTTACTTCATCTCCGACGAAAAAGCCGTCGCCTCCTTTGTTCGACTTCAGAATCTTCTCGAGTTTGGCGTATGCAGCCGGCAGTTGCTCCTCCGAATATTTCTTGTTTATCTCCGCCTGAACGAAAAATCAATTCAAATAAATCACACACTTTCCTATCCATCTTACATGACCTACATGGAAATTGTTAATGAAACTGTAAATATAAAAAACGTTAAAATGACAGCTTTTTGTTGACAGTCTGGCACGCAAAACTTTAATTAAATAATGATTTATTCATGAGTATATACTTCATAATGTCAAATAGCGGTTAGCAATTGGCTCAATTCATGATATACTTACTTAGATCTTTGCTATTTGAGACAGCTTTGAAAGTAGAATGAAACTTTATAGAGCGCCGCTCAATCACAAAGCCAAGCATGCGCTTTTTTAGCCATTCATTTCAAAGTTTATCAATGAACAATCAGTGGTGCTTAACTGGAAGAGTCACCGATAGCGAGCTAAAGGAACAATGCAGCAACCCAATCACACGATTCCACATAAGACAGCAACGCTGCTAGAAGCTGAACTAAAGCTCATGTACCCCTCCCCATCTAAAAACCCAAGCAGCGATACTTTTTTCGCTTCGTCTGTTTCCCTAAAGTTTGAAAGAAACGGTTTGAGTCCATCTTCCATGCAGTCTATGATCATGTCCGCCTGAAGCTGGTCCAAGTCCGTCTTTCCAGCCAGATCTACAAATCAAGTAAAGTTAGGGTATACTGAATTAGCAGTACGTTGAATATCTTGACAATCCTAAAGGATCCATCTGTAGCATGTTGAGTAGTGAGCTGGACTGTTACCAAGAGGTTGTGAACTAAAATCTCTGGAATGGTACACAGATTGTGGACCTTGGGTCAACGGTAGTTGATTGGTAATCGCAATCGTATACTCTAAATTTGTAAAGCGCTACTCTAAAGCTAAGCGCAGAGCACCAGCTTATTCACGAGCGCTACGTCGTATCATAGTGTTCGATGTCCAGTGGGAGTTCGAGTCCGGTTATATGCAATACAATACAGCTGTATTTTGGTTTTGCCCTTTCTCCAAACTTCAGAAGTGCACACACGGTCTGTGACAATCATACGACAGAACATCGATGGCGCTGAGCAACTGTGAGCGAAGAACTTGCTCAATGTCCTCACACAGTAATCGCATCATTGGAGTCTCAAACCCGTTTGGCGTATACAAGGCCAAGCGCTCTAACCAATCGGTCACCGTGCCCCACGGCATGAACGAAAATTCAATTCAACTACAGGCTTTAATATTCCTAAATATCTTGTGGATATTAGACAATTTTGAATATTGTAAATGAAACGTAAATATTCGTTGCCAGTGAGAAGCACTTTTTCCTGCTGGTTATTCACTTATTTAAGACTACTCAGTGAACATGTCATGTGGTGCTAAGCTGGAACGCTAGCCAAATCGGAGTTTCACCCGAGGTAGCGCATGAAAAAAAGCGACCATGAACCAGATGCCCGGGAATCCATATTATAGAGCCAAAGGTGGACGAATCTCACATAAGTCCAGCTAATTCTGTCAGAAGCTGAAAACACTTCTGCTCATACCCGCTGCAAAACGATTGTGATGTATAACAACGTACTTTGTGATCGCTTCGTCCATTAGGGCAAAGTGAGAAAGAAATAATAGTGTAGTCCATGTTCCAAGCCGAGCTGCGTGATCATGATCCGACCTGAATCTGTTCTGTCTGTCCGTCTGTCCTGCCTGTCTCTGCAAATCACACACACACTTAGTCTTTGCTCAGTTAGCCGTACGTCTGATACATATCTTGACAGTATCCCAAAGGCGCCTAATCACTCAGCATAGTAATGCCAGTATTAGTGAATTTGGATCCATGTTACCAACTTGTTGTGAACTATCAAATAAGGTCTGGCCTTACCAGACAGAGTTGTTGACTGATAAGGAATCAACGGTTGATGATTGGTTCTCTTAATCGGTTGTTCAATATCTTTGTAAATCGTCTACTCATAAATAACTAATAGCTACCAATTGCTCATTGTCACCAGCGTTACAAGTATCATAGTGCGTCCTTCGTCCAGTGGGATCTTTCTGAGATCCGGTGTATACAATAATGGGGCAAAATTCAAATGTCACTTCCGTAGAATTGTGGTTTTGTTCTAGAATTTCTAGAACAGCTGCTAAACAAAAAACAATTCTCATAACGCTGCGCAGGTTAGATCGAACAAATTCGTAAATGTCCTAAAACACTTACTCGAATATCCGAGCTCGATATCTGCCAATGGCATTGCTCTGGGCAGAAAGATGCTGTAGATCAATCTGCTAGGGTGGGTTTCGTTGGGTTAAGAAATATCATGGACGGAGTATAGCAATCAGTGGATAACCAGGGCAAGGTGAGAGTTCTCAAATACCCGGTAGTACGCTGAAAGTAGCTGCGTGTTCGAGCCCCCTCCTTTGAGACGGTTACTGCGTAGGTACAGTGAGCAAGTCCTTCACTTATAATTTCCCAGCGCCAACGATTGATACTTTTTTAGTATACCCAGGGGCGCCTAATAAAAGGCCTAGTTAATAATGTTTCTTATCATTTGCATCAATCTCGCGAACTTGTTGTCTATCAAATCAGGTCATCGACCACACACTCTGTTGATGCGATATTTTGATGATTTTTTCACTTTTCATCGATTTTCAAGACCTTTTTAAATCCTTACTCCAATTATTAACACTTACCAATTTCTCATTGTTTTTTACGTTACAAGTTTCTTATGCAAACTTCGTCCTACAATCATCTTTCTGGGGTCATCTGTATGACGTGAGGCAAACTTCAAATGTTGGTCCGTAGAATTGGCCCCATGTTCTAGAATTTCTATTTCTCATAATGCTGCGAGGTAAGAGGAACAAATCGTGGCAAAACACTTACTGAATTTCCGAGCGAGATATCTACCAATGGCGTAACTCTGGCAAAACATCTTCCCATCAATCTCAAGAATTGGTAGCTGACCGAATGGCGTACCTTTACACAATGCAAGCAACAGGTAATCAACACAACCGTAGCCAACGCAAGTCCTCTAGCCCCATCAAAAATGAGGAAACTAAACAATTCTCCTATTATCTCGTGAATATGCTGGTGATCCGCCATTAACTTTAGAGAAGACGAAATAAAGAAGTTAACTGATTGAATTTAATTCGGCGAAATATCATTTAATTTTGAATTAATTTAAAATAAAACATAAGATCAGTAAAGATGCGATGCTCACTTGGCTTCAGAGCTGGCCACGTCCCATCTCTTTCAATTCGTACATCTTCGTATTCCACTGCGGCGATCGCAAAAATCAGGCGAATAACCTCAGCTCTTGCACGATAGTTGAAGTAGGTCAGCTTGTAGTGCACCATAATTGTAGATTAACAACGGATAACAGTAGTCTAATATTCCCTGCAACAAACACAACCAATGCACACGGAAACTTTGATATAATATATACTAGATTTTAGTGTCAGAAGCTTGGAAGCTAGATAGTGGACTTGTTTTGTCTAGATTTTATGTTTGATCATCCAAAGTCCACCGCAAGGTCCAAATTTCAAGACTGGTTTAATTGCATGGGCTTACATTAGCCAGAGCCGTCACCAGAACGCCCAAGCATCATCATATCACTCCCATCCTCAAATCACTCCACTGGTTAAAAATCCCAGAGCGAATTCACTTCAAAGCCCTATCACTAACCTACAACTCTCTACAATACTCCCAGCCCAGATATCTTCGCGACCTCTCACCATCCAGCCAATCCGCTCTACCAGATCTTCATCCGTTCTCACTCTCTCTCGACCTCCTGTCACTACTCATCTGAAGTTCTCCAACCGAGCAATATCCAACACTGCACCACGTCTCTGGAACGACCTAGCTCCTGAATTCCGCACTTTTTCGGTTCCTCAACCATCATCTCCAGTTACTCACCATCATCCACATCAGGCTTCTCTATCCATCACCGCCAAGGCTTTCCACTCGAAACTAAAGTCTCTCCTCTTCAAGAACTCTTACCTCGACTCAACTGATCATCTACCAACTCTCGACCTAAACCACACCCACCTTAGCAGCTATACTCTGACCTCTCTGATCCTCTGGAAACCGGACTCGGACCGCCTTCGGACTACTCTCTCGGATAACCCTTCTGACTAGACGCAGCGCTCGTGAATAATCTGGTGCCTTGCGCTTGGCTTTCGAGTGGCGCTTTAGAAGTTTGGAGATTACGATTACGATTACGATTACAGCACTGTAGGCCTGCCAGAATTTTGGGTCTACTTGTCAGTCAGCCATAATTTTTATGTGTTGTCGGCCGAGAGAAGGGACTACTTGTCGCTTTCTTGTTCAGGCGGAAAATTATCTTTTACGTAGTACCGTGATTATTGATTTTTGCGTCCATGCTATGTTGTTTAGGCCGAAAAGAATTGGAAGCCGGATGTAGAGCACAGGCGTCGAAAATATAATTTTATGGATAACTTTGTTCATAATCATCCTATCAGGGCCGCATTAAGGCTAGTGCGGGCCCGGTGCTGTGATAATGTTATTACCTTCCACAGGCCCCTCTGACAACCACCGGTCCACCAAGCACATATAACATGCTTACTAGTGAGTATTAACTGCCTAAAGACACGATGCACAATTAACTTTACATTACTTCCTGTACAGTGTACACGCAATGATTAGTGTCGGGCAAATTACAATGAGTAATTAAGTTAATTGTGACTTAGTATTTATTTACGTTAAATAACTATATGTAATTAAATTAATTATTATTTTGTATTTATTTATGTTGCAGCATTTTCGCTAGATTTAACAGTTAGTTAATAACAAGCACATTAGAAATGTCTTCACTTCCGAAAATGCAGGCCCCTTAAAACTGCGGGCCCGGGTGTTGCAGCACCCTTAGCACCCCCCTTAATGCGGCCCTGCATCCTATATTCATAGTAAGAAACACCCTAAAGGCGAAGACTATTCTACAATATTGCTGCGAATTTACTGCACAAAACATCCTTTTTCTGCACGGATATCCTCCTTCCTGCATGCCCATGTAGGACTTATGTTCACAGGTTGGACCCATAATTATTTGGACCTATCTGGGTTTCACGAGGGATGGGTTTCTCCCTACGGGCTTTGATAATGGATAGTGTTGTTGTGGGGGCCGCAGGTTAATTATAGTATTCACATGGTTACTTATGGCCGATTGCATTCCTATAATGATGATGATGGCTAGCAACCTTAGCTACACCATTGCCGTTTTCAGGTAGCGCCATTCCAAAGCATGGATAAAGGAGGAGAAGTTATGAATAGGACGATGGCCTCCTTGCACATTATACATGATATTAGATATGTATTCGAAGGGTTTCCCAGTAGAAACCAGTGGTTTCTTAACTTTCGCTGTTTTACAGTATCCTTTACGGATTGTCCAGGCTACTTGACCCTAGTGCCTTCCATTGCAGAATGAGAAGGTATCATTTTTCTCTGCACTAGGCCACTTTAGGAAGTTTACCCTTCTTTCCATTTCAACCATTTTCTTTCAGCTTACCTATTCTGTTTCACACTGCTTCGATCGTAAAGCCTGAGCACTGCAATTGAATGTCCTGGTTGAATAGTTTTGGCAAAGTCAAAGAACGGCAATTGAATGCCTGCCTCTTCTGATCTTGACCTCGGCCTATCGATGTTGTTTTTATTGAGTGCCTGTGAATAAGCTGGTTCCCGCGACTTTAGCTTTTGTGGGGCTGTAGAAATGTCGAGTTTACGATTACGATAACGATTTACGAATGCCCTTGTTGAATGGTTTTGACACTTTTAAGGAACGGCAATTAAATGCTCTGGTTGAATAGTAGTAAGAAAGCCACAGAAATATCTCTAATGTATTTCAACAACTACAGTTCAGTGCAACAGGCGCAAATGTCGAATTTCTGGCACAAAAGATACCACTCGTATTATGTAAATAATTGATTAGTTCACTACCTCTGCCTAACCTATAATCTACTTGCTTTTCTTTATGGTATACGTAGTGGGTGAAATTTAAGGTAACAAATTTCATGCTTTCTCAATAGTGAGGAAGTTGTCTAGTATTCGGTAACAGGACGCTTGGCGATCCAGGCCGCCACCTTCGGCACGCTCTCCACGCGTTTCTCCAGAGCCTTCAGCTTCGGATAGTTGTCCAGAACAGCTTCAATGCCTCCAGCCTTCGCCCAGGAGACGAAAACGTGAAAGGCTAGATCGGCCCATGTCAGCTGTACAGAAAAAGAAACATTTGCAGACAATGGAAATAGCGTGAAAGCGACAAAACTCGTAAATGATCTCTATCTCAGATGGTCACCTTCGCTAGACCCACAGTGGGTCCACATTAAGCCGTTTGTGACAAGCTATATGCTATCAGCATGCCCACATGCATGATCCCATATAGTGTGTGTGTTTCCTTTTTAACGACTAGCTGTGTGGTAACAAAGAATCGCCCTCTTATCCTCCTTTAAGGCTTGGGATTCAGTCAATCCCGAGGATCAATATTATACCCCGTAATCGATCGAGTCAAGTGCTACGATCGACATGGATCTTCCGAAGATGGATTCGATCAACTTTGTCGACTGGTGGAGCTCTCGTCGACTCGATCGACTTGACAACTAGTAGAAGATATTCAGGCCTCTTGGCGATTAGACTGCAATCAACTACGGCAACTAACTAACTAATTCTACGAACTCACAAATGCTGCACCTCTTGCAATCTTTTACCTCAAGTTATTCAGTCAAAACGAGAACGATCATCCCGCAAATCGTTTTCCGATTCCTCATCTTCCCCATGCCTCTTTTAGTGCTCCAATATTCTAGGCATCATTCGGCATAGCCGTCTGCTTCCTGCTTGCCCGCCGACCTTAACTGTCTGTCGATTTTGTTTTGACTGAGCTCTTGTGAATAACCTGGTTCTTGCGACGTAGCTGCTTTGGGCTCTGTAGACATCTCGTTCCAACCGTACGCCCACCTTTGTAGTGAAACGATGGTCGCCACTCACCACCACATTTTGACCCAGTGCAGATATATGTTTTGGGACACGATAGCGTCATTTTGGTTTTAAGCAAGTTCACGCAGCCACAATTAAAGACGGTGTATTCTTGTATACTTATCAATCCCATCCTGATAGATGCCTTGACGTTAGCTTACTTACTTATTGTTCTATGTTGCATTAAATGGTGACTCTGTTGTTGAAAGTTTCATGGTGAAGGAGGTGGAAATTGTTCACAACCACTGTGTGGGGCAAAGAAACGCCCTCTAACTGGGTACTACATGTACGATTACGAACATAATATCCGCTCGAGACGAAATGATAAGGCCCTAACATCCACTCATTAGAAGAGGACTGAATGAGTTCGTACTTACGTTATCTCCGACGAAAAAGCCGTCGCCTCCTTTGTTTGACTTGAGAATCTTTTCGAGACTAGCGTATGCAGCCGGCAGTTGCTCCTCCGAATATTTCTTTCTCATCTCCGCCTGAACGAGAAATAAATTCAATTAAATCACACATACTTTCTTTTACGTCTTGAGATGTGGGAAAATATTGAAATTGTCAGAGTATTCGGACACATTATAGCGCGTCGCCAAAAAGACAAAGCAGGCAGCGACGCAGTTTGAGCCAGCCATTAATTTCAAAGTTCATCAGTAAACTATCGGTGTCCATTGACATTCACATTTACAGCAAGGTAGTGTCGGGAAACCGGGGGTCTTCTCTCAATTCGTCTTCCTTGCTGAGTGGTTCAAGGCTCTACCAGGATGCCGAAACCCCAGGCCTCAACAAAGGGAGTCCGGTCCGACTCTCGTGGTCTATCGAGAGGTTTGAATGATCAACAGCGACACACTCACACACGTCGAACACCGCTTTTCTCATAGACGATTGACAGAATCACATCAACAGGCAACATCGAGAGTAAACTGCTCAGCTGCTTCCCCGTCGTGTCATCGAGCAGCCTTCTAGCAACTGGATCTCGGATGGCTGGTCCGTAGATCGGCGGCAGGTCTTCTTCAGATCCACCGAGACTGCTAGGCCGATGCAAATAGCTCGAGGCCGAATCTCCAGGCGGTCTTCTCCAGACTGACTGTCCCATGGCCAACCCCTGCCTTATATACCTATCAGAGGTGCAGAAAACCCCGGTGCCCCAACACCTTTTCCATGCGGTGCAACTAGAAATAGCACCGGTGCAATATCTCAAAGGGCACCGGTGCAATCTTACCAGCCGGTGCTACCTACTCACCACAGAGGATATCTGAAATCGGCACCGGTGCAGTTTTACCAGCAGGTGCTATATGTAACTCACAGGACATTTCCTAAAATGGCACCGGTGCAGTTTTACCAGCAGGTGCTATATGTAACTCACAGGACATTTCCTAAAATGGCACCGGTGCAGTTTTACCAGCAGGTGCTATATGTAACTCACAGGACATTTCCTAAAATGGCACCGGTGCAGTTTTACCAGCAGGTGCTATATGTAACTCACAGGACATTTCCTAAAATGGCACCGGTGCAGTTTTACCAGCAGGTGCTATATGTAACTCACAGGACATTTCCTAAAATGGCACCGGTGCAGTTTTACCAGCAGGTGCTATATGTAACTCACAGGACATTTCCTAAAATGGCACCGGTGCAGTTTGCAGCTCTCTCGGTGTCAATATCAACAGGTGTGATAAAAAAAATCGCACCAACACAATTATCAAACATCGGTGCCCCATAGAGTACCAAATCATCTAATTATGAATTTCGCAACAGTAGCCTACAAACTGGTGTCAATGTGACGGGATACATTGGCACAGCCTGGTATGGTGGTACAGTCAATGAGGATATTTACGTTGGCGATTATAACCTGTAAATCTTTACCTTAGCCTAAATGGCGTCAAAGCCATTAATAGCAACGTTCATTATACTAAACAATTAGTGTTTATATAACTAAGAGAGTCACCGATGGCGATCTAGGAACAAAAGCAGAACCCATCCACATAATTTGCCACATAGGACAGCAATGCTGTTGGAAGCTGAACTAAAGGTTTCTGCTCCCCCCCCTAAAAACCAAGCATAATACTTTTTTCGTTTCGTCTTTTTCATATATGCTAGGGAGAAACGGTTTGAGTCCATCTTCTATGCAATCTATGATCATGTCCGCCTGAAGCTGGTCCAAGTCCGTCTTTCCAGCCAGATCTTCAAAACAAGCAAAGTACAGATACTGAGTAAGCAACACGTTGAATTTCATGGCAATCCTAAGATCTAAGACTAAAGGCTTTATCCTAATCTGTACTAGTCTGTAGCTGGTTGATGAGTGAGCTGGACTCCTCCCAAGAGGTTGGGAGTTCAAATTCCTGCAAGGGCAGACAGATTTTGGTATGAGAGTCACTGGAGTTGTTTTGCAATCGTTATCGTAAAATCCAAATTTCTAAAGATTGATACTTTTTCGGTACACAGTAACGCTTATTAAAATGCGTAATTGTAATATTTTCCTTCAGTTGAATCCATCTCGCGAACTTGTCTATCAAATGAAATCATCGACACACACTCTGTTGGTGGAATATTTTGATGGTTTTTTTTAAAACTTTTCAGCTATTTCCATGACCTCTTTTAATTCTTAATGCAATTTTTTAAATTTATCAATTTCTCATTGTTTTTTACTTTACAAGTTTCGTACGCAACCTCATCCTACGACCTTTCTGGGAGTCAGCTGTATGACGTGGGGCAAAAAGTAAAATGTTGGTCCGTGAAATGGCCCCTTGGTCATGAATTTCTTTTTCTGATGATGCTGCGAAGTCAGATGAACAAATCGTCGGAAAACACTTACTGTATTTCCGAGCGAGATATCTGCCAATGGCGTGGCTCTGGCAAAACATCTTCCCATCAATCTCAAGAATTGGTATCTGACCGAAGGGTGTACCTAAACAATGCAAGCCACATGTAATCAACACACCCTTAACCAACGCAATTCCTATAGCCCATAAACAAAGAGGAATCTAACAAAGTCTTCTATTATTTCCTACTGAATAGCGAGACAAAACCATATGGATTCAACACACGATTACGAATTTCAAATACAATGCAATGCAGTACAGTACAATACAGTACAATACAATGCATTGCAATATAATGCAATAAAATAGTGCATAATTATCCAATTTGAAAACAACATAAAATTGACAGCAATTTTATAGCACCCCTGACACACATATAGTTACCTCTAAAACTAGGCCTGCTAAGTTTGATTTCTAGATGACTAAGGTGGTCAAACAGGCGCAACTTTCTTGTGACTACAAGAATTCAGTCTATTTACAATACATTGTATAAGTTCCTCTGCAACGGCGCTACAAAAATGTGATGTATTAGTGACACTGACGTAGATGAACTCTGAGAGATGATCTAAAATGTCGATTGTTGAAGCAAGAACACTGGTAAAGGTAAAGGATCAATGGAGGTGCTGCATTGCCCGTTGCACAGACCTTCACACGAAGGATCAAGAACACAATTCGTAAACGTTATCGTAATCTCCAAACTTCTATAGCGCCACTCGAACGCCACGCGCAGGGCACCAGCTTATTCACAAGCGCTGACTTGACGCAATCCTCGTGAATATTCTGGTGGTCGGACCTTAACTTTAGAAAAAGGTTGCGATTAAGATGATATAGAAAAGTTTACTGACTGCATTTAATTCGGCGAAATATCATTAAATTTAAAATTTATTAAATTAATTGATAATTAAACATGAGGTAGGCTAAATTAAGGTTTGATTCTCACTGGACTTCAGCGAAGGTAGAACTTCTTCCACTCGTACATCTTCGTATTCTACTTCGGCGATCGCAAAAATCATACGAATAACCTCGCCTCTTGCACGCGCGTTGAAGTAGGTCAGCTTGTAGTGCACCATAATTGTAGATTAACAACGGATGACAGTATTATTCCCTGCGATAGACACAACCAATGCAGACGGAAACTTTTATATAATATAGGCCTGCTGGATGTTCGTATCGATTTAGGCCTACCGGCTGAAGAACAGTGTTAGAAGCTTCGAAGCTAGATAGTGGACTGGTTTTGTTTAGGCATTATGTTTGATCATCTAAAGTCCACCTCAAAGTACAACTTTCAAGACTGGTATAATTGCCTAGACCAACAGCTGCACTGTAGGCCTACCTACAGCATTGTGGGTCTACTTGTCAGTCAACAATAGTAATATGTGACCTCGGCCGAGAGAAGGGACCACTTGTCGCTTTCTCGATCAGCCGGAAAATAGTCTTTTTCGTAATACCGTGAATCTTGATTTTTAGTTTTTTACGTCTAATTACTGCATCTGAAGATGATAATCGCTGTTCCGGGACCTATTTTGCTCCACATGAGGCATTAAGGTCAGAAATCAGGTATTAACGCATCGGGCAGAAACAGTTTATATTCATAGGTGATTTCCAGCCAAATGATATTTTATATTTCCTTTAAAAAGGGCATAGCTTTAGGGACAGACGTTCTGAAATGTTTACCCTGATTTTCTGACGGTATAAGCTTATGGAAACTGTTAATAAGACCATTCCAGACAAGTGGTCCCTTCTTCAGGCCGAGGTCATATATATTCTGTCTCTGCTGATTCTAAGAATTTTCTAATAAAACATGCCCTGTGGACCTCATAAAAATTCGGCCATGTGAACAAAATACTGACGCTGGCACAAACAACAGCTTTTTTGATGCACTGTGTGTAGATGCACAAATCGTGAGTCTGTTTGGAAATCCTCCCATGGTTTATAAGACCGTCTGGCTTCTGAAACAAGTCATGGGGTGGGCTTTCAATTACAGCACAACTGCTGCTACTGCCGATGTTTTTTCCTGACCAACCAGAATCGTGTCCGTTACGCAGAGTTGCCATGGAGTTGCCATTCGGTGGCTACGAATGCAGCCTCTGGTTTGCGACGACCTTAAAACGGCCCTGATTAATCACTGTTCATAATGACAGTCGATTCTTGGTCTTGGAAGACCAAGACCAAGAATTTGAACTTCAAGACCAGGATCATGAACAAGACACTGAACCTCCAGACCAAGACCAAGAGGGTAATGGCAACACTATGGCACGAAGAGCAGAAGTTTAGCATGGACCGCGTCCACGCTCGCTTTCGGCTACCCACCCAAAAGTCTAATCAGCCTTTCATTCGCCAGGTGGCGTTGGTAAGCTGAACAATAGGACATATGGGCGCCTTGCATGGCTGCCATAGGTTAAATTTGACTCCTGCAATAAATTGTGATCATCCGTTCATGCTATGACTTGTAATCATACTGCGTTCATGTCAGTTTGAATAAATTAACGAAGATTATTATTACTGTTACCTTTGGTCGCAAGACCAAGATTAAGACCAAGCCTTTTAAAAACGAACTCGAGTGCACGCGAGACAAAGACCTTGGTCTCGAGCACATAGAGACTGATTTTTGATGAGAACTAAACGCTGTCTTTCGGTGTCAGTCCGTTGTTTGGTTAGTGCGGCCAGTACACATAAAATTCGCAGATTTCGGCCTTAGACGCAGTGAAGAAGTTTTTTTTATCGCGGTCCCAAACAAGGACACTATCTCAGCAACTTGTGAAACGACCTTGAGTGTATTTCTGAACCTTTGAACCCAATATCATGGCTGTCTGATCGGTACATTAAATTGCCGTACACTAAAGACTATGACCTATTCTCAGCTTCAGTTTATATACAATATACGTTTATATAACATCTGTGATGCCGAAACATTGGCTCGAGGCCAGTGTTTTCTACCCGCATGAGATTAATTTATTTGCCGAGTTACTTGGAACAAGAAAAACAGTCCATTAAGCTATCCCTGAGGAAGCCATGAACATGAAGTGCTGGCGACTTCATTTTCTAAGCCTCATCGGCAAATGATGTGGGGCGGGTGGTCAGGGGTATGTTCGGTGCCTTGCAGCCAGAGGATTGCGGGTTCGAATCCACCTCGCGTAGGGACAGAGACAGAGAGAGGGAGGGAGAGAAGGAGACAGACAGACAGACAGAACAGTACCCGTAGGAAATCTCAGCAGCAGCCATTGGCGTGAAGTGTTGACGACCTCATTTTCTTGGTCTTGGCGTATGAGGGCAATTGGCTCGTCAACACTGTTAGCCGAATGTTCCTACCGTTATAGAGTACAAACGATGTGTTCTGTGCTGCTGCTGCTGCTGCTGCTGCTGAGTAACTTAGGGGATCTGCAGGTGTTGAACAAATCTCCAAACTTGTATATCCTGTCGCGGAGTTGAGCACCCGAGCAATGTGCGGTTGGGGTCGTTCATAAATGACTGCAAAGATGAGACGGGAGAGGTTCTCACTCGTGGAGAAGGGGAAGGTAGACCTAGTATTTTGCTATTGCTTTGTTGCCCCTCGGGTATTCAAGGTCGCCGTCCCTCCGCTCTGCAGAGAAAGGGTGCTCTTAGTCCCATGTGCACGAACTGTAACCATGCAGGATCGAGCCTTTACCATGATCGGCCTCAATGGTCAGTAACGGGCTCGACAGGAGCTACGCCTGCTCCCTGGCACTCTTACTGTAAATACCTTTTTTTTTATTAAACTCAAAACTGGACTTTTTTGCCTTTACAATATTATTCAGGATACTTATAGTACTTAACCCTAGTGACTTCCATTGCAGAATGAGGAGGTAGGATTTTTCTGTGCACTAACCCACTTTAGGTAAGTTTACCCTACCTTCCATTTCAACCATTTTATTTAAGCCTACCTTTGTTGTTTCACACTGCTTCGATCGTAATGCCAAAAAAACTGCAATTGAATGTTCTGGTTGAATGGTTTTGGCAATCATCAAGGAACGGCAATTGAATACCTGACTCTTCCTAGCTTGACCTCTGCCTATCGATTTTGTTTTGATGTGGAGCCTGTGAATAAGCTGGTTCCCGCGACTTAGCTTTTTGTAAAAATGTGGAATTTACGATTACGATTGCCCTTGTTGAATAGTTTTGACACTTTCAAGGAACGGCAATTGAGCGCCCTGTTGAATAGTGATAAGACAATATACAGAAATTCCTTTAATGTATTTCAACTACTACTACAGTTCAAAGTGCACAATATGCAAAAAATTATTGTCGAATTTCTGGCACGGACGTTGGCGTAGGTAGTAGAAGCAGGAACGAGAGACACTATTTACGTGATTAGACAGAGAGAGGACAGGATCAAGAATGAATCCAAGATCACGGACAGAGGAAGAGAAGTGCATATTTGGAAACCGAAGACGAATGTAGTCAGCATTAATCTTTGCAAGCTGGGCACGATTACCGAGCCATATGTACTGAGTCTTGTCTTGGTTAAACCCTGGTGCCTTCCATTGCAGGATGAGGAGGTCTGATTTTTCTGTGCACTAGATCACTTTAAGGAAGTTTACCATTCCTTTCATTTAAACCATTTTCTTTCAGCCTACCTTTGCTGTTTCACACTGCTTCGATCGTGACGCCAGAGTTACTGTAATTGAATGCCCTGGTTGAGTGGGCTCTGTCTTAGGACCTACCAACTTCTCCATTACTGGTTCAGACACAACCCTAAGCATGTACTTCACCATCTCCTACCTCCACTCAAACCCCTCTCCTTTAACCAATTAACACCTATAGCACACAACAATACTCTCCCACCCAAAGACAACTCTCAATTTATTCCTGCAGATCCTTATATAAAATATTTATTAGTTTATTTTAAAATTTCTAAGTAACTTTTATTATCCATTATCACTCATGTTAGCATTTCTGCGTTTTTGTCGGATTGTTTTTCTCAATAAAACGAATATATATATTATATATATGTAAATAAAAGTTTTTGGCACAGTCAATCAATCAATCAATCAATCAATCAAAATGTTTATTTTACAACCAACTAAACAAAAATCATCAGGTTTACATTTAAAATTGAACATGGCTACAAAAAGGAGGCCCTAAAGGGATAAAGAATCCCGCTAAGTAGGGACACCAATTACAGATTACATTAGAGAATTAATGGTGGTCTTTATCCTAAAGAAAGAATATCATTGAGAACATACTTGCAGTGACCAAGTGAAAGTTAAAGCAAAAAACAGAAATGAAACTAAAAGAACCCAAAACAGGAAAAAAACAAGGAAAGGAAAGCGAAACTGAAACAGTTGCTCAACACTGTCAAAGAACGGCAATTGAACGCCCTGTTGAATAGTGATAAGACAGCCACAGAAATGAATTTCAACGACTACAGTTTAGTACAACATTATTAATTAATTATGCAAATGTAGAATTTCTGACACAAAGGTACAATAAAATTATGTAATTAATTATTGATAAGTTCACTACTTCTGCCTCATCTAAAGTCTAATCGCTTTTCTTTAGTGTCTACTCTACGTATAGTGCGTGGAAACTACTGGTAAAGTTACAGATTTCATGCTTTCTCTAAAGTAAGGCAGTTGCCTAGAATGGAGTAACAGGACGCTTGGCAATCCAGGCCGCCACCTTCGGCACGCTTTCCACGCGCTTCTCCAGAGCCTTCAGCTTCGGATACTTGTCCAGAACAGCCTCGTTGCCTCCCACCTTGCCCCAGCCGGCGAACACGTGAAAGGTCAGATCGGCCCATGTCAGCTGTAGCGAAAAAAGAAACAATTGCAGACAATGGAAAGCAGCGTGAATGCAACAAAACTCGTATGATCTCTATCTCATATGGTCACCTTCGCTAGACCCACAGTGGGTCTAGCGAATTAGGTCGTATCTGGCAAGTGGTGGCCAGCTGCACTGTCAGAATGCCCATATGGATCCCATATGGGACACATATTCAGTAAATAACTTACCCCCGTAGTCGATCGAGTCAAGTGCTACGATCGACTTGGATTTGCCGAAGATCGAATCGATCAACTTTGTCGACCACTCGATCGACTTCACAATTAACAGAAGATATTCAAGTTTCTGAGTGAATGAATATTGACTCCAGCCACAACAACGACAACTAAATAACCAATTCTACGAACTCACAAACGCTGCACTTCTTGCAATCTCTTTCCTCAAGTTATTCAGTCAAAACCGAGAACGATATTCTCCCGCAAATAGTTTTCCGATTCCTCATCTTTCCAATGCCTCTTTCACAAATTCAATATTCTAGGCATCATCCAGCATAACCCTATGCTTCCTGCTTGCTCGTCGACATTAACTGGGCCCTTGTGAATAACCTGGTTCTCGCGACGTAGTTGCTTTGTGCTCCAACCGTACGCCCACCTTTGTATTGTGAATTTGTGACGATGGTCACCACTCACCACCACATTTTGGCCCAGTGCATAAATATGCCTTTGAACACGATAGCGTCGCGTCATTTTAGTCTTAAGCAAGTTAATGCAGCCACAATTAGCAGCCATGTATTCTTGTTTACTTAACTGTTGTAATGCTGATAGAACTGATGCCTTGACGTTACCGGTACCGTACTTATTTATTGTTCAATTTTGCATGAATTGGTGACTCTGTTGTTGGAAGTTTCATGGTTAGGGAGGTGGAAATTGTTCACAACCACTGTGTGGGGCAAAAGAAACGCCCTTTAACTGGGTACTCTGATTACGATTATAATGCCTGCTCGAAACCCAATAATAAGGTTCAAACTTCCACTCTAAAAAGAGGACAGATTGCACGTGTGCTTACGTTATCTCCGACGAAAAAGCCGTCGCCTCCTTTGTTCGACTTCAGAATCTTTTCGAGACTAGCATATGTAGCCGGCAGTTGCTCCTCTGAAACTTTCTTCTTTAACTCCGCCTGAACGAAAAATAAATTCAATAAACTAAAAATAAATTCACTAAACAAAAAATAAATTCAATTGAACCACAGATACTTTTCTTTCCATCTTGGGATTTGGGACAACACTGAAATTGTAAATGAAACTTTATATAGCGCCGCTAAAAACAAAATCAGCCAGAAGCGCTCTTTCTGTTAGCCATTAATTGCTAAGTTTATCAATGAACAATCAGTGGTGCTTAGATAACTAGAAGAGTCACCGATAGCGAGCTATCGAAACAAATGCAGAACCAAACCACACGATTCTCACATAAGACAGCAATGCTACTGGAAGCTGAACTAAAGCTTCTGTGCCCCTCCCAATCTAAAAATCCAAGCATCATACTTTTTTCGTTTCGTCCTTCTCAAATATGCTGCTGAGAAGAGGTTTGAGTCCATCTTCCATGCAGTCTATGATCATGTCCGCCTGAAGCTGGTCCAAGTCCGTCTTTCCAGCCAGATCTGCAAAACAAGCAAAGTACAGATACCGAGTAAGCAGTACGTTGAATTTCATGACAATCCTAAAAGATCCCTCCCTCTGCAGCGTGTTGATTGGTGAGCTGGACTGTTACCAAGAGGTTGGGATTTCAAATCCCTGAAATGGCTGAAAGGTCGTAACACTTGGGTCACAGTAGTCGATTTGTAATCGTAATCGTGAACTTCAATTTTCTAAGGCGATACCCTAAAACTACCCGCAGAGCACCAGCTAATTCACGAGCGCTGCGGTGTATCATAGTGATCGATGTCCAGTGGGGGCCTAAGTCCGGTTATGCAATACAATACGACTGTATTTTGGTTTTGCCCTTCCTCCAAACTTAAGAAGTGCACACACGGTCATACGACAGAACACAGATGACGCTGAGCAACTGTGAGCGAAAGACTTGCTCAATGTCCTCACACAGTACTGTAATCGCATCATTGGAGGCTCAAATCCGTACACTGTTACAAGGCCAAGCGCTCTAATCAATCGGCCACCGCGCCACACGGTTGTCAGGGAGACCAGACAGAGGAGGTAGATCAGCTGCTACGTGTTCGAGCCTCCTCCTTTGAGACGGTTACTGTGTACGGACTGTGAGCAAGTCCTTCGCTTATACCATCGGTAACATCTCCGGATATTGTTTGGATCGCCTGATGGATCATTAATTCCTCGGGCAAAAAAATAAAAATAAAATAAAATAATAATAATAATAATAATAATAATAATAATAATAATAATAATAATAATAATAATAATAATAATAATAAGAAGAAGAAGAAGAAGAAGAAGAAGAAGAAGAAGCCTGAGGGATCATTTATACCTCTGGAAAAAAATAATCCCCTTAGGGATCTTTCTACCTCGGGCGAATTAAAATAATAATAATAATCACAAGTTACTTCAGGAGTCGAATTTAACTGTATACGGCAGCCATGCAAGGCGCCCATCACGTCCTACATCTCATTTTACCAACGCACCATCTCGCGAATGATAGGCTAAGTGAACCTTTTGGGAGGTTACGGGAAGCGATCCCGCTTCCTACTGCTCTTCACGCTACTCATGTTACCACTACTCTATGGAGCCCCAAGTTTAGTACGTAACCTTCGTCCTATTACCTTTCAGGGGGTCAGCCAGTGCATATTTTAACTGATTTGGACTACTGGGACAAAGTCTGCTGCATTACTTTCAGTGTTATTGGAAACTAACATTAAAAGTAGAGTTTTACCGGGGCAAATCACCAAAACTACTGGGACAAATCCTGAAACTAATAAGACATTTGTCCTAGTAGTATATATACAGTTAAAATATGCACTGGGGTCAGCTGTATGACGTGGGACAAAATAATCAAAATTAATGTTGGTCCGTAGAATTGGCCCCTTGTTCTAGAATTTCTATCTCCCATAATGCTGCGAGGTTAGATGAACAAATCGTGGCAAAACACTTACTGAATTTCCGAGCGAGATATCTACCAATGGCATAACTCTGGCAAAACATCTTCCCATCAATCTCGAGAATTGGTATCTGACCGAAAGGCGCACCTAAACAATGCAAGCAATAGGTAGGCTAATCAGCACAACCCTAGCCAACGCAATTCCTCAAGTCCCATCAACAATGAGGAAACTAAACAATTCTCCTATTATTCCCTATTGGATACCGAGACAGGAAAATATCGAATCAACACACGATTATGAATTTAAAATACAATGCAATAAAATAACATCCGATACAATGCAAAACAGTACAGTACAGTACAATACTGTAAAATATAATGCATGCAATATAATACAATAAAATAGTCCCTAAATATCCAGTAAAAAACAACGTAAAATTGACATCAATATACCCTTGAGACACATTACCTGCAAACCTCGGCCTGCTAAATTTTATTTCTAGGTGAATAGGCTGATCTAACAGAGGCAGCAAACTTGTGACAACAAGAATTTAGTCTGTTTACAATACATTGTATCAGTTGCTCTGCAAGGGCGCTACAAAAATGTGATGTATTAGTGACCTTGACGTAGATGAACTCAGAGAGATGATCTAAAATGTCGAGGGTGTTGAAGCTAGAAGACTTGTAAAGGCCAGGGATGAGTGCACGGAGGCGCTGCATTGCCCGTTGTACAGACCTTCACGCTAGGGACCAAGAACAAAATGATCCCTCTGACTTGAATAAGCTGCTGATCCACGCTTTGCTCTATAGGAGTGGTCACGATTACGAAGAAATAAGGAAGTTAACTGATTAAATTGAATCCGTCGAAATATCATTAAATTAGAATTAATTAAATAAATTCAAAAGTAAACACAAGATCAGTTTAGATGCGATTCTCACTGGACTTCAGAGCAGGCAGAAGGTCTTCCACTCGTACATCTTCGTATTCCACTTCGGCGATCGCAAAAATCATACGAATAACCTCGCCTCTTGCACGCGCGTTGAAGTAGGGGAAGACGGGGCTTGTTGTCTCAAGGGTATGTTGTCTCAACAATCGTGTAGCAAAAACTGTATGATCTTTTGTGCGCTGACGTCATTAGGATGCGTGTACATAACATCCCGATCATTTATAAACAATTTAGGTTAATATAGCTATAGAGGTTAGTCAACGGGTAACATGTCGTTTTTTTTCAGAACCCAAAATCATCTTTTTGCATGTTAATGATTTTCATTGTGTTAAAAGGCTTTTACACATATTCAAATTATTTTGAAACCGTTATTTACCTTATAAACCTGCTATATTAGTATGCAATGAACTGGAACGTTGAAGGTACGTGCTGTGGGCTGGTGATGCTGATTTCAGAAAAAAAATTGCAAGGGGTTTGTTGTCCCAATTTGTGACAACATACCCCTTGCAAAATTTGAGCTTGAGACAACATACCCCGCTACTGTTTATGTCACATTTTATTTTACCATAGCAGCTTGACTTTGTAATTTGCAGGATATAATTATGCTGCATCACACTCATTCACTCCTTCATAACAGCCCGACTTGAATGCTGCTCACTCTATGTTGATCTGGCAGGTCAGCGGCTGGAGGTGCCTAAATCGGGTCTGACGCTCTGCTGCACGCCTAATCGGACGCATCCTCAGATTAGGATAAATCTCTGGCTACATGCAAGACGTGCTGCGCTGCCACCCATCCAGCAGCGTATCGCATACCGGATTTCTGCTTTGGTATGGCGGTGCCTGTTGGGTTTAGTCCCAGCCTACCGTCGCAAGTTTTGCTGCCCTGCCTCAGGCGACCCGTGTCGTCGCTCCCTCCTCTCTACCGAGCGGGGTGTGCTCCTCGTCCTGTTAGCCGTGCACCTTTGGGTAGTAGCCTAAGCCTTGAAGGGGTGCTATAAGAATTTCTGTAATAATGTTGGGGGACGGCACGAAGTACTAAACAATTCAAACGTCGACATCAACTGCTGAGCCAGTTTAATTCCGATTTTGAGTAAAATTCTTGTCAGCGACTCTGAGACTGTTTGTAGGCCTATACTTTGGATTTTTTTGAAGTTGACATAATCTTGTTTTGCTATCAGTTGACAGGTTTCATTATTTGTAGTCAGATAAGACTTTTTATCAATGATTTTGCATTTTCATACAGTATTTAGTTTTATTCTTCAGTGTCAGATGTTATTTGTGACAACATACCCCGATGTCGGGGCAAGTTGTCACATGTTGGGGCTCATGTTTAAACTATTTTATTAAATAGTGCTTTTTAATATTTGTGATTATTTTTGAGTCTTATTTGTCAAGGAATAGCATACCTTCCCAGTACAATCTTAGAATTGGTAATAACTTTATTGACGCGGTGTGCAGAACCAAAAAAGTGAAAATTGAGACAACAAGCCCCGTCCTCCCCTAGGTCAGCTTGTAGTGCACCATGATTGAAGATTGACAACGGATGAAACTATTCCTGCGACAAACGCAACCAATGCACACGGAAACTTTGATATGATATAGGCCTACTAGATTTTCGAATCGATTTACTGGCTGAGGAGCAGTATTAGAAGCTTCGAAGCTAGATAGTGGACTGGTTTTGATTAGGCGTTTTGTTTGATCATCTAAAGTCCACCTCAATGTCCAACTTTCAAGACTGTTTTAATTGCATAGGCCTACAGCTGCGCTGTTGGCCTACCTAGAGCATTGTGGGTCTACTTGTCAGTCAACCATAATATGTGACCTCGGCCGAGATTAGGGACCACTTGTCGCTTTCTAGATCAGCAGGAAAATGTTTTTTTTCGTAATACCGTGATTATTGGTTTTTGCATATATAATTACTGCATCTGTAAAAATCGCTGTATTATCCTCCAATATTACTCCACCTAATCCATTAAGGCCAATAATCAGATATTAATGCATCGGGTAGAGACAGTTTTACATTTATAGGTGCTTTCCAGCCAAATGATGTTTTATATTTTCTTTAAAAGTGCATAAAATTTGGTCCAGGTTAGGCGTCGTGAGGGTCGGTTAGGGTCAGATTAGGCGTCGTGAGGGTCAGGATTAGGGTTAGTGTCGTCATTAGAAGACACGGTGAACAACCTCCACCTCAATCGGGAATGCTTGTCGGTCGGTTCGTTTCACTTACACAAATCATGTGACATGCTTTGACCAATTGCGTAACGGGCGTGATTCGAGTCCCAGGTACACTAGAGGCACATGTCGGACGTGACTATATCCATGACCAACAATGTAAGCTAACATTGACGAATGTTAGCGATAAAAATTCATGCTGAACCCTTAATAGTCGATTTATTACACATTTTTAGACCGTTTGAACGTATGTGTACCCTAGTACAAGCCCTTGTCATTTCTAGAATTGACTACTGCAACTCAGTCCTTTGTGGTCTTCCTGCATCTACCCTTCAACCTCTTACAACTGTTCTTCATTGCGCTGCTAAGCTTATCAAGAACCTAAATCCTCGGGATCACGTCACACCGACCCTCCGTGAACTACACTGGCTTCCTATACAAGCTCGCATCAATTTCAAAATCTGTCTTCTAATGTACCGAATCTACACAAACTGTTCTCCTGCATACCTTTCTTCACTTGTTACACCCTGTTCCTCTCTCTCCAATCCAGACGAGGGCTACGTTCATCGTCTCAAGGTGATTTTGTTGTGACACGTTCACTCAAAAACTTGGTAACAGGGCATTTGCGCTTAGCCGGCCCGGCTGAATGGAACAAACTCCCTGTCTTTATCCGCAAATCCTCAACATTATCGATTTTCAAAACTAACCTTAAAACATATCTGTTTAAGATTTACTATGATTGATTTTTCTGTTACGCGCTTTTGTGCAAGATTCCAATTTTGTTTAGGCGCGCTATAAATGACAGTCTAATAATAATAATAATAATAATAATAATGTGACATTGTGTATTTAATACCGCTTTTAATAGTGTTTAAACCATCGTTGAAACCGAGAAACACAGAGCTTTAAAGTTCACTTTCTCCATTAAAATGCAAAACACCAAGAGGCGGATTTAAAAATTTATCAATTCGAACAAAATATTCCATCGTATTAAATCTGCTTTTTGCCTTCTTATCAGAAACTCAATGGCTTACATAATTCTCGCCTGCACGCGACATCTATCGAATAGAACAATGACTGATCTAATATTTTGAGCAACAGATTGACTGACATCTTGCCGCATCTGACAAGACTTAGTGACACCGGAACAATCGCGTTGTCTATGGAACATACGTGTGCGCCTCATAAACTTAGGGAATGACAAACAATTGAGGGGTCTGGAACGCAAGCCCCCTAACGACAAAGGGTTTGAGAATGCTTACACAAAGAGGTGCAAGGCAGATTTTCGGAAAGCCAAGTCATTTCAAAGACTTTGCTGTTGAACTGGGCACATTTCTGCTGTGCACTTGAGGAACATTTTCTAGCCATGGCGTCGTCCGAAATTACGCCTATGGCGATGACAATAGGCGAGTGGTCGCTTCCCATGGAGTCTATCAAAGTGCACTTCTAAGCCAGAGGCGCTTAAACCATCGCAAGGTTCAGATGGCTCGGGTGTCCAGTGGAGCTGCTGACCCAGGGTGGGGTCGCCAGTGTTTAAGGTGACACTCGCGTTTCTTAACATGTCGTCTTCCAGCTGGGTTGAAGAAGAACATAATCCTGCAGCCGATTGGGAAAATCGTCAGTAGAATCGGAGCCGGAGTGTGGTTAGTGCGTTGAGGTTGCAGAGTACAATCGCACGTTTCCATCGTGTTGGTTTTCGGCAGCAAGAGAATGCGTCATGCCTAGTTGAACGACTAAGTCACAGTGATATTTTCGTTAACGAAAACTAAAATTAGAAGTAAAAATAAAGGATTTCGTTAACGAAAATTAGAAGTAAAAGTAGGAATTATTTTGGCTTCAAAAACGAAATTAGGAATTAAATTAAGAATTATTTGCAGAACTAAAATTCTGAATGAAATTAGGAATGTTTTTCAGAAGTAAAATCATTTTACTTCTTGTGGCCCTTAGGTTGAGATGAAGCAAAAGGTGAAACGTAAGTCTAACAATGCAGCAGATATGCGAGTGTCGCTGTAGGTCCAGAAAATCGGAGATTACTTGTAAACAAAGCGCAGTTTCACCTGCACTGCAGAACTTAAATTTCTCAAAATGAAACTAAGTCACAAACAACATCAACATTGTCCAACAGCAGCGGCAACCAAGACTGTGTAACAACTCAGATGGATCATTATTTGGCAGACATAAGGGAGAATGATACTAGGAATCCTCTTGCTTCCTGGAAGGAAAGGCAAACTTTGCACAGCAAAATTGCACCATTGCAGACGATCTTTTGTCGGCTCCAGCCTCACAGGCCTTTGTGGAAAGAATTATTTTTGTATGAGGAATCTTGACTGATGGACGAAGAAATCGCATGAAAAAATCTCTGGAAATGAGAGTGTTCTTGAAATTGAACAAAGATATCTTATACGTGCATGTAGTAGCCTAACGTTAAAATACTTTTTTTTACTGAATTGAAATTAATAATTATTTGGAAAACTAAAATAAGAAGTAAAATTAATTGAGAACTAAAATAGGAATGATAAGTAAAATTATTTATAAAGTAAAATTAGAGTTAGAAGTAAAATTCAAGGACACAGAACTGAATTAAAACTGAATTAGGAATTATTTTGAGAAGTAAAATATCACTGCTAAGTCATTAAGTATTTAGTAATATGTAATACTATGAACATGGCTGGATGAGGTAGGTAAGTTTTCTCTGTGCTCTAGACCACCTCAAGGAAGTTTACTCTTCCTACAAGCTCAGCCTTTTCCTTTTAGCTTAGCTTTGCTTTTTCAGACTACTTCAATCATAGAGCCAGAAAACGTCAATTGAATGACCTATAGATATATAGTTTTTGGCACAGACAGAGAACGGCAATTGAGTGACCTGGATGAACAGAGGTAAGGTATCCACAGAAAAGGCTTCAATTCATTTTACCGACTAAAGTTTTGAGCAACGTACACGACAATGTCGAATTTCTAAGAAAAAAAATACAATATGGAAATAATTGATTTAGTTCACTACCTTTGTCTAAACTAGAATCTACTCGCTTTTCTTTAGAGTCTACCTAGTGCGCAGAATTTAAGGTAACAGGTTTCATGCTTTCTCTAAAGTGAGGCAGCAGTTGTCTAGAGTTCGGTGACAGGACGCTTGGCAATCCAGGCCGCCACCTGTGGCACGCTCTCCACGCGCTTCTCCAGAGCCTTCAGCTTCGGATACTTGTCCAGAACAGCCTCATTGCCACCTACCTTCCCCCAGCCGGTGAACACGTGAAAGGCTAGATCGGCCCATGTCAGCTGTACAGAAAAAGAAACATTTGCAGACAATGGAAACATCGTAGAACAGACAAAACTCGTATGATAGGCCTATCTATCCCAAATGGTCACCTGCGATCAACCACCCACAAGGCATATGCGGCCCAGGCTATTGCCTGGAGCCCAAAATTATTAGGGGATCTATTTAAAATTGTGTTTTAATTGTTCATATTTATCAATAATTTTTTCAACGATTAGAGTTTTTGTGTGGCTTCACTGCATTGTCTTCAGCGTCATTGAGGCTAAGGACGGCTCTGCATAAATTAGTAAATTTTTAAACCATCTGCAGCAATATAATAAGACTCTTGTTTAGGACGTGTACAATGTACAATGTCTATGGTTTGGAGTAATTTGTTGCGACATGACAGCGTTTTTTGACATCATTGATCGGTTGGGACCGAATGTTTAATGAAACAGTGTTAAAGTTCTTTTTCTTGACGACCGGAACGCCGAACCGATAAAAATTTTAGATTAACATGGCGCCTGAAGCCGGTATCACGAAATATGATATCCATTCTGAAGACTATCCGAGGGATGGCTATGAATTTATCCCCCCGGATGGAATAAAACCGGTTTAGGAGTACCCGTGGGGATAAATAATTTATCCCCCATTGTCATACGCGTCACGATAGCCTCGACGAAAATCCAGTCAAAATAACCAAAAACGAAGTAAATTGATTTCAGGTCGACGTACAAACTAAAGATACACAATTTTAAAATGTTATGTGTACAATAAATCCAAACAGTATGACTGAATACACTTAGAAACCGCCGAAAATGCAAACTAAACCGAATACTCCATTTCGATAAAGGGGATATTCATGTATGGAGATACTCTATTTCGTGACACCGGCGTTCCCGTTCCTTTTGTTTAGGATGGGATCACTGTTCGTATTTGAAGCAAATTCAAGCAACGAAATTTAACACGGCGGTGTATTCTTGAACCCTTAACTGTCACAGTGCTGGTAGATGCCTTGACGTTGGCCTACTTACTTATTTTTTTATGTTGCAGGAAGTCAACCATCTGACTATAGTTGAAAGCATCATGGGGAGGGAGGTAGGGATTGGTCTACACCACTTTTACATTATCTCCGACGAAAAAGCCGTCGCCTCCTTTGTTCGCCTTGAGAATCTTTTCGAGATTAGCGTATGCAGCCGGCAGTTGCTCCTCCGAAAATTTCTTATTATTCTCCGCCTGAAAGGAATAAATTGAATTAAATGACAGATTCTTATCATTCTTTCCTTTACATCTTGGGAAAACATTGAAACTGTTGTTGTAATCTGAGAATTATAAAGCGCCGTTAATAGAACAAAACAAATCAGAGTCGTG